>VXBL01007060.1:466233-497732 GCA_013400195.1 Aramus guarauna | reverse complement strand
GGTGTGCTCAATCCCACTGTCCAAGTCTACGACAAAGATGTTAAAAGATGCCAGTCCCAATACCAACCCCGGAGGAGCGCCTCTTGTGACTGATCTCCACTTAGACATTAAGCTATTGACTGCATCTCTGAGTGTGACCATCCAGCCAATTCCTTATCCACTGAGTGGTCCATCCATCAAATCCACGTCTCTCCAATTTAGAGACAAGGATGCTGTGTGGGACTGTCAAATGGTTTGCACAAGTACGGGTAGATGTTATCAGTTGGTCTTCCCTTATCCACCAACACTGTAGCCCTGTCATAGAAGGTTACCACATTTTCAGGCATGATTTGCCCTTAGTGAAGCCATTTTGGCTACTACCAATCACCTCCTTATTTTCCACGTGCCTGAGCAGAGTTTCCAGGAGGATTTGCTCCATGATCTTGCCCAGCACAGAGTTGAGACTGACCAGCCTGTAGTGGCCCGGGTCTTCTTTTTTCCATTTTCAAAAGCGTGGGTTATGTTTCTCATTTTCCAGTCAGATCTCTACCAAGCAGATCACTGAAGAGGCCAAAGTCTGCTCTCCTAAAGTCCAGGGTAGTGAGCTTGCTATGCACCCTCCTCACTGCCCTGAGGATCATGAACACTGTTTCATGGTCACTGTAGCCAAGGCTGCCCTTGAGCTTCACGTTCACATTCTTAAATTATAATGTGAGAAATTTAATTTCACAGAAATTTTATAGGATTGGAGCCTATTCTCTCAATTTTCAACTTGTATTTTGACACATCA
Source organism: Aramus guarauna (assembly GCA_013400195.1). Lineage (NCBI taxonomy): Eukaryota > Metazoa > Chordata > Aves > Gruiformes > Aramidae > Aramus > Aramus guarauna. The sequence continues at coordinate 496,963 of VXBL01007060.1, read as the reverse complement.
TGTTACTTTCAAGTAGTACTTTGAGACAAAAGAAAAATGTTAGAAGGTAGATTAAAAAAAAAAATCAGATTTCTGAAACAAGAATTGTGTATGTCCTGATGGAAACATGTATACAAGTGTTGAGTGGACTCCTTCACTTTGTGGTCAAATTAGACATAAGTACTCAGATAATACACTAGGATATAGTCACACTGGAAGCATGTCACAATTGTCCTGTGGTGTCCTGTAGAAAACTTAAGATTTCCACCTGTTCTGAGAGAGTGGTGGTTTCTGGGCATTGTAAATGGTATGAAGAGAGAGAGCATGTACAAACTTAGAGGCTAAATGGCACAATAAAGGTAATATTTTGCATGCACCCATCACTTTTTGTTTCCTTGCTTTTATCTCCCAGAACTATGTACTGTGATGAAATGGCAGATGAGTGCTCTGGAATTAATGTACATCAGCCCACAGCTTTTGCTCACAAGTTACTGCAGCTCTCAGGTGTCTCTCTCTTCTGGGATGAGTTTCCTGCATCAGCAAAGTCCTCCCCAGTGTGTTCAGCTACACAGCTGGTAAAATTAAATTCATTATGTAAGAATGTAAATTGATGAAGGATAGAATATATTGTTACACTCAGATTAATTCTGAGCTATATGTGAGTTGAATTTGTGTTCTATAAGTTTAATAATAACTTCCTGTTGATTTTGAGGAGGGAAAAGGAAATAAGAGACTTCAGGACTGAATAAAATTTATGATGTATTGTACTAGAATCTGGTTGCAACTTAATGTGTAGAAGTCCTCTACAATTCACTGTTCAGTGTTTCAGATTGTACATACCTTGTTTCTTTCACAGATATCAATACCTGTTTTTAGTGCCACTGTCAAATTTATATTTGTGTAAACTTACCACACAAGCGATCATTTTATTTTAAATGCTTGATTTATTTTTTTGTAAGAAATGGCATACATTCTTATTCCTTTCTCTGTATCATTTTAAGGCAACTGAACCAAAGCTTTCACCTAGCTGGAATCCAAAAATCATTTATGAGCCCCATCCACAGTTAACAAGAAACTTGCCAGAAATTACTCCTTCTGACCCTGTGCAGATCAGTAAGCTGATTGGTAGAATGGAGTTGAGCCTAACATTAAAGCAAAATGAAGTACTTCCTGGAGCTAAGGTTAGTCATGCTTTCCTGGTCTTTAACTAAATTAATAGTTATGTAGGATTTTATTTTTTCAACTGCCTACAAAAAGATGGCGAGATTCTCAAGGGGTCAGAATCCCCTTAGATTTGTTTTAGATTTTCTGCATTCAAAACCAATATATATGTCTGCCTACTGTAAAGATGTCTTATTAGACAAGTCAGTGGCACACTGAAGTGTGTTAAAGGAGAATTCCTGTATGTTAGAGAGCCTGAATTTGTGTATTGGAGTACCTTCTGATACAGTTGGTTTGTTTTCATGAAATTCCTTCTGCTATTTATTTATTCTTTTTTCTTGTAGCACTATGACTGACTTTGCCTATGTATGTGTGGAATGTTTAACTGGTTGATAAAAATCACTTTGGTTTTAAAAGGGTAGAATTTACTTTTACAATTAAACCTTAAATCATTGATTTGGTTCTAGCATTATAAAACTAACTACTTTGGATGTTTTTTTATACTAAAATTTATAGTAAATCAAATAATAATGCCATATTTAAATGCTACTAGTTAAAATAATATTTTATTTGACTTTTACATAAAGATATGGGAAGCAAAGCAGTTGAAAATACATCCCTATTTTTTTTTTAAAAACTGTATGTAAGTTGTGCAAATATATTCCCCTTGTCTCCAATTTTAAAATTGACTATTGACCTGTCCTGTGCAGTGCACTATAGTCCACAGAAAGCAGAAAGCTTCTGCTGTAGTAGAAAGGTTTCTGTCCAGCAATTTCTAATCAATCCTTCTAACTTCTTTATTCAGTTAAGAAAAGTCCTTGAAAAGTGAAATAATGTATTTTGTTTGGTGTGAGATAGCAAAATGCTAGCAATTTCCAAAGTATGAGTAGTTAATGCAGTTAACACCTTTAAATTAACTGATATCTAAATGTTCCTAAAGATCAAAAATTTTCCACTTTTATATCATTAGTTGTATTTTAAGGTAGCCAGAAGAAAAACCATCAAGGTCAAAAATGAGAGTAGTTTTTTATTTTATAGAAGTCAAATATAATCGAATGCAGAGCAATGGTTTCTGCAAGCTGGGCTTGAGCACAGGCAAAACACTCTTGGTGTGTTAAATAACAGCAACATCTGAACTAGTGAGTGGATGTAATACTACATGACAAAATTAAAGAAGGACCTGGCTTTGGATTTATCAGGTAGAGTTAATGCAGATTGGAAGGAACATAGATGCAGTATATTGTTTAGTCTAGGTTTTTTTTTACTCTGCAAACTGAATTATGTCAGAACACTTCTGATTAGAATAGGTGTCTCAAGCATGTAAACTACTTGACATGAGTTTATATAGCATATTTTGCATGACACATTTCAATGATTTCATTTTCTTTCAACTCTTTCCAAAGGATTGGAAAAATAATAGGAAACAGTATACAAAACTAATTGATCATTTATTTTCCCTGCTTAGGTAAATATTCCCTTCAGGTCTTTATGAGCAAAAGTGTATTTTCATATAAATGCATTCTATTGCATGCCTTTTTTTACCTTTTTTTTTTTTTTTTTCCCTCCATGACTGTGGTGGATTGACCTTGGCCATCTGTCATGACACCCATCCAGCTGCTCTCATTTGCAGTCCTTAACAGAACAGGGGGAGAGAATGGGATGAAGAAGCTCGTGGCTTGAGATAAAGACAGGGAGACCACTTAGCAGTTACTGTCACAGGCATAACAGGCTCAACTTGAGGAAAATTAATTGCCAATTAGAATGAAGTTGGATGATGGGAAACAAACTAAAATACCTTCCTCTCACCCATTTTTCTTCCCAGGCTCAACTTCTTCATTCCCAACTCTTCATTCCCACCTTGAGCAGTGCAGGAGGGATGGGGAATTGAGGGGTTGTGCCTGTATACTAAAGAGAAGTCCTGAAGAGAACTTTTACAGTTTTTAAGGTCTATCTCAGAAGGTGCTCTCTGCAGTATTTTATAATTAGTACATAACACTAAAGTTATGTTGTTTTAATGGTATTCTTGAATTTTCATGATAGGCGATTGGGTATTTATTTTAAGGTAATAATTTGTCAGCAACACACCTGTGTTTATCCTGCCAAGCTACAGATTGGAAGCAATACACAATAAAATTTCTAGCTGTTGTTGTGTAGAAAATGAAGATGATGCTGGAATGGCTGTATACTTTACAGCATCAAAACCTATTATTGAAATAGTTGAGTCAAGACTTCTAAAGAAAAATTCTTGAAGTGTTTTTGAAATCTTTTTTTTTCTTTCATGTTTTTAGTTGGATGTAGATGGACAAATAGACTCTGTACATCTATTTCTGTCACCAAGGCAGGTTCATCTTCTATTGGACATGGTAGCAGCTATTGCTGGACCAGGCAAGTGAACATTCTGTAAATGTTAAATATGTATTACGATGGATGAAAAATAAACTTTGCAAGATAAACAAGTTTCCTCAGTGGAAAAAAATAATTTCTGGTGGTCAATTATTATTATTAATTTGTATCTGATCCTAGCAAAATGTTTTGTAGCTGCTCTAAGACAATGATTGATTTATTGACTTCAGTTGCAAATTGTACATGCTGGTAATGAAAATCTAGGTAACAAATAAGGCTTGACAAGTGACTATGTAGTAGGGCAAGAGATGGGGAAATGGTACGTGGAGGAAAATCAGGAGGCCAGAACAATTTTGGTTCTTGCAGCTTGTGTTTTATGAGAGGGGCTTAGCAGTCTGGTTCCTTCTCTGTCCTATACTTTAGTAGTAAGCCAGTAAAACATAGAACAGGCAGTAATTGAGTTTATTTGTCCATATTTGCTACATAATAACAGCAGTATGTAGAATCCTGCACTAGCAGGATGAGGTTATTCCCATTTGTTCCCCTCCCCCCTCATCTACCTAATGTAACAACCCTTATTAGGATAAAAGGTTAATCTTTTCAAAAAGATTTGTCATATCCTCGGTAGAGCTTAATATTCTTCTAATGATACTGATGCATTTGTTGTACTGGACTTGTTCATTGTTTTTGGTTAACTGGAAAAGCGTTATGTATAGTTTCCCCTGTGTGTCATCTTCAAACCCGAAATTTTAATAATTCCTTAATATTAAAACCTTTAAGAAATTATGTCCTTAGTCCCCAAAGCTGACAGAAGAAAATTTATGCTGATGTTATATGTGAACACGTTTGCATACGTGACCTTAAAATATTTTCTTCAGACTTGAAATTAATGAGTGCTAGGGAGCTACTAATCTGTTTTGGACAAATAAAATCTCCAAAACAACGAAGTGCATGTGTATACGTACCTAATACGCAACAGATATGCACGTGTGTGTGTGTATATATATATACACACAAGACGCATATATATACAACAACAATTGGTAAATTTTCAGATTAATTTTTGAATTTTCTTTGGCATACTGATAAAGAAATTACAGTGGGGTTTCTGTTCTTTTCTTGAATTCAGAGAGCCTAAGCAGGATAGAATTGTCAAATAAAGATAGGAAGAACCGGCCAATGCAACAGGAAGATGAGTATCGGATTCAGATGGAGTTGAAACGTTATTTAAGAAAAGAGTCTTTATCTGCAGGAGCATCATCTGAACAAAGCTTCTATGAGACAGAGAGTGCCAGAACACCTTCTAGTCGTGGCAAGTATAAAAGATGATGCTGCATAGTAAATAGCCTGTTGTTAAGGTTATATCAATTGACTGTTGATCTTTTAATCTTACTGACTTAAGTATAAAAAGAACTTTGACGTAGAATAATTGTATGCTATTAATTTTCAACAAATAAAACATTGGCACCTAGTTTAGGTATCAGGCTAGACTTGATACAATATTTAATTAAAACTGTTCAGTAATCTGTATGTTACTGTGCAGCACAGTAAATACTTGTGCAGTGTCACATAATTTCAAATGTATGGTTGAGAAAATTAAGTATAGAATAATAGTTGCATTGCCCTGATATTTATATTTTTATTTGAATAATTTTTTCTGATTATTTTTATGTGAAAATGTGAACTTTGATTTGTCAAAAAGAGAGAGTATGAATTTATAGACATTATAATTATGTTATAAAATATATGCCAACTTGAATATGAAAATGGAACATCTAACTGTTTATTATTTATTAGGTTTTTTCTTTTTTTTTTTTTTAAATAATCTCTGCATAGATACTACTAGTCTCAGGGTCAAGAGAACTTGGAACTTCTGTAAATAATATATTTAGCTAGCTATTTTGTCTGGCAGTTAAATTTCTGAACTTATGAATACATTTCTGTTAAAACTAAAGTTGGGGTTTTTTTTCATTAGAAAATAACTCTTTACTATCTATGGTTTTTATTAGAAGAAGAAGTTTTCTTCTCAATGGCTGAAATGGACATGTCTCACAGCCTTTCCTCCCTTCCACCTCTTGGAGACCCTCCAACTATGGATCTAGACTTGTCTTTAACCAGTACATATACAACTACACCAGCAGGATCTCCGCTGAGCACTACAGTGGTATAGTATCAACTACGTTTAAAATCTTTTTGAAATTAGCACTTTTGTCTGAAACTGTTGCATAAATATTCTTTACAATATAAAGAACTATTGCAAAATTCTAGGACAATTGAATATGTTTAGAGCTGGTAGTATTCCTTTTCTGCTATGGAAATTGTGGTGGGAAGTTTCTCATCTGTTTGGCTACCAAGACACAAAATGGAATGTATTTGTTTTCAGTGTTCTGAAGCGTATATAGAACACTTCATGATTTATTTTTAATAACTGCATGTTTTCCATCTGCGTTTTCTTTTATTATGGAATACACAGGCAATAACAATAAAAAGTACAGAATTATTGTATTACATTATTCCTCAAACAACATAAAAATCTTGTTGTTGATATTGCCATCTTTCCCAAATCTGTTATGTGCCTAATGTTTTGCTTAATGAAAGCCATGGAGAACAGTTCTGCTTCTTACAGAGAGATACAGAAGAATATGTGCTTTAAAAATATGTGGGTGTAGATGATCATAGAATTAGAAAGTGTAGCCCAAAGTAAAGCATATCTGAGTTGTTTAGTTGAATGCTAACATGCCATGAAATGGCATGCTGTTGATTGTTTATGCATATATTTGTGTTGCTTTATTATTTATGTTTGATCTAATGTCTAACATCTATTTGTCAAATTTAAGATCATACATATTTTTGTTCTAGCTTCAACCAACTTGGGGTGATTTTCTTGATCGCAACAAACAAGAACTACAACCTCCAAGAGGTTCTTCAGTTGCAGCCAACATGGTGCACCAGTCTTCCTTAAGAAGGACATGTAAGTAAAAATGTTGTTTTGCATTCTGCTCCCTGGATAATTCTGGAAATGAATTGTTATGCAGCAACTTGGTAAAAAGAAATGAAAATCAAAAGTAAGATGATTTTGTAAATGTGTTACTGCTGAAAAATTACGTGAACTTAATTTTGTATTTCAGCTATTCCATCCAGATCTGTTTCTGTGGATGAATCCAGACCTGAGCTTCTTTTTAGACTGGCAGTTGGAACTTTCTCAGTGTCTGTACTTCATATTGACCCTTTACCCCCACCTGAAAGTTCACTGAACCTTAACCCATTGACACCAATGGCTCGGGATTTCTTTACCCGAATAGAAAAGATTGAGCCAGTTAAGTTTTCAACAGAAGATTTTCTGTCCTTCCGAGAAGTATTTGCAGAAGCTTGTTCTCATGATCACCTTAGGTATAACTTTGCTTATTAATAAATATAATTAACAAAAATATCTTTTAAGTAAATTTGAATAAAGTAAGTTTATTTCCATAGGAATTGTGTTGCTTAATATTTGAATTGCATTAGACTAATTTCAACATAGCCTTAAATTTTGACATCTGTTGTCCAAGACTGTTTATTTTTTATTAAAAAATAAACAAAGTGCATAAACATTAAAATCAACCTAGCCCTTTTCAGCAATATGTGAATTAAACTATGTGCAGTTTCTACCACAGAAATCTAGGGAGTCAGGAATTAAGTAAATTATTTCTTTAGAAGTAGCTGTGTTTTACAGGACCATCTTTATTCCAATACAGGGATTTCTGCTTAAAGGAGCTTAGGGTTTTACTTAGTGCAAAATAGTACATCAGTAGTGATAAAAAATAAGTGTGAGCAAAATCATAAAGTTAGTCAACAGGCTTTTTTTCCAGAAATTTTTACTGTCCCAGTACAGTGTATGAAGTAAAATATTTAAGGGTGTATATGTCTTTTCTTACCTTATGCATGTAATTTAGACTTCCTGAGGCATTTGACTTTTTAATTGTCTATATAAGGATGTTAGATTCCCAGCTTTATGTGAATTGCACCTTAGGTTAGATGTCTAAAGTGTTTTTTACAAATTTTTCCACAATGACCATTGTTGAATGTGTAATGTAAGTGAGCTCCATTCTCTTTGTTGCTAAAGCTAAAATCTGTTATAATTAGGAGGGGGTTTATTTTTGAAGAAATAACAGGCTTTTTAATGATTTTTTAATTTTTTTTTTCTTTAAAGGCTTGTAGTGATCCCTTTTTAACATACATAAATCTTGACTTTTCATAGAGTTTATTGTTTTATGCTACTATTCATAATTTTCATAATTCAGATTTATAGGTACTGGCATCAAAGTGTCTTATGAACAAAGACAAAGGACTGCCTCTCGAAGTTTTAGTACTGATTTATCCATTGGTGATATGGAATTCCTGGAATGCCTTTTTTCTACTGACTCTCATTCCATTCAGCCTCACTATACAGAGGTATGTAAAAACCCCAGGTAGTTCCATAGAGAAGAAATGTTAATTGTGTAACTGAGAATGCTAGATTGTAAAATGATTTTAACTTTAAAATTTTTATTTTTTTTTCTTTGTTATGGCTTTAAGATGCAACTTATATTTTAATTACAAGCTCAAATAGTGAACCAGATTGCTGTCATACCTGACAGGAATAGCATTAAGTAGCCAAGCTTTGCTGGTTTACTTCTCTTTTAAATATGCTTAACACAGTTTGGGAATTAGAGTAAAGGTTTTCCAAAAGCTAACTGATGGAGTCGAGCAATGTAAAGGTTTCTCTGGGTGGTGATTATTCTTCCAGCTCTTTATTAGATGTCTCTGACCATTAAAAGTGGCTGAATTAAGTGGATTGAGTAAACAGTTGGGCTGGGGCTCTGTTCAGTGACTTGAGTGTAGGGATACTTACTGTCCTAGGTAAAATGTCATGAATATCTCTTCCTGCGGTGTTTCTATTAAGTATTTATCTTATCTTTTTTTTTTTTTCAACTCTTATTTTAACTCTTATTTTATTCTAAAGCTGCTGACATTTCATTCTGAAGAAGGAAATGATTCTCATACTATGCCATGCCTTCAGCTTCATTATAAGCATTCAGATAATAGAGGACCTCAGGTAAGGTGGGAGATTAAAAACACTGAGTTTTTGTATACTAGCCCTTGTCTAATTTTGTTAATTTTAACAGAAAGGTATATTTCTTGTAAAACAGAGTCTTTAATTCTCAGTTATAATGTGTTTCATTTTATTGTTAAGGATTTTAGTGCTTTTTCTCTTTCTTTTCAGGGTAGCCAAGGGAGACTCAGTTCTGTTCCACAGAAAGCAGAGTTACAAATAAAGCTAAGTCCAGTGTTTTGTGAGCTTGATATTAGTATTGTAGACAGATTAAATTCCTTACTTCAGCCACAGAAACTAACTACAGTGGAGATGATGGCATCTCACATGTATGGTTCTTATAACAAGCACATAAGTCTGGTAAGTTGAAAGTGAAATGGGTTAATAAACGTGCTGATTTTTTGCAGGAGGAAAGCTTAGTGCCATCCTGCCTGAGATTGATTTGTGGTAGCTGGGATTTTTGTTTGGTTTTGGTACTTGGTGGTTTTTGTTTGTTTGTTTGTTTTTGTTTGTGTGGGTTTTTTTTTTTTTTACTTCTGCTACAGAACAGTAGCCATCAGATGTACATACTCACTTTAGATTCAGTGATTGCATGCTTGATAACAGATCTAAAGACAATGGTAGCTGCTTCACAAGCTGCATAAGTTCCTAGCTCCTTGAAGCAAGCAAAACTGGGCAAAAAAGTCTTGACTGATTTCTAATCCCTAATTTGTCCCATCATTCTCTCCAGCAGCTGTTATAAACCATTGCTGACAATTCCACTTCTATATTAAAATCTTTATATGCCACGGTCAGCTCAGTTGCCTCTGTGCCATGTCCGCTTTTGGGATAGTTAATAGCAACGATGGGGAACACATGCATTGCATTCTAGTGATTGAGGACCAACAGAAAAAGTTGGACTTGTTTGTCTTGGTTCAGGTTGTCAGTAGGATTTAAGTGTTAGTATATTTAGCACAATAACATTAAACTTGAAGGCTTTTCTTGAAATACATGAATAAGGATTAATGCAATTAACTGATTTTTCTACACAGCAACAAATATCTTCATGCAATTTTATTGCTGCATTGATTGATTACAGAAAAAATTAGTCTTCAAAACTTAGAGTATCTTCATTTAAACTTCCCTAATATCCAAACTAAACATCTCCTGGTACAACTTGAGGCCATTTCCCCTTGTCGTTTGTTACTTGGGAGAAGAGACAGACACCCACCTGGCTACAGCCTCCCTTCAGGTAGTTATAGAGAGCCATAAGGTCTCCTCCCCTCAGCCTCTTCTCCAGACTAAACAACCCCAGTTCCTTCAGCTGCTCCTCATAAGACTTGGGCTCTAGACCCTTCACCAGCTTCATTGCTCTTCTTTGGACATGCTCCAGCATCTCAATGTCTGTCTTGTAGTGAGGGGCCCAAAACTGAACACAGTACTCGAGGTGCAGCCTCATCAGTGCTGAGTACAGGGGGACAATCACTTCCCTAGTCCTGCTGGCCATGCTATTTATGATACAAGCCAGGATGAATGGTTGTGTCCTTAAAGTTTGAGTCTTTTCAATGGTGGTCGGCAATAAGCTATGCTCAGGGAGGTTTTGAATGACATGTCAGTAACAGGAGCTGGAAGCCATGACTTACTGATGCTGGCCATGCTGCATGATAGTTCCTGGTTTCTCAACAATAGCATGTTGGGTTTGGTGGGTTTTTTTTTGTTTTTTTTTGTTTTTTATATCTGAGAGACATGGTATTTCCTAACTGCAGTTGAGTATTGTTTGGTAGTCTCACTCTCTAAGAAAAAAGTTACAGATAGCCATTTTTGAAAGATTGCTAACCTCTGCAAATTCTTGACTTTGAAGTAGAATCTTAACAGTGCCAATAATAGAAGAATATCCTAAGACTACTAATAATTGTTCCTAATGTGTGTTATGTGTGATACATGAAAAAATAATCTTTTTCATTTTTACATATTACATCATCAAAAGCTTTCCTCATAGTGATTTTAGTGCCATTTTCTCTAATTCAGATTTTTTTTTCCCTTTACTTTTGTTTTTTAGCATAAAGCATTTACTGAAGTTTTTCTGGATGATTCACATACTCCTGCAAACTGCAGAGTTTCAGTTCAAGTGACTGCCCCTGCACTAAATCTCTCTGTTCGCTTCCCAATACCTGACCTACGGTCTGATCAGGAAAGAGGACCGTGGTTTAAGAAATCACTTCAGAAGGAGATTCTTCATCTTGAATTTACAGATACAGAATTTAAAACTGAGTTTATAGGAGGGTCAACTCCAGAACAAGTTAAATTAGAACTTACCTTTAAAGACCTAACTGGTAAGAATGGTAACACTATATTAAAATATTCTTTACACTGTTGAGAAAAAAGTCCTCATGTGGATTAACACAGGGAGTGTCTTCCCACCTGAATTCTGGAGAAGATTTCTGCTGCAGTTTAGTGTTCTGTGCTAAACAGCAGCATAAGTCAAAATAATATTACTAGGAGGAGAGGCTTATGTATGTAGGTGTAGTGCTTGCATTCTTGTTTTTGAGATCTGAGCTAGTACTTCTGTTATTTTCTGTTATATTGTTACACCCTAAATTGAAACAAACTGGTATCTCTGGGATCTCTATCATGGTATTAGGGTAAGTTTTGTAGATTTGTAGGGGAATACTACAGCTATGCAAATTAGGAATCTCTAGTCTAGAAACTAGGTGAATGATGTCTTGAATAACTGCTATTGAGAACTTTAATACTTTTATGCCTCTAATATCTTTCAAAGTAATGAATCTGAGACTGGTTTATATTTACGACCTTCTCTGCTGATTTGTTATTCAGTGCTGTTACATGACGTAGTGATGCTAATAAATGTAAATGCAGATACCTATGCATGAGAAGCATCTGGTTTTCTAACTGCTGCTAGCTAGCTAGAAGATGACGTTAAATAATTTTTGTTTCTAAAAATTGGTATTTGATTTTTAGAGGAAAAGGCAAAATTTGCCAAAGTACTTGGTAATAGCATTGACAAGTTAGCCTGTTGGACTCCAACCTGAGGATTGGGCAACCTGAAGTTAGCAGCTGTTATTCCTGTGTTAATTTTTTAATAATCTTTTTCTATTCAGGTTCATTTGAAGAAGATAATGCAGAGGCACCAATAAAGTTTTTCCAAGTGTCTGGTGGCACAGATGGAGATATAACATCATCATCAGACAATTTTGACTGGCCTCGGTAAAATAATGTTTTATTTTTTAATGCGAGTTGTTTGGATTTTTGTGAACCACTGTTACTTTTCTAATGTTAATGCAGATTGCCTGTGTGGTAAATGCTTTAAAAAAAATTGTAAAGCAATAACATGTAGCTATTGAAGAGAACCCGAGAATTTATAAAGAACAAACCCAAAACTTCTGCATTTACAATAATGCAAGATGGTTTTAATGTTTAATGATTTCTGTGTACACTTAACTTCAGTGAAAGTTAGGTGAATGACTAGACTTGAAACTTTCTTCGATTTTTGGGTTTTTTTGTCACTTTACCTTTTCTCCTACTTTTACATTCAAGACTGAATACCAAACAAACAAACAAAAAATCTGTTGAATTTTGATTCAACATATTAATAGAAGCTGATACAAAACAGTTACAACAATAGGGATAATTATATTGTGACTGAATTATTACAGCTTATATCATATGTAAGGCAGTACAGAACTTCAGAGTTACTGAACAGAAGGACTTAACAGCTTTAGCATGGAATAAGATGTTTAAAGAGGCAATTTTAGATTCATTGTAGAATTTGCACAATATGTGTTTTGCCACAATTTAGTGGCTTTCTGACAGCATGTTTGTATGGACATTTTTCAGTGTGGTTTTATTTTATAATGGTATAAATAAATTTTTCTGTAACAGTGTGTACATGTAATACACTGAATCATGTAGCAGAGCATTTTTTAATAGCTGTTTTAATAGTTTTAATACAAGCGTTATTCTGAGAGAGTGCTAGGTTTTTCTTATGTGACCTAATGGTCACCTGATGGAGTTAAAAAGAACCAGACACCAACCTTTTTGCCAAACCTATAAGTTTGGTGTTTTTCTTAATGGTATCACTTTGTCTAATAAAATATATTATTGTCTAATAAAAATCCCTGGTCTCTGAGCTATTTATTCTATGTGTATTTAATGGCTGGCTAGTAGAGCTAGGGGACATGTGACTGTGCATCAATATAAAAACTCTAAGCATCTCTAATGGCTTATTCTGCATAACTTCTCCAATGTCAGGATTGTATTGAAAATAAACCCTCTGGCTGTGCACTCTATTCTGGAAAGGATAGCAGCTGAGGAGGAAGAAGGTGATAATAACTTTCAAGAGGAAGAAGAAGGAGGGTCTCATTCTTTGAAGGATGTCTGTGATATTAGAAGACCAGAGCCTTCTCCTTTTTCTTCTCGTAGGGTCATGTTTGAAAATGAAGAGGTACTATAAAATTTTGTTATTGCTTTGTGCTTATGGTAGACAAAATTAGTATACTCTCACTACTTTATATGAATCTTCTGGCTTCCAGTTTTCTTTTTTAACTTGAGAGGTTTTTTTTTTCTTTTTTCTTTCAGATGGTGATGCCAGGAGATGTAGTTGAAATGACTGAATTTCAAGATAAAACAATTAGCAATTCTCATTATGTACTGGAACTCATGTTACCAAACATTCACTTAACATTACCAAACAAAAGCTTTTATGAAAAACTTTACAATAGGCAAGTATGATAATTGTTTTGCTTGGTGATTGTGACCTGTACTTCTAGTCCTGTACTCATTGTTGATAAAAGCAATTGAATGAGCAACTATAGCAGAAATTCATTTGTATAGTTTTCTAAGAACATAAAACGCTATATAAATATTCTTCCAAGTTAACATCAGACATGCCACTGTGTCATATATCTGATCAGCGCTGTAACAGCCAGCTGCGAAAAAGTGTTTGGCAGATTTTGGGAACAAAGAGTGAAGTTAAATACTCTTTTGCTTTCAGTGAATGCTTTTGTTCAGATCTCTGTTTGCAATGTTTCATTTTGCTCTAATCTTTCTGAATTCTCCCTTATAAATAGATCATTGTACTTCAAAAAGTATTGCATTCAATTTTATTCTTTTTTTTTTTTTTTTATTCAGTGATTCTCCATCTATAAATTGAGTCCATGAGGCAGTCAGGATCAAAACCCCAGTTTTGGAAGTCTTACAAAGGCTTGCGAATATGTAGATAAGTGAACCCAACCTACAGATAGATGTTCAGCATTTATATCTGTTAGATTTCTGGTGGCAAAACAAAGAATCACAACTAAATCAACAACTTGATTAAATTACATTACATTAAATGTAATTTTAATTACATTAATTAAATTACAACTTAAATCAACTAAAATCTTGCATTATGCTACACATTAGCTACATAGAGAGATGCTGATCTGTTTTAGCTTCTGATAGGCATTACTTTACTTCCAAAGCATTTTTTCATTTGCAAAGTGGCAAAGCTGAATCCTTCATTGAATATTCTGTTGGTGTACCTCTGTACAGAATGTCACATGTATCTTTACCCCGACAGACACAGACTTACTTGAAATTAAAGGAACTAGTATTTCCTGCAGCTTTGCTTGAGAATTGATGTGATCAAAACAGGGTTTGATCACACTCCCCCTCCAATCTACTGAGCTAATATAATCCTACTAATAGAAGTGTTTGTGTCACTGTCAGATGTTAGACTTTGATATGTGCATACCATAATTACAGAAAAAGTTACTCTCATTATTTATTGCTTTTACTCATGAATACATTATTCTTTCTTGTGCTCTTGAACTTTTTTTATTTTTTATGAAATCTGAAATCTGTTCTATAAAGTCTGCAAAGGAAATGTTGCTTGACTGACCTTATATTAAGGCTGAATTTAGTAATATATTTTTCTATAATGATAATGTATTTCTTCCTAGGATCAGCAATGATTTATTGTTGTGGGAACCCACAGCTCCATCTCCTGTAGAAACTTTTGAAAACCTGTCCTACGGTGTTGGACTGTCTGTGGCCAGCCAGCTCATCAACACTTTCAGTAAAGACAGCTTTAGTCAATTTAAATCTGCAGTTCACTATGGTAATACACTTAATAAATCATCTAGAACTATAGCGACTCAAAAGCATAATTGACTGAAGTGATTAAGATGATAGTGGAAAGAATTTACAAACTTATAAGAAAGGATTTACTTAAACTAAGAAGAGAAAACATAGATTACTGTTTAATTAAGTAAAATAAGTGTGAAGTTGAATTGCAATACTAATGGAAAAGAACAATGAGTTATTGGCGTAATATGCGTATTAGCTAGACAGTTTGTTTTTCATTTTATCTCATTAGATGATGAGAGTGGATCCGAGGAAGAAACACTACAGTATTATTCCACTGTTGATCCAAACTATCGTTCGCGCAGAAGGAAAAAGCTTGACTTTCAGAATAAGAACTCACAAAGCTTTCTGTCTGTTCTGCTAAATGTGACACATGGATTAGTGTCAATATTCACAGATGTGAAGGTGAGACACTGGGGCTGGAAAAAGTTGGTCTGTTGTTTTGACTGTGGTATCTTCTTCATGCTGTATGTACTGTTTTTGGAAGGAACAAGTATATATTACAATAATGCTATAATCTTTATACTATTGTACTATAACTAGACAGTAATGCAGCACAATATTTTAGCAATTCTGTTTGCTTTACATGAGAATAACTAAATAGAAGCAGAAAAATCTGTATTGATAGCAAGCGTTATGTTAGTTTAGACTATCTAACTGCAGCAAACTCTGCAAGCAATCATTTTATCATTCCTATTCTTCCTTCAGCAGGATGATGGAAATACACTGGAAGGAAAATATGGCGAATTCTGGTTTGAGTTCAACAGTGGTTCACTTTTCAGCGTGACTAAATATGAAGGCTTTGAGGACAGGCACTATGTTTGTCTGCATTCTAGCAGCCTCAATTTATATCATCAAGGTAGGGGTGGAACTGTGGTGGCTTTGGGACTAAATTTGAAATGAGATAAGCTTGAAGTTTTTTAGGAGAAATGCTGTCTCTTTTTTTTTTTTTTCTTTTTTTCTTTCTCCTCTGATAGTGTATCATTTGGCGCAATAGATGTAGTTCATGGCTAATGCTCCTAAATGCTACCGTAATACAAGCTCATGATAACTGTATTTACTTAGTTAACAGTTTAGCTCAAACTTTCCTTTGCAACTGCTGATTGTTTAAGTGTATTGTGGTCCTCTGGCAAATTAGCTGTACAGTCTGTTCTTTATTATGAAAGTACACACTTCCTACATGTTATTGGTTATTTATTTTAAAAGGGTACAGATTACCAGTGGCTGCTATATCTTTCCTGGGTAGCTAATTGTAGTCCACAGGTGAAGAATTTTAAGTTGACTGTGTAGTTTGTATGACTGGTAACCCTCATGTATTTAGACCTTTGAAGGTTTTCTCCTCAAATGTCTCTGAATCAGTGATAGTCAGGTTAATGGATTTTCAGTGCGAGCTTAATTATTGTGTATTGAGAGATGAACCTAGCACCATCTCATAAAATGAAAAGGAGAGATACATTCAAATCTCTCCATGTAACCTATAGGAGATTTCTATCCTTTATTTCAACTTTGTCATTTTGTTGGGAAGATAAAAAAAAAAACAAAAACCTATAGTCACCTTGAAGATACTGGCTAGAAACATGATTTTAAATAGTGGATCAGCAGTAACCTCCCCTTCACAATTTTTGGTTGTCACTGTGTGTCACGAACTTCGGTAATTAAAATAATTTTAAAGGCATTAAGCATAGGAAGTATTTTCTTTAACTCCTCATCAGTAAGAGCTTTGAAGCACGAGGTAACTCATTCTAAAATCTTTTTGCAGGTATGGTAGATGGGGTCGTCCCTTCCTCTGAAGTACGGCTGCCCAGCACAATACGTCCCCATTGGTTAGAACCTACTATTTGTTTTTCTGAAGAAGATGGTCTTAGTAGGACTACTTCAGATGGTGTGGGAGTGGATTGTCCAAGTATGCTGACTGTTGCAGTCAAAATCCAGTCAGATAAAATAGAGAGCAATACAAAGGTTTGTGTTTTCAAATTTGTGCTTTTATAAATTATTTTAGTTGTCTCAATTTATATGGAAGCATCTAGATGCAAGGAGATGAAGAAACCATATAATTCTGAGACATTCCTCTTCAAACTATAATTTTCTGTTAGAATCTTTTGGATGGATTGTAAAATTCAAGCATCAGCATTATTTACTAATTCTTCCAGTTCTTCACTTTGCTGATCACAGTATGTTTCTTTACTGACTGCATTTCTTGGCCAGTTGACCTTCTTGTTTTTCTTTGAGTTTTAATCTGGTACCAAACCACGCCAAGAACAAATACAAAGAGATAAATAAAAGCTTTCTACTCAGCTTGCTAGCGGTGTCATCTAATAGGCAGCCTTTGCTTACCTATTTGGAATGCCACTGGGAAATGAGCGTTACATTTGGCTGTGATA
Source organism: Aramus guarauna (assembly GCA_013400195.1). Classification (NCBI taxonomy): domain Eukaryota; kingdom Metazoa; phylum Chordata; class Aves; order Gruiformes; family Aramidae; genus Aramus; species Aramus guarauna. The sequence continues at coordinate 479,905 of VXBL01007060.1, read as the reverse complement.
GTAGCATTTATTAGCGTGGCTAAAAGATGACCTCTTAGCTAGCATAGTGGTGACAAACAGGTTGGTAGAGTTATCTAGAGAAGGAGGAATCTGCAGGCCAGCACAATGTCACGGAGGCTGAGTTGACTCAGGCTTGAACAGTGTAAGAAAGAACTGCATTGGGTTGGTAGTCCTGATAATTCCTGATGAATTCCAGAATGAATGAACAGGTAGCCTGCCTTCCTACCATCACCACAAAATTGTAATTTCTAAACTATCCTGTTGCAAAAAGTATTAGACTATATTAGCCATGGCTTCTGTATTAGGAAGCAAGGTTTTTTTGAATGGTCCAGTCCTTTCTTCATTTCTAGACACTTGGAGATTCTGGGAGCAGGAGGATGACTGTGTTTCATAATCTAGACGTCAAATAGTTACATGTTTTTTTATGTAAACTAACTCGTGCAACTTCCATGTGCAGGAATTTCTAGTTGCTGTTGGACTAAGAGGAGCCACCCTTCAGCACAGAGTACTGCCTTCAGGTTTAAGCTGGCATGAACAGGTCAGGTTGCTACAGTTTTCTCAACTACATCTTCAGTTTTGGTCTCATAGCTTTAACAACTGCTTTAAGTATCAAACTAAATCTCGATGGAAAATCTTTGTATTAGGCTGTGTCTTATTATCTTACTCTGCTCTTGAAAGCGTTAGTCTTTTCTTTCTTCTCTCTTTGAGACCACTGACAGGCTGTAGTCTTGCTCTTGAATTCTCTTACTTGTGTATTCACTTGCTACAGTTCCTCTCATCATACTAAATCTCTGTCCACAATATGTCAGGGAGGTGTGTTTTGTTGTTGGTATTCTTTCTTTTTGTTTGTTTGGTGTTTTGTTTTGTTTTTTTAAGTTCAGATGGAAAATCTCAGTAGTCCAATGCTATCCAAGTACTTAGATAATCCCTGATGTAAAAAAAACCCAAACAAACCACCTCAAAATAAACAAATGTGCTACTTGCAGCACTGAAAACGTTTCTGTATTTTTCCCTTTTGTTCACTGCATTCTTCAAGTCCTGTTTTTTCCTTTGTCTGTTTCCTGTTTTACATTGTTTCACTAGCAGTAATGGAGATTAAGACTTTGGGAAGTAGTAAGCAGCAGTTTTACATAAACGCTTGTAATACACACTTCTGAATTAGAAGTGTTGTACTGATGTATTTGGATGCAGAGGTATAGCATAGCAGACAGAGCTAGAGAGCCTTGATTCGGAAGCTGTGTGTAAACATGCACATGGTAGAACATGCCATTACCACAGTAGCAGTATAGTTGCATGTAATTAAACAACACTGCATTATAGATAGTAAACCGTGCTATTCAGGCTTATCCTGCTTATCCTCCAGTATGTATGGTATGCATATTTTTACGTGCATTTTTATTGTATAATTGCATGGAGCTGAAGTTAGTGCTTTGGGCTTTACTGTGTCATTACTTTATTCTCAGCACAGTGTTCCTTTGTGTTCATGTAGCTTGATTTACACATGTTGCTTATTTGCTCTGTGATTCTGCGCGTGCACACACACACACCCCCCCAATTAACATGGCCTGTAGCACACTTGGGAATCTTTATTGGAGGAAGAGGGGGAAATCAAAAATTGGCCAAAGGGGTAGGTAGAGGAAGCAATGAAAAGGCTAGCAGTGTTAGAAGAAAAGTTGGCCTTCAGATAAAGAGAACAAAGAAAATACTAAGACTATAGTAACAACTGCAAAGAAAGGTGAATGAGATTGTATTTGGGAAATGCTTTAAAAATGGATTGAGGCATTATACAACTAACCACTTAGGTGTCTGTGGATTGGTCTTTTCCATACCTTTGAGGCAGCAGTTGGATGTTGTATTTTTTGCCCTCTTTATAGGGCTTTTCTGTATTCAGATGTTGGGTAAGCACCTTTAAATATCTGAGATTATTCACTCCTTTTTCCTTCCATTAATCAAACATTTTATTGTCATGCCTGTTACAGATTTTCTCTTTCTAATGCATAATTATGTATTAATTTCACATACTGAAGTATTATAATAATATGTTTGATTTTTAGATTTTATATTTTTTGAATATTTCTGATGAGCCTGTTCTGGGATATAATCCTCCAGCTACAATTACAACTTTTCATGTACATCTGTGGAGTTGTGCTCTCGATTACAGGTAAATAAAACACAAGTGTATGTTACTTGGTGACACTGCAGCTATATATTTACTCTTTAGGAACATTTGAGTTTGCATATTGTAAAGAATATTTTTTTTAGGCTTGCTTAGAAAAAGTACTTGACAGAAATCCCTTAAACTGTAACCAATTAAAAGTAGGATAAGCACTTGTCTAGGCCTGGGAAGATCTGGTTAGGTAACCTATGAGAATTTGATTGCACTTCTAAATGGGTATAGAGTATTAATTTTCTTTTTTTCTCTATTTGTTGTTAGGCCCTTGTTTTTGCCAGTCAGATCTCTGCTTACTGTTGAAACTTTCAGCATTTCCAGCAGTGTTGCAGTAGATAAATCCTCTTCTACTCTCAGGTATAATTTAAGTGATTGTGAAACATGGAAGCTCCTGTAGAACTTGTAATGCCTGTCCGCTGTTTAGACCTAGGAAGTGTTCGTGCTGTGTAAATGGTCACAGTGGCTTGCATCTTTTGAAATATACTTTGCTCATGTGTAATCCTTCTGTTTTATTAGGTTAAAACCTTGTAAGTGACCTTTGAAACAAATGTGTCTGTTACTTTATTAAAAAAGAAAAAAAGGCAAAAAAAACCCCCCAAACTAAGAAGTGTTAATTCTGTATGCCAAAAGCATTACTTTTCATTCTAGGAAGGATCAAATGTATAAATTGAAATGCAAATAAAATATAATTAGCAATGGCAAAAATATCTTGGCAGTGGTTAATTACCAATGGATTTGGAAATTATGAAAGGTGAAAACGAAGAGTTTGGATTAAAGATATGATAGGTATATTTGTGTTTTTAAATATTTTTTTTCTATAATAACTTCTTTTGTCTGGTGAATTGCACAGCAGTTCTCTAGCATGTTTGTTTCATATGGTTTTTTATCTCTTAGGATAATTTTAGATGAAGCTGCTTTGCATCTGTCTGACAAGTGCAACACTGTTACAGTGAACCTCCACAGAGGTAAGGATGTTTTAGATGTGACTAATGAGCCTAAAGAAACAAAATTACAGGTATATTCAGCGTACATAGAGGTTATTGAAGTCTGAGGAGATAAGGAACAGCAAGTTGAATATGAATGAATAATGCAGTGTTGATGACAATCTGAGTGCTCTGGTTTGCATTTGTGGATGCAGAGGTGTGTCAGAGAACAGCAACTTGCAAATTCTTCACTTTCTTGTTACAGTTCCATAATGGGTATTTGAAAAAAGCATATTTTTAAAAATCTGGAGTTGGCACGGAAAGAAATCTTTACAGAAAAGAGATCTCATTTTATGAGATATGTATTCTAAATAGTTGAACTTGAAAGGTGTTATATGGCACAGAGTTCTAGGTTCTGAAAAGCATCATACCAACTGGCTTGCTCTCATTCATTTAGTAACAACCTTTAAGGACTGAGGAACTTGAATCAATATTTAACAAATGAATTGGAGAAATAATGAAACCCTGTGCTTGTAAATGTGTGTATTTAGCTTAAGTAAGGGATCTGTCTTGAAGGATAGAGTAAAGATATGCCTGTTCTCTTTAAACAAGAAAGAAGGGAAATAAGTTATTCATGGTATTGAAAAATTAGTACAAACTGCTCGGATGCTTAGTCACCCAACTTCTGTGGGCCTCTACTTCTCTAACTCACACAGATGGGATGAGGTTAAATATCTTAAAAGATTACACTGCACACAGATGGTGGCAGTGGGAGTGATATATTGGATTGAAAAGATTTGAGTGCTTGATTTGAGTAGCCGAAACTTGAATTCTGACAGTAATCCTCATAAAAGAAAGAAGTGCAGAGGTTTTGAGAAAAATATACCTTTTTATGCTCATGCTATTTCTAATGGTTTAATAACCAAAAATATATAGTAAGGATGATGTTTTTTATGAAATCTTAATGATTTTTTTTAATTACTCATTGTCTTTCAGATTATGTTCGTGTTATGGATATGGGACTGCTGGAACTAACCATTACAGCAGTAAAATCTGATTCTGATGGGGAAAGAGTAAGCATTTAATCACAAATAAAATGAAATGCAAAATCTCCACGACAGATTGTGATTTGATAATTACTTTATTATACTTGGAATCAATGAAGGTTTTTCAGTTTATATGTGCTGTTTTTTTTAAAGTCCTTTTTGACTAGTTAGGTAATTTAAAACCAACTGTGTATACATGTTTGGTTTTTTTATGGAACCTTAGGTTGGTTGGAAGTGTATTCTTACCTTTTTATTCTTGCTATCTAGACTAAACCACGTTTTGAGCTGCATTGTTCCAGTGATGTAATCCATATTCGTACCTGCTCCGATTCATGTGCTGCACTAATGAATCTTATACAGTATATTGCAAGTTATGGTGATTTACATCCACCTGCTAAAACAGAGATGAAACGTGGAGTTGGCAAGCCAAAAATGAAGGTATAAAACGGCAAAATGATATCAACTTAACTCTACGCTTCCTGGTAATATGTTTTAATTTGATATCCCCATTTTATTTCCAAAGAATATGAGATTCCCTGCAAAGAAATGAACAGATTGCATCTGACTTAAAATATATTTGAGAGTAAAACAGTGCCTTTTTTTTCCTGCTTTGGTCACTACTTAAACTACACAAAATACTTCAAAATATTACCTCTTGTACTTTACCTAAAGAAGGAAATTACAGGACGTATGCAAGCTGTCAAAGTACTCTGATCTAAATACCCTGAACTGTAATAGTCTAACCTACTTTATGAAACACCCAGCTCAGAGTTTCAGCTCACTTGATTATTTATAAACTTAAGGTGTTACTTCTTACAGTTTAAAGCTGCGTATCAAACTATTCTGGTAAAATCTTACTCAGCAGGATATTGCAGTTGTTTTTTAAGATGTAACTATGTGTAGTTTCTCTCCTACAGGTAGAGACCTTTAGCCAACCATCTTCCCATGGACCAGTCCTTGCTGAATCAGAGCAACAGATTTTACGGGATTTGATGAGTGATGCAATGGAGGAAATTGAGACTCAACAGACTGCTTCTGCCATGAAACCAGAGTCTAATGGTAAGTGTCTCCTGGAGGCGTAAGTACACATAAAACACAACCTTTCTGGAAAGAAAGTGGGATTGAAAGTTCTATACATGTAGAGATGCTGCAACAAGAATGGGAGCGTACCTTTGTCTGAAGTCTTCAAACTATCAAACAGCTTCTTGCTCTCAATAACAGTAATGCAAAAGTAATTTAAGATTCTAGTCAAATACATATTACTGAGATCCTGAAAACAGCAAGGAAGGAATCTGACTTTGTGGGACTCTTTCAAGACCCCAAATTCTCTAGGAGTGTAAGTTAGTATGGGTGTAAGTTTATATGGCATGCTGCAGTGTGAAGGAATCAAACGCATCTGTGTATGAAGGCAGTCCAGGAGGATGATAGAGTTCTTTCTGAGTCACTATCAGGAAGTCTTTCAGTTAACAGGTAGAACAAGATAATTGATTTTAGTCACAGGATTATGGCTTCTGCATCATGGCTAGAGTTAAATCCAGGTTTAAATTGGTTAAAGGTTTTGTATTACAAATAGAGAATAACACTATTTCCATGATGTCTGGCCCTCTTTCTGATTGTGGAAGGTGAGCAGTCAGTGTAGTACTGAAAGTTACTGATGCTGTGGTCTTACTACTAGAATGAGAAACTTGAAGACAAAAATGGAGGTTTTTTTTGTATCTGTAGGGTTTTTTTACAAATAGTTTTTCTATATTTTGTCAGTTCATCTCTAATGCTAACCATTTATGATTATACTGTAATCACTTTCAATTGTACGGTAGATTAATTTTTGAAAATTTTATTTATTGTAGGAATTGCTTCAAGATATAATAAGCAAATTCTGTTGATGTAATTGAAGTAACAAATTTTAGTTAACTGTTGTGTTATTTTGCTCATATTTTTGTATTTTATAAAGATTTTTTTTCCACTGAAATGTGTTTTTTCTCCACCCTCCTTCAACTCCCAGGAGTTTTGGATGACAGATCTCAAACTCAGGAGCCATCCTGCTCAGATCTCTTCCTGTTTCCAGATGAAAGTGGAAATGTCTCACAAGATCCAAGTCCCACTTACGCTTCATTCACTCATCACCTGATAAATGAGGCAATGGGAGATGTTCCCGCAGAAAGTGATGATTTTTGCATTCTTTTTGCACCCAAAGTTGCTGTTGCTGTAAGAAGCTTTGAGAATTACTAAAAAAAAAAAATAAAAAATAAAATCCATATATAAACAGAATTAGAGAAAAGCCTATGTAAGACTTGGACAAATTAGACTTCATAGCTTTTTTAATTGCTTAGTGATATTTTCATCAGTGGACAGTAGCAGAATGATAATCTTTCTGTTTGAAAGGACTTCATGGGTTGTTACTGTTAGGAATTAATGCAAGTATTTTCAAATATATGACTTTTCTATATCTTGGCCATACGTGATTATTCTCTGATCTGAGTATTACATTCAACTATATTGAACATTTTCCTACATCTTAGTCATGCTTTTTCATTGCCATATTGACTTACAATAGTGGCATAGTTAGAAAAATACATTTTAAGCAAAACACAGCATTTGTCAAAATAGCAACTTTGCCCATCTTCTAATGAATCTTTTACTCATTGCTTTCAATGCTTTTATGGGCCTAAGATACCTGCCAAATCTCAGAGAAAAGCTTGTGTGTCATTTTACCCCACTGTCTGTCCACTGCATTAAAAGATTTAGGAAACTATACTCAAACTCTGAAAACAGCTTGTGTTGACGTTTTTCATAGTATCTCTGGTTGTATTCTTAATAGACAGATTTAGTTCTGGATCCCTGATTAGAAGTTGTATTTGCCCAGTTATCTTTGATCTTGTTTGTTTCCAAAACTGGTAATATGGGAGCCTGGGGTCTGCCATGGTTTTTCATTTGTTTTCAAGTCTTGTTTTGTTTGCAGTTTGGATGAGGAATTTTTTTTTAACTACTTCTCAGCTTCTAGTTTATTTTTATGTGCTTTTGTCTTTAAGTTACTTTATAAGAATCATTCCTAAACCAAGTCTGTGTTGTATAAGCTTTAGAAGACAGTACAGTTCTCTTCATTGGAAAGAATTAGACATCTCAATAAAGAAAGCAGGTTTCACCTTTTAAATGCTATATACTTTTTTTTAATTAGGAAAAAGAAGAAGAGCCAGTAATAAAAATAATGGTTGATGATGCAATTGTCATAAAGGAAAATCATTTCAGCCAACCTATTAAAAAAACAGATACAAGCAAAGCTCCCCTTCATTTTCCTGTTCCTCTGGTACGCTATGTTGTAAAGGAAATCTCTCTTATATGGCATCTTTATGGCGGAAGAGATTTTGGGACTGCACCACCAGCATCTCCAGCTAAAAGTTTCATGTAAGTGTTTGATGTAATTCTGGACATTAGAGCATTTAAAAATACTTAATTTTCTTTTGATGTGAGGTTAACTCAAGTCTTCCTCGCTTGCTTCTTCACTCCTTCCTGACAAGGAATCAATTGTAGAATGGTTTGGGTTGGAAGGGACCTTAAAAATCATCTAGAATCTTCTTAGTCAGTTTAGCTCCACACACCAGCGTTTATTTTTCCTGTCTCTTAACCTGGACAAGCTGGGTTTGTTTTTGGTGGGGTTTTTTGGGATGGAGGGATGGCTTTGCTTTTAAGGGTTATATTAGAAGTTAAATTCTCTTGAAGAGATTAGGGTTTAAGGAGCATAAGAGACTTCAGCTATAGTAGCTGGAATCTGGTTTTCAGGATGTAATGTAAGCTAAAGGGTAATTAATATTATGGCAGCCAAAAGTAAAGAAATGTTTTATGAATGTTAATTTGGAGGCAAGCGTGCACCTAGCATTCTGCTTAAGTGTGTGTTACTTGAACAATAAAAAGAAAGTATTTGGTTAGTAGCAACACAACTTCCAGTGTATTTTTTTTTTGTATTTTACAGTATTTTTCTCTTGTAACCGTTAAAATACTATTAATTTATATCCAGTGAAACATACATGCTTTTAGTGTTAGATTAACAGCAAGGTAGCTTTAAGTTTAATCTGTGAAAGTGTATTTTTTTTTTTTATTTCCCTAGAAGTCCCCATAGTTCTCCTTCTCATACGCCAACGAGGCATGGACGGAGTACAGCATGTGGGGGAAGAGGAAGAAACCCAGACTTCCTAATGGAAATACAGTTAAGCAAGGTGAATGACAGGAACAGCTTCAGCCATGACCATCTGTGTGAATATCTTTACATGTTATATCCATTTGATAACAGCTTTTCGTTAGTATTCAGTAGGATTTCTTCCATTAGTATCTACATCTAAGCAATCACTTTGAAAATGATGAATTTAGAATTTGTTTAACAAAAAAATTTATTTGTTCTTCTAGAACAGTATAGTTTACTTGCTGAATAAATATGCTTCTAAAGATGAAAGATATTTATTATAATATTCTTAGAATCATAGAATGGTTTGGGTTGGAAAGGACCTTAAAGATCATCTAGTTCCAACGCCTATGCCATGGGCAGGGATACCCTCCACAAGACCAGGTTGCCCAAAGCCTCATCCACCCTGGCCTTGAACACTTCCAGGGATGGGGCATCCATCTTAAAGTTTTGCTTTATTATAAGCACATTTTGCAACTGCCGTTCTGTTTTTTCTCTCTTCAGTTCTACTCTGAATTGATACACCTATTATGAAATCAATTTTTCTAGCAAAATAACCAGGGTGCAGATCTGTTGAGCCAGTGTATCCGCTGATGATAAGTGGATATTAAATAACATCCAGTTATATCACCATATCCTTCTTGTATTTCCCTTAAAATACTTGGCACCCTTCAGGCATAAGTATGTTGCTCTTCTTAAGCCTGTGCTTAGCTCTATCACAGACAGCAGATGCTTGATTCTGGTGCTGTGAACGATATTGGCAAGGCGTTAACCAGATTTCATGTTAAATGGATTAATAGCAAAACCTTTTAAAAATAAGGTTTTCTCAAATGTTTCCATAAACGTGAAAGGTACTACGTAAAACTAAATGCCTGGTTTAGTCTACATGTGTTTCTAGAGCTTAAAATTGATCCCATTAGTACTTAAAAATTGCCAGAAATGTTTGATACTTATTTTAGTCTTTTCTAGAAAAAACATGACATTGCAATAAAAAAGAGGGGAAAAAAAGAAGTGTTTAATATTCCATGATGAAAACTTCATATGTAGAAATATAGCAATCTTTCTTAATTTGCAGGTATTTAATGAGTTGGTGTTAGTACTAAGGCATAAAGTCTATTTTTTTCCCTACTTGTACCACTAACGATACAAGGCTTAATAAAATAATAATCATAATATTTAAACAAGAAATTAAGGAGACAAGAGTGTCAAAAACATAACGTTTGAGCAGTGTTTATGATAAACATCCGGTTTTTTTTTAACACTTAAAACGTTCATTATCACGTGTAGCATGAGTACAGGGCACTTAAATACAGTGTTTCTTGACATCTCAGCATCTGGCCAGCAGAGGCCACTGTTCCGCTTGCTATGTCTGCTGTGCTTCCTTACATTGCAGGCGAGGGTGGTGTGGCGGGTCCTGAGACAGGGAATGATTTGTAGGTAACCACAGGTCTTCGACTGAAAATTCGGAATGCTTTAGAATTTAAGAAAGGTAATGGATTAGAATTTATATGGACTAAACTGAATAAAGACAAAGGAAACTGAGACTGAAAGAAGCTACTGGAGAAGTCTGTTGGTAGGGAAGAAACCTTGCATAGAACGTGCAGGATTCAGGAACTGCAGGATTGCCTGGTACAGGCTTCAACATGATGTAAGAAAGATTGAGAGGAAAGATTGTCAGGATTGAGAAGAAGAAGCAGAGTTGATATTAAAACGAAAAGCAAAACTTGTTTTTTGTCTTACACTGATTTTTATTTTGTCTCAAATTTGCATCTTAAAATATGAACATGGACACAACTAGGAATTGTTATTTCTACTGCTAGACATGCAAAAATCTGAATAGTTTTCAGAAAACTTATTATTCCTGTCACTTTAAAAGCTGTCTACTATTTTTAATTTATCTGTGGTGTGGTTGTGGTTTGATGGTGTGTTGTGTGGGGGTTTTGTTTTGTTTTTTTTTGAAGTAATATTCTGTTGTTAAAGGTTGTTTTTTCACTGAATCTGATTATACTGGTTTTCCTTCCTTTTTGAAAGGTGAAATTCCAGCATGAGGTATATCCTCCAGGGGGTGCAGAAGGTGAATCCAGTCTGTTGGAGCAGCCAGTGTCACGGCAGGTTTTTATTGTTCAAGACTTGGAGATCAGAGATCGCTTAGCTACATCACAAATGAATAAATTTCTCTATCTTTACTGCAGTAAGGAGATGCCCAGAAAAGCACATTCAAACATGGTACAGTTATGGAATATGTTAATTCATTATCATTATAGTAGTTGGCCTATCACTGTGGAGACTGTATACATTTCTTAATCTAGCAGAAGGAGGAGCATGAGGTCATGGAACACTAAAGTAATACAACTTATTGATTAGTTATTTGCTTGACTCCTTGTGGATATTAAAAAGTCAGTGTGAATATTAGTATGTCAAGTGTTAATATTTTTGAGAATCTGTCAGTTTAAAAAAAAGTAGATGTGCAGGGCTACTTTTGTAGCTTTCAGATATTGGTTTTGAACAAACATCAGCTTGTATGAGTATGATTAGACTTGTCACTTCACAGGCAGAATTGTAGTTTCATGATATACTGTAGTCTTACTCATAAAGGATTTATGAATTTGGGGTTTTATTATTATTTTAATTCTCTTTAATTTTTGTAAAATCTATAAAAGTTATTTATTGAACACTAGCTTTATAATTGGTAAGTGGAATCAGACTAGAACAGAGGTTTTGCAGTAAATGTTTTTCCTAGCTAGTGTTTTGTGTTCTGAGATTTAATAATTGTGAATATTACTACTTTTATCTTGTTGCTTTTTCTCAGTTAACAGTTAAAGCATTACATGTCCGTCCAGAGTCTGGCAGATCCCCGCAGGAATGTTGTTTACGGGTTTCACTAATGCCACTTCGCCTCAATATTGACCAGGTTGGTTGTGCCAATGCAGAAAAATAAAATAAATTTTATTTAATGATGCTGGGTTTTTTTTATTAGATACCTGTAACTATTACGTGTGTGTTATGTTGGTTTTTTTTTTTATTGGTTTGATAACCTTTTTTATTTATGATCAATCACACATATCGTTGCATCTCTGCTGCTCTATTTATATCCATGTTAGAACTTGCCTTCTGCTCCAGCTATTAGAGAGACTAGCCTTTTTTTTTTTAAATTTTAAAAACTAAGAATATCTATAGAGCTGGCTGTTTATTCAATAATAGCCATTTACCTCCTGAGAATTCTGATGATCTCTAATGCTTATAAATCAATAGCTTTTAAAAAGCATATACTTATTCTTGAATAGTCTTGCTTTGTTTGTTCATGAAGTGTCTTTGGTGTTTTTAATTTTAAAAAGTTAATCATTAATCCAGAAACTGTTCACAATACTTTAGTCAAGGGCACTCAGTACTTGAGGACTGTTTCTGTATGCTGACGGCTTTAGTTTTGCTATCAACTGCAGTGGCACGAAGAATGGAAATGGGAGAAGTTGTTTTACTTTCTTTAGCAAGCCTTTGTGCAAAGTATTTTTCATATGCTCAAGAAACAATAGCTTTTCTTTTTCCTATACCAGTAAGGAAGCTACGTATGTTTGTGCGTTCAAATTTAAAGTGCAGTTATTACTCTTTGTTGAGGCATTTCTTGCTTAATTTCTCATCTGCAGAAGGATACAGAGTTTTTTTCAAGAGCGCAATTAGGAGTTCCGTATCTGCTTTCTGTTTCCCTCAACAGGTGTTAGAGACCAGGTTTTCATTTTACTGTTAGAAAAATTGAAGTCTCTATAGTTTGTAATACTTTGATGTAGAAAAATAGCATGGAAGTACTGCCATCTAGTGAGGACAGATGTTCCCACTAGGTTACTCAGAATTCTAAGTCTTTTATCTTTTGTACCATAAACATAATTCACCTTTACAACTTCTGCAAAACTAACCACAGCTTTCTTGGAAGCAAAGGGCTGCATGCAGTCATGTTAGAAATTTTTGTTATTACTACTTAAGCTGACTGCTTATCACTTGGAAACAAAAAAAGGAAAAGAAAGTCCAGGTGTCATTAGTTACCGGATAAACAAGGAACCAGTGCGATGCATCTGACATTAACAGCAGAGATATTAATGACTTTTAATGAAGCGGTGTCAAGATCTGATCTAGAATAATTTGTGTGATGTTGGCAGTATTAGAGATGAATATAAACTATACTTGAATACCCTTTTATTGGAAATCAGAGAAAAGTTTACACCCATTAAAACACTTGGGTTCTGGAACAGTCTCCAAATGACAGCAGAGCTGATGACAACAGCCCTGAAGCTTTAAGACAGAGCTAGATAGATTACGAAATTGTTCTAGATGTATCAGGGATCAGTGACCAAGAGAGTCTGTCTGGTTTCTGTCCTAGGTTTCTATGTGGCTTCTGCACTTGTTAAAGGATCAAAAAGACAAAATGTGTTTTGATTAATATCTGTATAAAAATAGAGTTGGAAAAGTAGAAAATATTTTTTAGAGAATTGGGTATTTTCTTTTTTTTAACCTGATTGCATTTTATTTTTCCCATTAGGATGCCTTGTTTTTCCTGAAGGATTTTTTTACTAGCCTCTCTACAGAAGTAGAGCTTTTAGTTACTCCAGATCCTGAAGGTACGCTTTTCAAAATTCTAATATGAAGGTGGTGCTGCTTTTTCATCTAACCTATGTACATGTCTATAAATTCTCATGTGTATAAAAAAACCTTATGTTAGTGACCAAAGCCCAACATCAGTAACTAATTTGTTGGAACAGAGAAACTTTGGGTATTTTAGTTTGGTATTTTTATCAATACTAACAAATGTCTTCAACACCTGGGATCTCCATTGTATAAAAGTTTTCACCAAACTTGGGGCATATTTAATGGTAACTTGTGAAAAAATCGACGACTGTGTATATAACTGTGGTGGGTTGACCCACGCAGGATGCCAGATGCCCACCAAAGCTGTTCTATCACTCCCTTCCTCAGTTGGACAGGGGAGAGAAAATATAACAATAAGGCTTGTGGGTCAATATAAGGGCAGGGGAGGGATCAGTCACCCATTACCGTCACAGGCAGAATAGACTCGACTTGGGAAATTAGTTTAATTTATTAGCAATCGAAACAGAATAGGATAATGAGAAAGAAAGAAAAAAAACAAATCGTAAAACACCTTCTCCCCACCCCTGCTGGGCTCAGCTTCACTCCCAATTTCTCTACCTCCTCCCCCTCAGCAGCAAAGGGGGACAGGGAATGGGGGATGTGGTCAGTTCATCACAAGTCATCTCTGCTGCTCCTTCCTCCTCAGGGAGAAGACTCTTCACAGTCTTCCCCTGCTCCAGCGTGGGATCCCTCCCACGGGAGACAGTCCTCCACAAACTTCTCC
>VXBL01007060.1:446810-466163 GCA_013400195.1 Aramus guarauna | reverse complement strand
CCTCCCCCTCAGCAGCAAAGGGGGACAGGGAATGGGGGATGTGGTCAGTTCATCACAAGTCATCTCTGCTGCTCCTTCCTCCTCAGGGAGAAGACTCTTCACAGTCTTCCCCTGCTCCAGCGTGGGATCCCTCCCACAGGAGACAGTCCTCCACAAACTTCTCGAACATGAGTCCTTCCCACGGGCTGCAGTTCTTCATGAACTGCTCCAGTGTGGGTCACTTCCAGAGGGTGCAGTCCAGCGTGGGTCCCCCATGGGGTCACAAGTCCTGCCAGCAAACCTGCTCCAGCATGGGCTCTATTCTCCATGGGGCCACAGGTCTTGACAGGAGCTTGCTCCAGCGTGGGCTTCCCACAGAGTCACAGCCTCCTGATGCTGCAGCATGGGATCCTCCATGAGCCCATCAGCTGCAGGGGGACAGCCTGCCTCACCATGGTCTTCTCCATGGGCTGCAGGGGAATTTCTGCTCTGGTGCCTGGAGCACTTCCTCCCCTTCCTTCTTCACTGACCTGAGTGTCTGCATGGCTGTTTCTCTTGCATATTCTCACTCCTTCCAGCTGCAGTTGCTGTTATGCAGTTTTTTTCCCCTTCTTAAATACGTTATCCTAGAGGTGCTATCACCATCACTGATGGGCTCGTCCTTGGCCAGCAGCGGGTCTGTCTTGGAGCTGGCTGGCATTGGCTCTGTTGGACATAGGGGAAGCTTCTAGCAGCTTCTTACAGAAGCCACCACTGTAGCCCCCCTGCTACCAAAACCTGGCCATGCAAANTCACAGCCTCCTGATGCTGCAGCATGGGATCCTCCATGAGCCCATCAGCTGCAGGGGGACAGCCTGCCTCACCATGGTCTTCTCCATGGGCTGCAGGGGAATTTCTGCTCTGGTGCCTGGAGCACTTCCTCCCCTTCCTTCTTCACTGACCTGAGTGTCTGCATGGCTGTTTCTCTTGCATATTCTCACTCCTTCCAGCTGCAGTTGCTGTTATGCAGAGTTTTTTTCCCCTTCTTAAATACGTTATCCTAGAGGTGCTATCACCATCACTGATGGGCTCGTCCTTGGCCAGCAGCGGGTCTGTCTTGGAGCTGGCTGGCATTGGCTCTGTTGGACGTAGGGGAAGCTTCTAGCATCTTCTTACAGAAGCCACCACTGTAGCCCCCCTGCTACCAAAACCTGGCCATGCAAACTCAATACAGTAATATTTGGAGTTATTATTAGATAAAGGAAATACATTATTTAATATCTCTTGCATAAAAGAGTATGTCTGTCTACTAGCTTGAAGTTGTGTAACCCCTAGAGACAGTAACAGAATTCAAGATTATAAATAAGCAGTGCAATGTATACAGTTAAAGCAGTACATCTAATCAACTACACCATCTGATGCAAAAAACAGTATATATTGAAAAGCATACTTCCTCTTACTAACTATATTTGTGGGTTTGTTAGCAGCTATACTTTACCTATTTCTGTTGAGACGTCATACTGAAATGCATAGATAATGAAGTACTTGGCCATGCTGCCTTTAAAACTAGATGGAAAATTTATGCTGATTAACTTAAGCTTCTTGTAATTTCTTTTGATAACTAAGATATCTTACTAAGAGAATCTAAATATTGTCCTGCTAGTAATTCCTATCAATAAGCCTTAGAGCTTACTAAGGACACAGTAATTGTGTAAATACAATCTTTTTGTAATCACTGTGGAAAATGAGTCAGTTTACTGTATATAACTTCTTATCTTAGTTAAAAAGTCTCCTGGTGCTGAAGTTACGTGTAGTTTGCCCAGGCACGTCAGCAGCCTTAAGGACCCAAGCCCAGTCATTTCTTTCTCATCACACAAGCAAGCAAATGAAAATGGTAGCATTGATTCTATGGATGCGGTTAATGGAGATGACCATCATTTCTCACAAGAAGCAGTGTCATACAGTGATCAGCCAGTATTTTTCAGGTAAACTTTCGTTACAGAATTTCTAGTGACACGCAGCTGTTCTGCTGAATGTTTTAAGAAAGTCTGATGATAAACTAGTCAGACCTTATGACATGGTGTATTTTTTTTGTTTGTTTGTTTTAATGAAGGATTGTGGAAATCAAATATATTTGTTTCTATCACTGGAAGTTAACTGATATTTTTTTATTAACTTTTGCACAGTACTGTGCACAAGAAAATAAAATGAATTAAATCTCTGCAGTGTACAGAACCAGTAATGAGATGCTTTACAAATAAAAAGAGCAGTCTTTGTATTCTTATGTCTAACAATGTAAATTAGATCTAATATAACCAGAGATGAGACTATATGAAGGAAAAAGGTATCATAGGAGAGGTACGAGATTAACATATCACAAGAGAAAGTCTAATGTTGTCCTGACTGGGAAGTCACTATAAAAATTGCAGCTTGTTATGGAGAAGCTTTTTCTTGTGTATTCAGATCATAAGCGCCTCTAACAACAGATGTGTACCTTGGTAAGCAGTGCAGAGCCAAATTATGAGGGAATGACTGTTGTTCTATTTCATCGCATACATCAGCAACAGAATTTTTTAATAAGTTCCAGCTGCAGGGCTAAATTTTTCCCACAGAACCATAATTAGCTATACTCTGGTTTTTGGGCTTTTTTTGTTTGGTTGGCTTTTTTTGTTTGGTTGGCTTTTTTTGTTTGGTTGGCTTTTTTTGTTTGGTTGTAACTGAAATTCATGCTGTGAAAATTGAGTGAAGATGTTCACCTGCAGGATTAGTAGCACTTTTGCAGGACTGTTAGATTTATAAATCCTAACAACCAAGAAAAGCTGAATTTGCCATTGTATTTTGTACTCTTATTCTGAACTATGAACATGGTAACTGCAGGATTTATGGTATACAGAAAAGGGCGTGGCATCTTATTCTAGCAGGATGGGAAAACATGAGTTTCTTTTTGGAAGGATAAATTTATTTCTTTGTCATGTTTCTCACTGTAAAATTTCCTGTATATGCCTCAGAGAATTTCGTTTTACATCAGAAGTTCCAATACGACTTGATTACCACGGCAAACATGTATCAATGGATCAGGTCTGTATATAATGCTGATGCTATACAACAAAAAAATGATGGTTTTTTTTTTGTTTTGTTTTTTCCCCCCCATGAGTTGGGGTATATTTTTACACTCCCTATTCATTATTGATACAATCTTGAGAAATGTAGAACTTCCCCCCCACNCCCCCGCCCCCTCCCCCCACCTTGTTTCAGTCCCTTGCAGTCCAGTAATGTATGTACTTTAGTGGCAGTGGCAGAATCTAATACAGATTAAAAAAAATGCTCATAATTCTTTTTAAAATATATATTGGTTCTCATACTGAGTTTACAGAGCAGACCTCAAAAAATCCTCGTTGCACAACCAGATTTGTACCCTGGCATGGCAGATCAATAGGAAAATATGGACAAGTAGAAGCAGCAACTTCTTGAATTTGCAAAAAGAAATTTGCCAGAGGAATCAAAACATGAAATAGCAGCTATAGAATGCCTGGAACACACTAATGCCAGAGCTATGTTTACATAATTTGTTATATATTAATATTTCTGAAGAAGCCCTCTTGTATCCAGGTGTTTTACTTAGAGTAGCCCATTAAGTCAGATTCAGTCTTTTGCAAGTTTTCATGTAATACAATTCATAGCACTGCAACGAGTAGTGTTTGGGAGACCGGGGGAGAATTAGTTTAGACAGAAATACCTACAATAAGAATTGAGATGATGAAATTATTTCTCACCTACAGAATGTACAGGATGAATAAACTCACGCGATAACAAAATATTTCCCTTACAGGGGACATTAGCTGGGATTCTTATTGGGCTTGCTCAGTTAAACTGCTCAGAATTAAAGCTGAAGAGACTTTGTTACAGACATGGGTAAGTTTATTGAATTACAGTTTAACATTGGTATTGTAAATGGAAGATATTTATGGTGAATAGCTGAATGTAGCAAGCAGAAAGCAAATTCTCTGATAAGATGCACTTCTAAAATCCAAGAAACAGCTTTCCTTTTGTTTACATGACATCTTTGTTTCCTTCAACGAATAATGCATTTGTCTTACTAGGAATTATCATAGAATCACAGAATGGTTTGGGCTGGAAGGGACCTCAAAGATCATCTAGCTTTTCCACCCCCCTGCCATGGGCAGGGACACCCTCCACCAGACCAGGTTGCCCAAAGCCCCATCCAACCTGGCCTTGAACACTTCCAGGGATGGGGCATCCACAGCTTCGCTGGGCAACCTGTTCCAGTGCCTCACCACTCTAACAGTAAAGAATTTCTTGCTAATATCTAATTTAAATCAACCTTCCTTCAGCTTAAACCCATTACCCCTTGTCCTGTCACTACACTCCCTGATAAACAGTCCCTCACCATTTTTCCTGTAGGCCCCTTCAGGTACTGGAAGGCTGCAATTAGATCTCCCCGGAGCCTTCTCTTCTCCAGGCTGAACAATCCCAACTCTCTCAGCCTGTCCTCACAGGAGAGGTGCTCCAGCCCTCTGATCAGCTTCGTGGCCCCCTCTGGACTCTCTCCAACAGCTCAATGTCTTTCTTAAATTGTATGGTTTTAAAAAAATTATTAATAATTGTCTTTACTTCAGTTTATTAGGTGTGGATAAATTGTTCTCCTATGCCATCAGTGAATGGCTTAATGATATNCCCCCCCCCTTAGTTTCAATAAAGCTTAACCATATTCCATGCTTAATTTGTAAACTGGGGGGGGGGATCCTCTGGATATGATTAACTCAGAATGAGACTTGAAAATCACATTTATCATCTCAGTGACTAGCTAGAAATCTTTCTACACAGCTGTGGTGCCCCTCAAAGGATGATACTGTCTGATACCAGAATTGTGCATTTTTTCTTCCTCATTAATGCCAGAATAAGTTATTGTTGTCCTTCCCCCCCCACCGCCCCCTCCNAGATGATGAAATTATTTCTCACCTACAGAATGTACAGGATGAATAAACTCACGCGATAACAAAATATTTCCCTTACAGGGGACATTAGCTGGGATTCTTATTGGGCTTGCTCAGTTAAACTGCTCAGAATTAAAGCTGAAGAGACTTTGTTACAGACATGGGTAAGTTTATTGAATTACAGTTTAACATTGGTATTGTAAATGGAAGATATTTATGGTGAATAGCTGAATGTAGCAAGGAGAAAGCAAATTCTCTGATAAGATGCACTTCTAAAATCCAAGAAACAGCTTTCCTTTTGTTTACATGACATCTTTGTTTCCTTCAACGAATAATGCATTTGTCTTACTAGGAATTATCATAGAATCACAGAATGGTTTGGGCTGGAAGGGACCTCAAAGATCATCTAGCTTTTCCACCCCCCTGCCATGGGCAGGGACACCCTCCACCAGACCAGGTTGCCCAAAGCCCCATCCAACCTGGCCTTGAACACTTCCAGGGATGGGGCATCCACAGCTTCGCTGGGCAACCTGTTCCAGTGCCTCACCACTCTAACAGTAAAGAATTTCTTGCTAATATCTAATTTAAATCAACCTTCCTTCAGCTTAAACCCATTACCCCTTGTCCTGTCACTACACTCCCTGATAAACAGTCCCTCACCATTTTTCCTGTAGGCCCCTTCAGGTACTGGAAGGCTGCAATTAGATCTCCCCGGAGCCTTCTCTTCTCCAGGCTGAACAATCCCAACTCTCTCAGCCTGTCCTCATAGGAGAGGTGCTCCAGCCCTCTGATCAGCTTCGTGGCCCCCTCTGGACTCTCTCCAACAGCTCAATGTCTTTCTTAAATTGTATGGTTTTAAAAAAATTATTAATAATTGTCTTTACTTCAGTTTATTAGGTGTGGATAAATTGTTCTCCTATGCCATCAGTGAATGGCTTAATGATATAAAGAAAAACCAACTGCCAGGAATTTTGGGAGGAGTAGGGCCTATGCATTCGCTAGTGCAGTTAGGTAAGTTAAATCTTACTTCTATTCAGATACACATGGCAGTTGTTTTAAATAAAACTCAACAAAAAGCCCCCAGTGCTGACATTTGTTTTGACTTCCTTTCAAGGCATTTTGCTTATCTAAGAGAACTTTCTAACTATGGTATTCTGTCTTCATTTTCAGTCCAAGGTCTGAAAGACTTGGTCTGGTTACCAATAGAGCAGTACCGAAAGGATGGCCGTATTGTAAGAGGCTTTCAAAGAGGGGCGGCTTCTTTTGGTACTTCCACTGCAATGGCAGCACTGGAGCTAACAAACAGAATGGTTCAGACTATACAGGTATAGTGTATTTCTTCTGGAGTTAGAGTACTTACTAGCAACACTCCTCATGTCTATATTAAGCTAATATCTTAATGCTGTATGTTTAAGGGTGGGAGCATGTAAAAAAAAAAGGCAGCTGTATAAATAAGAAAGCAGAGACTGGGCAAACTTGTAGCAGTCTGAGGTGGCATGAAATGCAATGGTTAGAAAATTTTGTTAAAATATTGCTGAACATCCAAGCTGTTACATGTTTCTTGATGTTTTTAATATATTATAATGTACAGTTTAATACTAAAGTATTCAGCTACACTGAAAGAATCACTGATAGTGAGAAAGATGAGTTCCTTGCATGTATATACTAGTAATAGGTTAATTTTTTTAAATTGTCAGTTTATCTGTGCTTATTTAAAAAAAAAAAAAAAACAACCAAAAAAACCCAACACCAACCAACTAAACAAAAATGCCTCCAGTGCTAATTGTGTTGATGTACATGAAGTCTATAAAGCTTTCTGGATTTAACTCTAATCTGGGATTACAGTGTTAATAAACTTATGTTCCTTAATGTGAAATACATAACAAAAATACACTTTTCCTACCTGACTCCACAAAAATAGTAGATATGCCTAAGCTTGAATGTATACAGTTAAAAAAAAAAAAAAAAAAAAAACAGGGGGGGGGTTCACTTTGGGGGAAAAATTGGTNNNAAAAAAAAAAAAAAAGCAGTGGCGGTGTTCACATGAGTGGAATCATGTGTATGCTTGTCTCTTTGTAAGATGAACATACCATTGACCAAATGTCTCAGTTTCTATCTTGAGCATTTTCTGCAGATGAGAGGATGCCTTTCAAGGAATGGCGATTGAGGTTGGGGGAGGGGAGAAACCCTATCAAAACCTACAACATTCATTCTTTCATTATGGAATATAACGTATAGTTACAGCTGCACCCGTTGCCAAAGTTCTTGTCAAAACCTGAATCTGATGTAAATAAATATTATTTATGGAATTAAAATTCTTTGATTTCAATTATGTCACCCTATTAGTAGTTTAAGTTTGTGATCAGATGCTATAAGACTTCTTTCATGTTTTGCATTTGCTCCTGATCTTCAGGCAGCTGCAGAAACTGCATATGACATGGTATCTCCAGGGCCTACTTTTATTGAAGCAAAAAAGATCAAACGATTCCCTCGCCATCGTTTAGCTCATCAGCCAGTGGACCTACGGGAAGGTGTAGCCAAAGCATACAGTGTAGTAAAAGAGGTGAGTGCAAAAGTAATTGTCCTTAACCAAACTTAAGAATTATTTCCTAAGACAGCAAATAAAATACCAGATATGAGCTTAAGCTGATTGAATGAAGAAGAGGATTTAAGTTTTGAACAAGACTGTCTTCATCACTTATCTTAAACTAACAGAAAACTTGCATGGAAAAATCAGAGAAGCAGAAATAAACTTAAGATGTTACGCAGATAAGTGTGAATAAGACTTCAGTGTTCTACCATTGTGAGGGTTTACAATTATTCTGAAACATGTAAACCTGATATCCCACCCTGTATCGTTTGTCCTTCCCTTCCCACCCCACTTTGTTACTGTTAATTCTGAGGTTGTTAGAGTTTAAGCATAATGCTGGATATAAAACAAGAGAAAGTTCTCTTTACCATGACAGTGTATTAAAAATTAGAATACTGACCTATTTTTGTATTTTTTGTACTGTACTTTCACTTCGTTATACATGATACTGTGTGTAGGAAGTTAGGTCTCAGCTGGGGAGTTTTCAGTGGATTCTGTTGTTTTTGAATAGCTCACAGTACCCCACAGCTGCTTCCCTTATGTACAGGAAGTGCCACCAGAAGTTACATGAAATATTTTCATCTGTAAGTTCATAGTAGTGTTATTTTAAGCCTCATTAGAACAACTAAATCCTATTTGTACTACAGTTACAATACAAATCACAAAGAAGGTAAATACTGAGCAGTTTGTTTCCCTTAAAATTACGACAGGTTGCTTTTTCTTTTTCAGTGTAACTAATTTCTGTTACTTTCTTGAAGGGGATTACGGACACAGCCCAAACCATTTATGAGACTGCTGCTCGTGAGCATGAAAACAGAGGAGTAACTGGAGCAGTAGGAGGAGTCCTCCGCCAAATTCCACCAACTGTGGTGAAACCTTTCATTGTTGCAACAGAGGCAACATCAAATGTCCTAGGTGGAATGAGAAACCAGATCAGGCCAGATGTGCGTCAAGAAGAGTCTCAGAAGTGGCGCCTGGGGGAAGATTGAGATTATCAATCTGGCTCGGCAGGCAGGTAGCAAGGCTGGAAACACAGATTTTCTCGTTGGCAGCTTTAGATGGAGCTCACTATGTTTTGTCATGCTCATCTCAGGAACAAAAGAGGTTTTCAACTATTATTAGCAAAACATCCAACCAAAAATATTTATGAAGTGAAAAGTGAATTGGTACTTGCTTATGCTGTGTGTTACCAATACATTTGGTAGGTAGTGCCAAACATAGCGAAGCATGCGCTGCCAACTCAGAGACATGCTTGCTCTATTCTGTTTACCATATTTTTCTTGGTAGATTTAACATCTGAAGCAGTAACCTGTATGGTGAAACTGAATATACTTTAAAGATGTTTTTCTGAGCGTAGTCAAAGAACTGTCTTCAATAAAGGGCTCTGCAGATGCTCTTCACTGACTAAAAGATAAAAGCTTTCATTTTGGGCATGAGACATGAAGGCTGTGTAATATGGAAGCAAATAAGATAATATCATTTAGTGGTCATAAGCATCACTTTTAGCGTGGCACTTACAGCAAGGGCAAGCTAGATAACCAGTCAGAATTTAGATTCAGTGTTGATACACCTATGAAGAGGATATGTTTCTAAATATTAAATACCTACTTTTGTGGGTCTTTGAAGAACCTGAATGTTGCAGAAATGTTCTGTTGTGTTGCACTTTAAAGGATATGGCCTGTATATTGTGCTTTTTTATAGTATGAATAAAATGTAATGTGCATTATCCTTTATGTGGTTTAGAAGCTTACACAAATTATTGAAAAGAGCATCATTTGATGATGATCCTATAGAAAAGTGTCTTAAATTTGTTCGAACTACTCATTATATATAAAACCACTTTTGTCTTCTCTTACACTAATTACAGTGTTAAAATAACTATTCTTCAGGAAAACAGCAGTTAGCAGTTAAATATTGTTGTGGCCAACAGCTCTTCGTAAAAATGAGAAATCCTAAACAAAGTAAAACCAAATTATTTCATAATTTCATAGTTAAAATTCTATACAGACTTTATTTTAATAGTCTGCTTTTATTTAAAGTTCATATTACTGCAAAGTTACTCTCGCAAGATATTTTTAATTTAAATTGTGTGTCGTCAGTTATTTGACAATGAGTATTTGGGGTCATTTAACTTGAACTGAGGATGGGTGAGAAGATATATATCTAAAAAATGACAACTAAACTTCAAAAATTGAAGTTGGTACTGACATTATGTACAGTCTAATAGGTGACCAGGGTCTCCACAGAGCTTTATTAAGCAACTGACATTGTGCTATTTCTTGGCAGTTAAAAGGCTCGGCACTAGCTGTGCAGGAATAAATTTTTTTCCTTATATTAGCAACAACTGGAGGATAAAAAGTAAAGGCTATTCTGAATAGAAAAATATTCATTTTTAGTTTCAACAACTTAATGCTTTGGATAACTAGCCAGAACGTAAGTTTGTCATAGTCCTGTGCTTGTCATAAGTGAAAATCCTGCAAATATGCTATGTGGAAAATCTTCCCTGACAGAGGGATATCAGATGCTTTTGCTCAGACTTGTCTCTAAGGGTGATGAGGAGGTACTTTCCCTCTCTGTTATCTAATACCTGCCACGAGCAAAAACTTCGCTGATGAGCCTTACAGAACAAATAGTGTATGAAGGAAAATAGTTACTGCTTGTTCATCCTGATATTGTACTAGTTATTCCTGAGCACCAAAGAATCTGGCTGGAGGGTAAATGACTTGAAAATGTCCCCTCTGCTGGGAAGACTTCTGTAGTCTGCTTTATTATTTTTCATAAAACAAAACTACAGTTACAAATTCTTGCATTGGGTGCCTAGTGATATTACGAAGTTTTGTTTTCATTCACTGGAACCATCTAAGTTGTGGTACACTTTGAAGACCTGGTTACTTCAGTTAAACAAGTTGCTGTAAGCAGAAGGAGATGCTTTTGAGAGGACAAATATCTGCAGACTTAATGACATGAAATATTTTCTGATACAAAAATACTTGCTGCAGTTCATAGTTCTGTCCAGTAATTAGAGAGCTCAAAGCTCGAGCATTTTGCACAGGACTGAGTTCCATGTTTGCAATTTGGCACCTCCTGAATGCCTTCTCAAGAAGTGGTGATGAGTCAATGCAAGTAAGTAGCAATGCATCATTTTCATTTGCAATTACCATACTATGTAATTTCGTCTGGTCCAGTTTGTCCGGTTAATTGGAGTATACTGTAATAGTATAAATCCACATATTTTCTTCTTTTTTGACATTGCTGAAAAAAGAGCAGTGGCATTTCCGTGTTCATTTCATTTTCAGTTCTGTCATGATCTGATTGTACTGCGATGCGATTAGAATATATTTTTATATGAGGGCATGCTGTCAAGGTAAAACATTTTTATAGTGTCTCTCATTGTCAGCAATACAGATTGTACAAACTTATTAAACTTCACTTTTCACTATGTAAATCCTTGCATTTACTGCTTGCACTTTATTG
The DNA here is from genome assembly GCA_013400195.1 of Aramus guarauna. Taxonomy (NCBI): domain Eukaryota; kingdom Metazoa; phylum Chordata; class Aves; order Gruiformes; family Aramidae; genus Aramus; species Aramus guarauna. The sequence goes on along the minus strand of VXBL01007060.1, from coordinate 455,186 downwards.
AGCCTTTTCAGTGAAATTGATTTAAATTTTTTCCAATATTTTATTTTTACAAGCAGTTTCTTAATTTTTGTATGTATATTCTTCATTGTTTTTTCAATTGTAACATGATCTTGCACTGTTTGAAATGGTTTAAAAAAACCCCAAAACCACAAAATTTGCCAAACTAGTCTTTACATTAAGACCTTATTTTCCAAATGTGTCTTGTATGGAGTAGCTTGTGTTTTAAATCAAAAAGTATATATCGTATATGAGAAGGGATTCATCAAATGCTCTGCTCAATACTGTAAGGGGTTTTAGGCACTTAAAATACACAAAATGAAATTTGACTCTCGACATAATTTCTGGAAATGGAAGCCTATGGATACATACTGTATTCTGTGTTAGCACAAGATCTGCAAAAATACTGTTGTACTTGAATTTTCCACTGAAACCAGTTGCTATAGATACTAGCCCTTTTTTATTTATAGTGGGTGTAAACTGGCACAGTCCATGTTTAATGTTCAAATTCTCTAATGTTGAATTGACTTACACCAGTACTGCTACTACTATTACTTAGTCTGAGAACTATCCTGATAAACCCAGGATGACAGTTCTGTCGTCTTTAGCATCCTGGCACTTCAAATACTACATTGATGAGTGCCTGGGAAGTACCTGAAAAAAGACAGGCACCTTTTGAAAAAAAACCAAAACCCGTGCTTCATAAGAACCTTAGCAGTGACTGAGAGCAACAAATCATTGCATCCATGCAAGGGCAGCTTCCATTTTCTTTCGAATATCTGTTGACAGTTCCTAAATACCGCAGCTTTTTAGCACTGCTGTGTACCTTATACATACTTGCCTAAGGATAAGCATTAGGTCAGTCACCAGTGAGTTCCTACATGCTTAAGGGATAGGCCTGTTTTTATTTTCTCATTAAGTGGTTGATTGCAAACATCCATTGCTTGCTTTCATTTACAGTTGCTTAATTGATTTGCCAAGAAAGGTTTCTTAAGAAACCAAAAAGCTGTTAAATGGTTATGAACAACACACTGAACATGATCCATATACCTGTAAATGTGATACTGATTGTACTTTAAATGCTGAAATGTATGCATTTTTTGTAAAATAGTGAAATCCAAGAATTTGTTTAGAGTAGTTAAATACTTCTCAATCCTTTAAATATCCCAAGTCTCACAGCGATACAAGCTTTGTCAGAAGAGGTGTGGGTATTTATGTCCGTTTGGATCCATAAGGTGCATAGTTCTCTCAGTCTCCAGGCTTCATGATTTAAGCTTCTGACAACTGTTTTAAGTTGCTCTACATGCTGAGTCTTGTTTACAATTAAAAAGTTAGATACTACAAATTAAGTACTTAAATACAAATCATGCATTTGTACTAGATTTCTTAATAGTAAGGTAGCTTGGACAGAAACACATCAATTTGTGTATATGTTTGTGTATATTTTTTACATTTTTGCATTTATAGTAGCTCTGTGGTATTGTTTGTATATAGTTTGCTAGTGTAAGGAATATTATCTCATGAAATAGACACCACTGTTGAAGGGAATTGACTATTTCAACTTGAGTTATTTTGCTTAAAGTTCTTGTCCCCTCAGTATGTCTTTGACAATTATTTTTGACCATAATTTATATGGCACCAAAAGTGTATATTTTAGCTTATTAAAATGCTGAAAGGCCTGAGTGCAAGTAGATTGTCCTGTTAAATATGTTTAATGGAAAAAAAAAACAAAACAAAACCAAATTTGTAACAATACATAAATAAATATCTTAATTTGTTCCTTGAGTTGGTTTTCTCTACCTATGAATATAACTAATACAGAAAACAGTCTCCCAAAATAAGTTAACTGTTACAGTTTTTTACCTCCCTGGCCATACAGCTGTAACTCAAAAAAAGTTTTATACTGAAAATAAGAAGAAAGCTTTAAAATTGCACGGAGGTCAAAAGCAAGGAAATAAATTATCCTGGCTAATAGAACTTTAACCCACCTCTGTTGTGCATCAGCAAAGCGCCTTTACCCGCATGATGACGTACTGTATGATGGCACAAGCTGGGATTGCAACCCCAGGAAAGTGTCTCTTTGCAATACTGGGGCGTACCAGGGATGCCCCTGATGTCTTCAGGTTAATCCCAAGAGCAGAGGACACTGAGACTCCGCAGCCTATGGCACTCCAACTACCAGAACTCCTGGGAAGCCACGAGTATGACGTACCCAACTGGAACAACATGAACTGGGGTCCTTGAACTGCATTCCTAATTGAGGATGACCCAGGTTGAAGTGTTCCTTTGTTTTTTCTTCTTTTTTTTTTTCTTTTTTCCCCTCCTTTCCTGTTGTTAGTGATCTTTTGTTAAAAACCTTTCAAATGTGATATTAGGTGATGGGTTTTTTTCTGCCAATTCATATTTCTAGGAAATAGTGGTTTAAGCCATCTGGTATTATTATAGATGATAAAAGACTGCATAAAGCTGCCTTTTTGTGGTAGATAAACTGCAGTTTCAAAGCTGTTTTGTCCTGAAGTGGAGTGATCAGATGAAAGAGTTTACTGGCAGGTGACAGCGAAGTATTTACAGCCCCACAGGTAAGGAAAGAGTTCAAGCTCCTTAGATGTTTGTCATGATGATTTGAGAGGGTTATGTGTAGTGTAGTTCTGTTCTCACGCTCTCATTTGCGTATGTAATTATTTGCTCTGTTGTTGCTTTCATTTTATACTAGGAGTATGAGTGTCAAATTTGGCTCCTGGGGGCCAAGAGTGGAAGCCTACAGGGAGAAGAGGTGCACACCCCTAAGCAAGGGGAAAAGTTGCTTCAGCTTTGGGGATATGGACTACTTGTGCCTCAGCACAGAACTTGGTAAAATGGGACATGGTCTGCTGTAGCTCATGGGCACAAACGTAACATGAGTAACAGTACTCAGCAGTGCTCAGCTCTCTGAGAAAGCAAGCTGTGACTTTCACCTTTAACACTTGGCAGTTGTTTGGTACTGAAGATTTGCCGGTGGCTCCAACAACTCCATGAATCTCTCAGCACTTCTTTTTTCCCTTCATCTCTTCTGTCCAGTTTGAAAATGCTTCCTACTGTGCGTACAACATGGTCTGAGGGAGGCTTATGGCTATTTGTAAGTGAAAGCAGTTGTGAGTTTGAGGATGTTTGACAGTAGCGTGCTTTTCATTGTCAGTTCTTGGCCAAGTGGCAGGTCAGGAGACTGGAAAAGGTGCAGGCATGGTGGGCTGAACCGTAAAAGAAGAAACACCGCAAGGTGTGCTGTGAGAGTGTTTNGCTGCCCAGGGAGGTGGTTGAGTCCCCGTCCCTGGAGGTATTTAAAAGAAGGATAGATGAGGTACTTGAGGACATGGTTTAGTGGTGGGATGGCAAGGTTAGGTTAGTGGTTGGACTTGATGATCTTAAAGGTCTTTTCCAACCAAGATGATTCTAAGACCACGGCATGGGTACTGCTAGGTCTGTGTTTTGCTCTGACCAGTGTTGTACAAATCTGGATCCATTGCAGCGCATGGAAAGCCAGATAGCACGTGGCCCTGGCAGTGACAGATAGATACATGTGGGTATATGTGTGTGACACACGTGTGCAAACACTTGATACTGTGGATGGAAAAGTAATAGAACAGCAAAGTATGACATAAGAAGATGGAAACAGTAGTGCTCAATTGTATAATCAGGTTCTTTATACAGATACAAGTTTTTAGGAAATAGGATTCCTGGTATCATTTATCTCTTTAGTCGTGTTTAACAGATCTGAAGTGTTTCCTGGACTTAGTAAAATCAAATGCTCTGCTGTCATTATGGTCTGTCCCTGTGTACACAGTGCCAGAAGTGTCTTTTAGAGCACTAAAGGTATTTATTTTAAGTATGAGGCTTTCAGTGATGCTCTTGAGTTCTGTTTTTCTCTTGGCCTTTCAGAGCTGTATATTACCTTGTTGTAATGGTGTTTGCTCTTTTTGTTCTTTCCTGTGTCACTTCTGCCTCCAAGTGCTTACTTTCCTTGGAATGGTCAACAGGCCAAACACAGCAGATGTAAATTATACCAGTTCCATTGGAGGCAAACCCTCTTACTTGATAGCTGAATCTTGTTCACACCAGACAAAAGTATTGTCTCAGGGCACAGCTTTCTATTTTTACTCCTTTCCTAAGAGCTGTAACTTAATACCATGCAGCCCCTTTTTCCTTGTCCCAACCAGAGGTGATGCCCCTCCAGGTAAATTTGTTCGTGCAATGGAGTTTGACAATTTGTTCAAAAAGAAAAATGACCTTCAAGTTTGAGAAGATGTGTTGATGTGGGATTGTAAGCTGGGCCCTGTCTCTGCAATGTCCCACGGACACTGCAGAAATGACGGGAGACAATTACAAAGGAGCACGTCCTGCTACATTAACCATTAATGTCTCTACATCATTGCCCTAAGCCTCTCACATCATTTAATGTGAAGATCCACACTGACGTTAAGAGAGAAGGTTTTCAAATGCAATTTTCATCATAACCATCTTTCCTTGTTGTCCTCTGCCTGAATTTTTACCAATGCTGCTTCCTATTAAGCGCAGAGCCCCAAGAATAGCTTTTAACAGGTTTTTCTGAAGATGCAGAAAAGGCCAGTAAGGATGATGAGTAAAGATGAGCAGTGTGTTTTTCTGCCACCCCTGAGCTTTATTGGTAAGTGCTCTTTTGTCTGAATTACTTGATGAGTACACCTACCCCGGGGGGCAATCAGCTGAATTTAAACCTGCCATGCAAACAGAAGAAACAAAAAGTAGATTTTTCAGATTAACATTGAGGACCTGAAAAATGTTTGGGATTTTTTTTCCACGACACATTTTAGGAGTAGCTATCCAAACAGGTCCACTGGAGCCCTCTTTCTGTTGCTGAGTAGTAGCTCTTAATACTTGTTGCTTTTGCAAAACTTGTCCCTGCAGCAAAGTTAATATGGGGAAAGGACAGTAAAGTGAGTTCATCTGCCCGAACAGACTGCAGAGTTGAGGAGGAAAACTGTGAGTAAGCATCCAGCCCTCCTGAGGAAGGATGGAGATGTTTGTTTCCAAAAGACAGTGTTGGTCGGGAAATGGGGGCTTTCTGAGCTTCCCGTGTTTCGGGGAAGTGGCCCTTACCGCTCCTCGCAGTGGGTGCAGGGCCTGATGAGCGCACAGCTTCCTTCCTGTCTGTAACATACCAGTATCACTCTCTTGCCTTTTTTTAAGAAGATATTGTTTCAGCCAATCTGCGATATGAGTTAGGGAAGGTCTGAACTGTCAAATAAAGCTAAGCAAACCAGCAGCTCAGTACACCTTGTTTTTACTGTAAAATCCTTATTGCAGAAACATTTTCTCCTTGTTCTGTCCTATTCTTATTTAAAACCCATAAAATCTGTTTTTCTTCTGCATTTTGTAAGACTGCTGCATTGCATAGGAAAACAAACACCCTGGGCTTAGCCTCCTGCACCATGCTGTGATGCTGGGACTCTGATGTTGCACGGCTGGCCATGAAGGCAGGTGCCAGGCCAGCCGGGTGTTGGCCCCAGCGTGTTTTGCTGCTCGTACCTTCTCCCATGTTCTCAGCTGCTGAAAAAACTTCAAGAAGCATATGGCAGAACTGAAGATATAAAACTCTGTCCCTGCCTATTTATAGCAAGGGTAAAGTGAGAGTTTGAAGAGAACTGGAAGAGAAGACTCCTTCAAATTCTTTACTGTTTGAAAATTGAAGGACCTGCTTAGAGTAAGGCAAAGAACTGGGAGCGTTTTGACAGAGTTTGTTAGTCTCCAGGGGAGCTTCCACATGACTGAGTCTGTTTGCTTTGCTAAAAGCTGTTTGCTTCTTCAGATCACTTTTCTGTTTAAGATCAAGTCCACCGTGCTATGTTCCAAGCAGCAAGAATTTATGTTCCTCAGACACTTCAAAATCCTGAATTTCTCTACAAAGTATTTCCAAAAATACCAGCTGTTACTATCATGCAAAAATGTCTGAAATGTATTTTCAGAATAGCTTTTTTACATAAAAACTGGCAACTAATTTTGTCTTCTATAAATCAAACTTCATCCCATCTATCACTTGTGGGACAGAAACTATCTGTGTAGAGAACGGCACGTAAGGTCTACTGGTCCACCAGCAGATAACCACCACCAAGATCTATGGCTGATGCTAAGGGCAATTTTAGGTATTATCATATGTGCTTCTAACTGCAAAAACTCACATCTTTATATGGATTGTAATTGTGACTGATAGTAATATTCTACAAGGTCAAGATACATGTGAGAGTAACAGGCATTGCACTTTCTGAAACGATTAAAGGAAATGTTTTATAAGGCTTAGCAATAATTTCCCCAAATTTTCTCATTTTTAGAGAGGAAGTTTCTAGTTGTTCATAATGAAATGCTGGGGTTAAGCCTTCAGAAGAAACTGATGATACTGGCAGGAAATATTAACAAGAAGCGGCTGCTACAGAAGAAAATTAAGTGGTTTAGCATTAGCCATAGTCATTCACAGAGACCAGGGAAGTCACACCAAATTAAGTATTCCTGTTTCCCCAGCCATCCACAACTGAAGTGATGCATCTTAATATAACCGAGGCTACCTTAATCACCAACAATATATTAGCTTCTCTTTTAACAGAGAAAATGATTAAAGGCTTATTTAGAAAATACATATATATCTATGTGGCCTCTCAAAGTACAGTGATAATTGGTTTGCGTTGCCATCTTAAAACGTTATATGCATTGTTTAGAATGAAGAGACTCTGAAAACTGCCATAAGAATATTTGAAAATTGAAAAATTATATTACAGTCAAATAACTTGAATCATGACAATCTAGCGCTGTGTTAACTTTAGGAGACATTACTCTGTCCATTAACGGAATGCATCAACATGATGCATTTTAGCTGCGTGACTCCCACTCATGGTGTGATGCTGTTAAAAAGCTTGTGTGCCATTTGGACAGTTCAGGACCTGGTTTCCCTTAGTAAATTCAGTTCCCTGAAGAAGGGACTCAGGGAGGGAAGGTGGTGAAAATGGCATGAGAAAAAATTTATCCTGCTTTCTGTCTAGCCAAAAAACTATCTGGTGTGGCCTTGCTGTCAAAGTTGAGTCCTGCACTGAAATGCCTACTCTAAAAAGAGAATACAGCAAGTTTGTGCTTTCTCTGGACATTTTTCAGGTCTTAATTTGGAAAATGTTGTAGTTCACTTTTAGCCAGTAATTCAACAAATGGTGAGGTGTTTGGTTTTTTTATTTTTTATTTTTTTTTGTGACAAATGTGATGTTTTTATTGGGATGCTGTTCTGCTAGAATCAAATGTTGTTCTCCATGTTTATAACCTGCAAAAACCAGATAATAATCTTAATGAGGTATTGAAATACTTGGAATTGATGACAAAGCTGTTATCTCCAGGAAAATATAATCTCTGATAAACAGCAGCAGTCATGGGTTTACCTAGCATAAAGAACTCCTTGTGTCTATGTATTTCTTATGAAATTATATTGTTCTTTTTTTTTGTAGGCATTTATATTTTTGTCACAAAGTGGCTTAAGCTTCCCTTCACCCCTCTTACCAGCAGCTACTCCATCCATGTCCTGCTCTGCCAGGATACCTGGGTTTGTGCATACATAGTGAATTAGAACAGGAACTGAGTAATTGATGGTTTGCTGATTGTTAATCTGGACCACTATCCTGATTCAGTTCATCACGCATCTGCAGACCCAGATGTCCTAATTCATCTAAAGGAGAAAGACCAAAAGTCTGGCTGGAGCAGGACAAAACAGCAGTGTTTCTGAAAGAAATATATGGGAAACTGTGGCCTCAGCAAAGATCGGTTTAGCTCTTCATTCACTCTCTGAGAGAAATTAAAGAGAATTCACCTACCCATAATCAGTCTGCCTATGAGTACCTGTAACTGTTATCTGTCATACTAAGATTTGACTTCTTACTGCTTTTGGAGATACAGTTTGATATTTGCTTATCAAACTTACTCTCAAACGTGGTGTTCTCTGCTAACTGAAACACAAGTAAGAAATCTCTTAATCATAGACTGGTTTGGGTTGGGGGGACCTTAAAGATCATTTAATTCCATCCTCCCCGGCCATGAGCAGGGACACCCTCCACCAACCTGGCCTTGAACACTTCCAGGGAGGGGGCATCCACAGCTTTTCAGGGGAACCTATTCCAGTGCCTCACGACCCTCACAGAATTTCTTCCTAATATCTACCCTTCATCTTAAAACCTTTACTCCTTGTCCTATCACTCCATGCCCTTATAATCAGTCCCTCTCCAGCTTTCTTGTAGGCCTCTGTAGGTACTGGAAGGTGCTATAAGGTCTCCCCAGAGCCTTCTCTTCTCCAGGCTGAACAACCCCAACTCTCTCAGCCTGTCTTCATAGGAGAGGTGC
>VXBL01007060.1:400214-446707 GCA_013400195.1 Aramus guarauna | reverse complement strand
ACATTCCCCACCAGCCCCTCCTTGTTGTTGAGAACAAGGTCCAGCATGACACCTCTCCTCATGGGCTCCTCTATCACTTGGAGCAAGAAGTTATCATTAATGCCTTCCAGGAACCCCCTGGGTTGCTTACGCCCTGCTGCATTGTCCCTCCAACAGATATTGGGGTGACTGAAGTCCCCCATGAGGACTAGGGCTTGTGAATGTGAGGTTGTTCCTATCTGTCTAAGGAGGGCCTCATCCACTTGGTCTCCCTGGTCAGGTGGCCTTTAGCAGACCCCCACTCTATATTGTCACCTGTCCCTGCCCTCCCTTTAATCCTGACCCATAAGCTCTCAGGTGGCTCCTCGCCCATCCCCAGGTGGAGCTCCATGCACTCCATCTGGTCATTGATATAGAGGGTGACACCCCCTCCTCATCTCCCCTGCCTGTCCTTCCTACAGAGCCTGTACCCTTCCATCCCAACACTCCAGTCGTAGCAGCCATCTTGTGGTACTATGCTACTTGTGATACTAATTTAATTGGTCTAAACATCAGATTCTGCCAGTAGCTCAGAGGATAGTGCACAGCCTGGCAAAGACTCAATAACAATAAAATATGTACAGAACTGGTCTTAACTTGCTTTACCTACACCACGTGTAACTCAGTGCATTTTATATACTGTAATTATTTCTACATGGTTAAAAAATCAAGCTTTTAAGTGTCTGCAAGGCTTGACTGTGACTAATGTTGCATAATGACTAGATTCAGCAGAACAATTAAACAGAAGTCACATGGAGTTAGTAATACACGTGCTTAAGTGTTTTTTGTAATAAGGGAGAATGTCCTTAAATGTTTGCTTGAAAAGGGATTTCGTATTCTATACAAATAGCTAAAATTCACAGAAGTCTGTGGAGTCTGACACATTGTAGGTCATGAACTGTTTAAAGCAATGGGATGATTCATCTTTTCTGATACCTGATTTTATGAAAAGACATTCATGGATCTTACCGTTGTTCAACTTAACAGATGAGTTGTTTGAGTGTATTTGTAAATCCATTAAGGTTTTCACTGGCAGCATAGTAAAATGATAGAGGAAAACTTTTTTGTCATGGCTGTAGCTGGAATTAAGCACTTTGAACCCTAATTCTTCTGGAAAAGCAATAATTCTTTTCTACCAGAAGAGGCTGCTCAGCAACTGTTTCTTGGCCATATAGCCATGCCAAAAAAGAAAACCTAGCTGGGCTGCAGCTCTGCCTATGTCAGATGTTTGCATGTGCTCCCCTGATTTCAGACAGCTTGTTGCAAAGGTTCCTTCCCTTTGTGCATGTGTGTGTGCATGCTCTCACTAAGTCTTTTATGAGGCTCTGAAACATCAGTTATAGGGCAGAGTCTTTTACTCAATAGTGGCAATGGGCCTGAGGAGCTTGAAGGATTTAGTTCTACGCGTCTCTGTGCCTCAGCGTCCCTTAAGGTAATAATAATAAAACTTACTAATAAAGTAATATTTTGCATTATTATTAAAATAATAGTATGTCAGTAATAAAACACTCTTCATACCATTATGGCTCTTCTTACTACACCAATGAGTGACTTAATGTTTTGGCATGAATAAGAGAATGTGAGAATCCAAAGCATTGCAGTCCTTCAGAGAAATCCCATGCTATGTTCTCCCTACCCAGTCCTACGCGGGCACCAGAGCTTGCCTTACTCTTTAGACAATAAAGACAAAGCTGCCTTGGACAACCATACCAATGGTCTTTGAAATGCTGTCAGATTTCTTGGCTTGCTTGGGTTTGCTCACAGCCTCCACTCTGACATTTCTGGTCGAGCTCCAAAGCAACCTGAGCCTCTTCGGCGGCCACCCACACCACAGCCTGGACCACAACAGCCAAACTCAACATCCTGCATGCTGGCACTGAGCAGGCACATGCAAAGCTGTCAAGCATGACTGCAGCCAGCTCCTAGCAAGGGTAGCACATTTCCTCAGCTGAGGAAGCAGGTTCCCTAACACATGAGTGGAGTTAAACATCATCTTTACCCAGGAACTTCATTGGTAAAGGGTTTCTAGCTGTGCTCTTCAAGGCAGAATAATTTTGCTATTCTTGCACAATTGTCTTGGATGCTGTCTTCTAGGTACTCTTTAGTTTATGGTCCCAGCCAGCCAGCCATGGCTTCCTTTGATGCATCTGGTCAACTGGAGCAGGACACATAGCTTCTGGCGGGCTGAGACCAGCAGGGTCTAGTATCTCCTCAAGGACTGGGAAAACAGAAGAGAGAGTTGGTGGGCTTTTGTGGGAGAGCTAGGGAGGAGGGGATGGATGTTAGGAGTGATTTTTGGCACCTGCTGAACAAATCCTGTGTCACTTGGTGACCTGTGTCTTCCCTTGCACCTCAGAGCAGGTCTGTAGCTCTCCAATCCATTCTCTCCTACCCTGCTGCAGCTGTACCCAACACAAATTGCTCCTCAGTCACACTTGCCTCTGCTGTGTCCTTGGATGAATCTCAGGGCTGTGGATCTGTGCTGGGGCTGTAGCTCCCACCAAGGGAGGCCCTTAATAGCACAGCAGCAATGGGAGCCCAAGGGGAGCATCTCTGCCCAGGCTCTGGAGCGCAGGTGGCATCCTGCTGTGAGTGGGCTCGTCCAGAGGGAGTGGTGACAGCCATTTCTGAGGATGACTGTCTTGCCAAGGCCACGGACAAGATTTGTGACTGAGCAGGGAATCGGATCCTGCTTGCCTGAGTCAGAGGTGCTAAAACATCAGAAAAAATAGTCATAACACCACCAGGCTCTGAGTATGTGCAGGTTTAGTGGTTGCTGTTCATCCACACTGAGCAGGAGGGAGTTTGACTCCCCAGGGTATTAAACTTATGAACATGCTCTTGAGAGGAGATGATTTTGATTTACACTGACAAAGCAGATAAGGCAGAGTAGTACTTGGTTGCCCATATGCCATGAGTTATAAATGAGACAGTTCTTTTCATTCACTGTCTTTAATGAACACAAAGTAGAAGAACACACTAGTGAAAAAACTGGTTTGTGCCACCAGGATCTGGGCCTGCCTGGTTTCAAAACTCCGGAGCATAAAATGTGCATCACTCTCTGACTTAAGAGAAAATGATGTAGCTTTCATCCCTTCATATTCCCTTTTTTAGTTACAGCCCCTGTTGCGAATCTTTTTTCTCGTCATAGACCTTTTCTTTCCAGGCTGAATTGCTCTTTGTGTGTAAGACTTTATTGCTCTCCGTGATCAGTCCCACTTGATTCAAGACTAAGCACACAATACAGAAGCCTAAGCTTCAGTTTTTTACTCTCAAATGTTTCTCACAGAAAAGCAGTATTAGGAGCTCGCAGTGCTTATGAGCTCGCACTTTGTGAGTATGCTAAAGATGAGCATCTTCACCAGCCAAAGAGACCTCTCTTATTTCCCTTCAGCTGCTGAGATGAAGTGAAGGCTGTGTCTTCTTCCCCAATTCTAAATGGTGCCTTGATCTCCAAGTCACCTGGAAAAGCTTCCATCTTTCTTAAAACGTGAGTCTAGTACTCAACTTCTGGCCATCCAAAAGTACCGAGTCAGCATCTAGATCAGCGCTTGCAATCCAGCACTGTGTGGGTGTGAACATTAGCCAGGATGCTGGCCCAAGAGCATCTCCTGAGCTCACTTGATTCAGATGAAAGTTGGGCAGTCAAATAGCTACCACTATCCTCCATCTCGCAGACAAAGTGAAATTGCTTGTTGAGAGCACTCTCACAGCAAGTAAATTCATGTTTCATGTCCATCTTGGAGCTCTGAGGTTTGCAGACATTAATAGTTTGGAATCATTTGCATGTATTTGCATATCCAAATAGAACTCTATTTGGAGCACTTGTCAGCAACATACAGCAGAAATGGAAGTGAAAGTCAGTTGTTAGTGTTGTGTTGTCATGAACATATGGTGTTTAATTCCAGAGCTCCCACTACATGGTTTATGTATCTCGTGATATAAACACTGGAAATTCTGAAGGCGTAACTGGTCTTTCCTCATCGGAAATACTTTGGAATAACTCTGGGCAGGTTTAGGCAGGATAGAGTCATCTCTGCCGCGACTGTTGTTCTTATGTAGGAGGTATGGTGGCTAAGGGCTTGGGGAGTGATGAGCAGGTCAGTGAGTTCTCCATGGTGTTTGAAACAGCCACCATCCAGCTCTGCATTGCTAACCACTGCTTTCTTGATTGTTTCTTTTTGAGTAGCGACTGCATAGGCAAGGCAATAAATGTATTTTTAAAAACTGCACTAGAAGGCTTGAGAGTAACCAAGCAACAAAGATAATAGATATTAAAAATGTAGTATACAAAGGGACAAGGCAGCAAGAATTCTTCGACTAATATCCAAGATATATGATTCATTCTCTGCACCCTCACAGAAGTGTGAATTCAGACTAACCTTGTTGCAAATAAAGGATCCATGGTGTTGGAGACTGCATCTGTAGCTTTGTAGTCTTCCGTGCTCACATCTTGCAGTGCCTGTATTTAGAGATGAGTCTGTAGGAGACTGCCCCTCGGGGAAGGCAGTTAGTGGAGAACAGTGCTTTGTAAGAAGTGTTTTTGTAATATGCACTGCTTTTTAGGGAATCTGTGCTTCTGCCAAAATAACTTTAGAAATGGGATGGATTTGCTGTATAGCATGTGTTCAGATCACGCAGCGTTCCTGGCCAGAAAAAGACAGAGAAAGCATGGTGAAAAAGCCCAAGGAAAGGGCTCTTCTACCCACTAGCTCTCAGATTAGATATGGAACACATTCACATGTCTTCTTCACCTGAGACAGAGCAGAGGCCTAAACACAGTTCTCCATGTTCCAGGAGAATGTCCTAACAAAAACCTGTACCCTTGCTCAGCAATGTGCCTTTCTGAGCCTTGAAGTTGTTTTTTCTTGTATGATAACTAAAATCTCTAAGGACTGTTGCCTCCCCCCCCCCGCCCCGCAATGCCATATCTGTCCATTTATAGTTAATTTGTCAGTTTTTCTTCTCTGTTTGTGACCCTGTGCATGTATAAGGACTGTTGAGATTCTTAGGTTGAGGGAAGTGATCCTTCCTTTCTTCTCAGCACTGGCAAGGCCACATCCGGAGTGCTGCGGCTGGTTCTGTACTCCCCAGTACAAGAACGTATGGACTTACTGGAGTGAGTACAGAGTGGGTTTGCTAAGATGATGAAAGGACTGGGACATCTCTCTTATGAGGAAAGGCTGAGAAAGCTGGGACTGTTCAGCCTGGAGAAGAGAAGGCTCAGGGAGGATCATATCAACCTGTATAGATACCTAGTGGGGAAGAATGAAAATGAGAACACCAGACTCTTCTCAGTGGTGCCCAGCGACAGGACAAGAGGCAATGAATGCAAATTAAAACACATGAAATTCATTTGAATGTAAAGAAATTTTTTTTTTTTTTTTTTGGTGTGAGGGGGCTCAAGCATTGGCACAGATTGCCCAGAGAGGTTGTGGATTCTCCATTGCTGGAGATACTAAAAACCTGAGTGAACATGGTGCTGGGCAACTGGCTGTAGTTGACTCTCTTTGAGGTGGGGGGGATGGACTAGGTGATCTCAGGAGGTCCCTTCTGTGATTCTGTAATGTGAACTGTAGCCCTAGGTGCACACTGCTTGGAAGAAATCTGCCTGTGGTTACAGAATATTTATAAAGCAGCATAATGAGTCTTCAGAAGATTACTAACATTGCATTTGGCAGCATGCTTTCTTCATCTTTTATCTGTGAACAGGGAGAAATTACTTATATTTAAACTAAACAATTCAAAGTATTTGCCTCATAAAAATATGCACTTAGTAAAAGTCATGCAAAACAGTTTAGGTTACCATAAAGTTCTGTGTAAGTATCCTTAGGACCTTCTTCAGCTGTTGACAGATCTTCCTACTTCTCTCTCTCTTGGCAATGGCATTTCTGAATGTGTTTCTGCAGGAAGGACATTAATCCTTTCCTGTTACCAGGTGAGCTACCATATATTCTTAGTAGGTCTCAGTCCCTTGACTCCTCTATCATGTATGATCATGCACTCAGTCCTACTTCCCTCTGTCCCATCTCTTGAGGCCTCAGATGCACATCTCATATAACAGACATGCTTTCCACTGTTGTTTGTTTGTGGTACACTGATGTTGTCCCTGAAGCAGCTCAAATGTTTCTTATAAATGATATGTATCCCTCCTTTTCCAAGGAGTTGACAACATTGTCACTTCACCCTTGGGAAGGCAGTAATATGCTCAGTTACTTGGAGTTCATTCAAGTCGTCTTGCACCAGTTTGTATTTCAGCACAATGTGGCACAATACCTTGCTGGCACAGAGCAGTATCACATTGACTGCTGCATCAGTGGAAAGAAATCAGCACATTGAGGATCTTTTGACAAGTCTTAGGTAAGCGTTCACTGGACAGTACGTGATAGGTAAAAGCACTATCATGCCTTTGAAAGGGCTAGGGTTGGTAAGTGAGTATCTGTGAGACAGCACACCTTGCTTTGAATCACAAGTTTCTGCTCTGTATTTTAATTTCTGTGTTTTAATAGAGCTCTGGCCTAAGTAATGATGCCAGAAGTTTCTCAGGAAGTAGAGAGAGAGTTAAAGGAGGCAATATAGATGTTTTTCAGAGGAAAGATGGAGCGCAGGTGTTTACTGCCTCACTACTAGGTCAAGACCTCTAGAACAACTAAAGCAACCAAAATAGTTTGTAACGGGAAAGGAACAGCCAAGAAAAGGAGGAGTAAGAGCTTTAATCTACTGTTAAAGAAAAATATGAATGTCGTACTTCCCTGATATGCTTACACCCATTCCCAAAACTGCTTCTGTACTTTAACTCTTACCTTTCAGTAGAACTTCTTTGTCTTGCCCTTCAATCCAGATGAGAGAAGGGTGAGCAAGTGGGTCAGCTGACCTCTCTGACAAGGACTAACAAAGATGTCTAACAAAGCAGGTCGTGTTGGGAGCTGTTGGATGCGTCAGTGTTTTTCCCTAACACAGGTCATCAAGGAGAGTGAAGCAGTTTAACGGCTGTAATGGGTCAGCGACTTTCAGCTTCATCAGGGCATTACTGAATCCTATTTCTGGTTCCTCCATTTTGCTGCTTAAGTGCAATTTCCCTTCATTTTTCTTTAAGGTGCGTTAACTCTAATGGTATGTTCTATATATAACCTGTTGGTGGTTTCACTGCTGAGATAGGCAGTTCTGGTGCTGGTTTCATTAGTGCATACATTGCTAGGGACCTGGCTTGCCCTGTGGCATTATCGTGTGTTGTACCAGCAGCATCTAATCTAAGCTGGCAGACTCTCTGCAACGACAGCCTGTGTGTTGTGATTCATATGAAGGTGTGCGAAGAATTGGGATTTGACAAGGAGGCTATTGCTGCACTCTCTAACTCAGTGAATACGTGCTACACGGGACAGTGCTAATGTTTAGGACGAATGGGCAGGAGGGAGAGGCACGATACAGCTCCTATAGCCTTCCCAGAAAGAGCATGCACACAGTGGTGGTGCACACAGTATGTCTCTCGCTTGTCAGTTCACATAGGTCAAAAACTGATATGAAGCAATGCTCCTTGCACAGAGTTCTGCAGCAACAGTCCAGACTCCATCACAAGAGACCTGCTGTGATATGTTTTGAAATTTTGTTTTATATATTAAAAATTGCAATTGTGTAAATTGCAACTGCACTTAAAAAAGATGTAGAGAAATTAACCATTCATGAAGGTCTAGATGCCTTTACCAATCATTTTCACTAGCAGATATTTCTTTTTCTGCTCAGAGAAGGCCATCTAACAGTGTGGTCTGAATTCTAGATGTGATTATTATGAAAATATTGTGTCCAAATGTGTATGAAGCACTGTAAACATCATGAATCTTTCTGAGACACATTTAGCAAACAGCATGGTAAGCTGCACAAAGTGGCAAGCAGAATAAGAGACTTGACCTTTCCTTGAGAATGTAGAGAGACGTATTTCAACAAAAGCCCCTCATCAAGGTCAATATTTTAATAGCTCAGAATAGCAGCTACTGGTAGAAGTACGCTGGGGTGCTTTGAGATACAATGCAGCACTGGGTGTGCAGCTTGGTAAGTGATGCTGCAGAAACAGACTTGAACTCTGAATTCATTTCCATGTCTGTAGACCCAGTGGAGACAGAGAAGATCCTTCAAAGAGGTCAAGCAGAAGAAACCTGGCTAGGTTTCAGCAGAAGTGTCCAGCTGAACCACAGAGGCAAAGCAGCTTCAGAGGTTGCTACTAATCCAGCAAAGCCTGGTCTTCCCCAAAACAAAGGAGTCACCTTTTCTTTCCCATATTCCTCCCTTCACCCCCCCAACATTTCTGGCAGCAAAACTTTGTTCACAAGCCGGTTTGAAAGAAGTCACCTGCTTACTCCTGTGGGAGGGTGCTCCTGTCAAAAGAGTGCGTGAGGCTCCTCTCAGTGGGTCTGAAAGTGTCCCGGGTGATGGAGGATAAATGAAAGTAGGCGCCTTGAATGGCTGTCCACACTGAAAACCAGAGCTGAAACTACCGTCAGTGAGATTAAAGGGTTAATCATTCTTTAGTATGCTGCGCTATATGCCATCTGCTGCATAATTTCAAACAATGAGCATTTAAAACACATAAAGAATGTTCATTCTGTAGATATTTGGTGAGGAAAAAAAGTGGCTGTATATTTCAAATACAATGCCTGTCTGGAAACAGTTCACCAACTCTAATCAAACCGATCAATCTTGCTATAACTCAGTATCAGGCAGTAATTGCAGTCAGTTATGTTAGAAGTTACTAAACCCAAATTTTCTGGAAGAGAAATTTAGTGAATTTATTGTAATGTTTATGTGGAGAGAGGAAGAGTTAATGCCCTAGAATAATGCAAACAGTAATTTGATGTTTTCCAGACCTCATGAATTAAAAAATATTTGCCTTGCAGAGCACTGTAGCTTCTCCCCATTTTCCATTAGAAGAAGAAATGGATTATTAAACACTAAAAAGTATTGTAGTGTTAGTTCCATGTGTAAACATATATACAATTATAGCAAAACTATTTCTAGCACAATAATGCAAATAACACTGAAAAGTCAAATGGCAGAGGGCAACCAAATGCAACAGCCTCCATTGTCTGCCCTACCCTCATTTATCTCCCTTAATGGGTTTGTGAAGTGAGGATAATTTCTGAATACGGGACTGTACGCAATTATCACCACACAGCCTCTTCCCTGCTGTCTCTCTCAGTGCATAGACCCACAAGAGAGGGCAGCTCCTCTAGTTTTCTGAGTCTTGCTGTTTACCTCCCCGGCTTCTCTCACCAAGGAAACACAGGCGCTGACCCCGTGTCAGAGGGAGCAGCCCATATTGACAGGGGTGATTTACCCACCACCAACAGCCCCTGGTCTTGCAGCCAAGCTATGACTCATTTAACCTTCCCTTGCATGACACGCACATCATTTCCCAAACATTGAACTGCTTTGCTGTCCTTCACCTTTGCTGCCATTACCAAATATGACCTTTCTAAGTGCTTTACTTATAAGATACACAACTTTTGGATCACATGTGTGGTAGCAGCATACGATAGAGAATTTCATAAATATGTTCTGTATCTTTGCTGCTGCTTTATTTTTGGATGTAGCTGGTTGTCTAACTTCCTTGCTGTGACAGAGAATTTTTCTCATGCCATAACTTTTTTCTCTTGTATAAAGAAGTATAGAAGTGACCTTGGATAAGCTGAATACTAAAAAGTTCTCTCAGAAATAACCTTCATATTATTAATACTTAAAATTGTACAAATAAGAGAAAGTCTACGAAAAGGAAAGCAATTATTTTATTCTTTATAGTGTGCATTATTAAGGTATAGCATGTAACTCAGTAATAACTTACAGCAGAAGACAATAAGAAATTGTGATTCTGTGAAACCATGTGTCTATATTTTAAAATTGTTACACCACAATTTTTTCATGAGTACAAAACTGTCTTCTGTTAGAGTCACTAAGACATTCTCATATTTCAATTGCTTTTTTTTTGCTGACAGCTTTGGTTTTTTTTTCTGACAGCTTCTGATAACATACATTCATACTTCTCAAAATAGATGATATTTTTCCTGTAACATACATACTGTTATGGGATGAGTTTATCACTAATGCTCAATAAATGTTATTAACCTTACTCTAAGTGGGACTAATAGCATCAGAGCTGTTCAGTCTTCTCATATCGTAGGAGAACATTCAAGGAACTGAGTGCATCTTGCTGTCTTGTTTGCTCCTCAAAGATGTGCAGAAAAAGTCACTTCATATAGCAACAACCTCGGGCAATCAAAGGTATTTTCCAATTGGCTTGTGTGACAGAAAGAAGCTATTCTGGACATCTAGGAAGACACTGCTGGTGTTTCCTAAAAGGAAGATGGCTTGACTAGTCCATGACATTTGTCGCGTATTGTTGTCTCCCGTCTCCTGGTTCTCTACCACTAGACCAGTACCTTACTGCAGAGCTGCAGAGGCTCTTCTGCTCCGGCCCAGCATGTGCTAAACACGGCTGGCTGTGCGTGGTGCTCCTGGTGAGGGGCTAGGAGAGGGGCTCTGGAGCTGGACTGAGGACCCCTGCTGAAGGGCATCATCTGCCATTACCTGCTACTGCAGGCTATCTCCACCGATGTCCAGGGATTTCACATAAGTCTCCCACAACGCGGCTGGATACAGTATTGTCCAATGCATCAGAAAATGATCTATTGAACTGGAAAAGGGAGAGTTTCACTAAAATCAGGGCAGAAGACAACTCCACTAATATTAGTCTGAGTAGTTAGAATTTGAAAAAAGAGCAGACAAAGAACTGAATGCATGAAGGGAGTTGCATTTCCCATCAGTATCTCAAAATAACTCTTTCAGACCCTTCACAGCTCATCTGAATAAACAGGATGTGTTGTGCAGAATGCCTGGAAGTGAAGCAGAGCAGGGCAGGAGAACAATGCAGGTCTAACATCACACATCTAATTTTATTCTACTGAAACCCTGCCCTTGGTTTACATGCTTTCTCTGTGGACTACCCTTTTTAAAGTGATCAGTCAGTGGTACTTTTGTGTAGATTCTCAGGGACATCATGTGTTTAGAGGACTTACTATTTCAAAAATGTGCAGTGTGCTTGAAGAATATTTGATATTTTACATAGCGTGAAAGATGAGAGATGAGATATCATTAATTCTAGAAGAGCTATTTTTTTATCCTGCTATTCCAAGTAAACGGTTATTTTCACAGTAAAACATATGAATGCTTCTTTTATTTGGCTAATATTTTATTAGTAAATGCGAACTTACTAATACTCTGTATGCAGCACATGGGAAGGAAAACAGCAGCAATGCAGCCATCTCTGAGGATGCAACAACCAGTGAGTTATGTACTGTGGGGAAGCTTTGGACAAGAGTTCCACAGTTAAAGCAAGTGCTATATATCTGCAGACAATAGGTAGAGTTGTGGCTTTTGTAGTCTAGTGAAGTACTTGATAACCTCTGTTATTATAGTATCTGAATATCATATGCCTATTTTTAAGTGGCACAAGACATCTGTGAAATTTTTAAGCCTCATTCTATTGATGGTGACCTGAAACATACTGGTGGCAGTGACCCTGCTGTGTGTAGGGCTAACCGCAGCAGCCTCAAAACAGAAGTAGCTTTTCGGCTGTACTGTTTGCTCTAATGGTCACCTTTGGGGTGACTGTTGGTTCCTACAGGGGCAGATCCAGGCTGCACGCAGAGCTTACAGCAGCCTACAAGGCTGCAATTAGATCCCCAGCTATCAAGCCACCCCATCTGCCCCCGCAGTGAGGGCTTGGCTGCCTCCTCTGCCTGATGCTGTTTCTTGCGGGCTCCTTGGAGTCATTCTGACACCACTGAGCCTCAGGGCAAGATGGGGCTTCTAAGCATCACACCTTCAGCAGGAAAGGTGAATTATTGGCATCTGAGAGGTGCTGCTCCCAAAAGGTCTCTGGCAACCAGAGCAATAATAAATTATCCAGTTTAGCAAGGGTCTTTTAGAAGTAATTATGGAAATTAAGGATTTCTCCAAAATTTTTAAAAAAAGGCTGTAGCAAGGGTGAGAACTAAAATTGTCTCTCAAAAATCACACTTGTGCCTTAGTCATTGGAATACCTTTGACCACAGTCTTTCTGCTGAAAGCAAGCCTTCATGGTCAAACCTTCATGGTACTAATACGGCTGCTGCAGCAGGCCAAAGGGCTGAGTAGGTGTAGCTGGGATCAGAGCTGACGCTCTGTGGTTTTAGAGAGCTGAGATACCAGTTGTACAATTGGTAGTTAGACCACTGTCCTCTCCCCTTGGGCTAGTAAAGCCTGTAAGAAAAGATACTAAGTCTTGGTGTGAACAAGGTCATGTGTGGAAGGAAATTGTGTGTCTTTAATGCATCACTGAGCACCTGATTGTTACTTTTGATCTGTCATGACAATTTAGCGAAGAATTGCCTTGAAGTTCAGGATGTGTGAAGGTTCAGCTCCAGTATGCACAGCTAAAAGACCTTTGATAAAAGAAAAACTTTTTCTTTCATGGAATTTGCTTCTGGTAGGTATTTTTCCATTAGCTTGAATTTACTTCTCTCTCTCCTTTAATACCAAGTCACGAAGAGTACCCCCAGGGCTGGCTGTAGGGATTTTGATACCATTGTCAAATGGCACTTTCCATCTGTTCCCATAAACCTGCCATTCAGTTTGTTGCATTCTGCCACAGGTGATTCCCTCTCCTGCTAACAGGGCAAAGATAACCATTTCCATGATAGCCTGATCTGATGGGTTATTATTTAACAGCTGCAAAGTACCTGCCAGAGAAAGCAGAGTATTCCTTTTTTCCCATACCCTGGGAAGAAGAAATTTTGCCTTGATATGTATTTGATGACACTACACAAAACAGTTTTCTTACAGTCGCAGAACTCTCTATTTAGCTGACCCAGTGGTGCTTTGCAGCCCTTTGCATCCCAAAGATAGAAGATGACAAAACTGTGCTAAACATCTCTACATCTTCTCAGAAATAATTTTGGCTATTCCAGCAGATTACTGTTTAACTGCAATAATGCCTAAAATGTAAGGATATCTGTAGGGTGTTAATTCCCATCAGACGCATCGTCACCCATTGTCTAGCTACCACTTGCCACGTCAGAGAGATTTTATGTTCTTGCTGTGTGTGATTTGCATTATGAATTACTGGCATCCACGTCGGGAAGCTGGCACGCAACCAGCAGATAAAAGTTAAGCAATGTTGGCAAGAGGCCTCACTCAGAGGCTCAGTGCTTCTTGAGACTCTTGAGAGACTGACTAAAAGTTTTGCAGAATAGGCAGCCTAATCTTTAAATTTTCTTGTTTTTCTCCTTTTTGAAAATTTCTTAGCTGATTTTCCGTTTATTAATTTTAGTATCAAGTCTTGGCTTTCTTTTGCAATTTACCTATCTTTTCAAAACTGAACTTAATGAATATCTCACTATATAATTAGAAGCCGATCATAGGTTCTACATCTTCATGATTTGTCCTGCAAAAGGGAAGATCCCCACCATTCCAAATAACTTCTGCAGTGTGCACCAGCAGTTTTTGTTATCAGAAGCTTTATATGTAAAAAGCATAGCAAATAAAAAATAAAAATAGTGAGATGGAGACTTGCTTATTATGCTGGCTTTACACTGATGTAATTCCATTGACTTTGAAAAAAATATAGTAACTTTGAAATGGTGTCATGATAGGTACTCCAAGTCACTATCTCTGTTCAGGACTAGCCCTTTGGCTGGTACAAATAGGTATAACTCCACTAATTTCAATTTACTGTGATGTAAATGAGGTGAGGTTTTAGCATCTCACCTGTTATTCGTAGAACAGTTCTGTCACTCAGATAAGGAGTGCTTGAGGCTGCAGATTAAATATTTCTACTTCTCCTCCCAGTGCTGAATGATGAGCATTTCTTACTCCGTACCTACCTGACATGTGCGTTTGTCCATATATCAAAAAGATACTGGGACAATTTGAAAAGTTTTTTTCAGGATTTGGCCTTGCAGTTTATCTGTTGAGTTAGCCCTGTGTGACGGATGTGAGACTTATTCCATCTCTTCCTGTGGGAAATGGTGGTGGCTGGTTTCATTCCTAATGTGTGGCTGGGGGTTTGCTGTGCAGGAGTTTAAATAGATAAATAGCAATGCATGAAACCAAATGTGAACTTTTCTGTGTGTGAATTACTTCCCAGAGGAGAACATCTCTTCCAGCTGTAGCTGTAGATTAGAGTGATGATGGAGAATAAGCCTCAGCTCCTGAAAGAAAATATCACTAGAAGACAGTGAAGATTTTGCTGGAACAAACCTGCAGTGCACAGGATTAAGATGGCACAAGAGGTTTTTCTTGAGCAATTGCTTCCAAAGGTGTTTTCCTGTAGAATGCACTGCAACCAGCCACACGTATGCTTTCACAGTAAGAAGTTTTGAATTCATTGATCCCTTTTTACTCTGTCAGGTCATTTAATAATCTGCCATGACCCGTGCTTGATGGCACAAGAGAATTATTTTATTTGTGGCAAGAACATGGCCAAAGTATCTTGTGTGGACAATGTTCTCCTGCCAGAAACTGAGGAGCAGAGTGCTAAAGCAAGCTTTTCCTCTCTTACCATTCACACGAGGAAGTATGAAGCATTGCTGCCCATAGATTGACCCTGAGAGGCAGGTCAATCTATTCAAGCCATACTTAATAACCAAGGTGAAACTCAAGAATGGGTTAAATCCTGATTCTTTGTGAGCACCTGCAGAGTAAACTCATACAGCAAGACTATGTCGCTTTTTTGCAACAGCAACAAAAAAAGGAAAAACAAAAAAATCTCTGGAGCAGAGGTTTGCTAACATTTTCTCTTGGTCAGTGTGATGAGTATTTGCAAGGCAGTGTGTTCTGGGGAGAATGAAAGTGGGGCATGACTAAATGGGTCCATGGCTGTTCTCCATCAGAGAGAAACATAGTAGTTGCAAGGGCTCTCTATTGTATGGGGTAGGGAAAGAGGAGGCAAGTTACTCCGGATTTGACTCTCAGTTATGTGTGAATTAACAGGCTTGGCAATGAACAGCAACTACTGAAAACTTGAAGAGCAAACCAGCTAAAACACCAGAGCAACTAAGATAAGCTGGCATGCTCTTCAGATGGGCTTATTTTGCCTTCAAGCTTCAAATTCCCTTAGAAAAAAAATAAAGTGCTCTTGCATAGTCCAGCCCAAGGGGGTTGTGTTTCCAGCTACTCTCTATGTGCCCTGAGCTGACAGAGCAGGATTTTTTTGAATCCTCAGTTCTGCCCTCCTCCTGCCCTCCTAATGGACCCAAAGCCCTGCCTTACTTGTCTGTGATGAAGTTGTTTTAATCTCTTTTCCAGAGATCAAGGGTGGTGTCTACTCTTTGTCAGGCATCCTACTGTGCTACAAGGAAAGGGAGATGTTCCTTCCTACATTTGTGCTGATGACAATATTCTTCTTAATTGCTCTTACTAGATTTTTTTCTAGTCTTTTCAGTTATGATTATATGTGATTATTAGTCATTTGTTTCCATACAATCTCACTGCAGCAAATTTTTCAGTTTAATTATATGTTGTTTCAAAGGTTTCAGTCTGTAAAATTCAAAGCAGGATGTGTATTATCAATATTGTTTTTATTTAATATGCAGGATGGATGATTTAGTTTCTTGAGGGTACTGTTTGGTTTATGTAAGTGTGTTTCCCTCCCACATAAGGCAGAGTGACACAAGCTAAATCAGAAGTGGTTAAGTTGCAATGCTGGAAATCCAAAGCTTAGTCATATAAGACAGTTTTATAACTCATGCACTGAAGGAGGCCACACTGACATTCCAGGGACAGTCGTAAGTCAGACATTTACTGGCCCTTGAATGCCTGATTTGGTAGAGCCAAATTTCTTTTAATGGTTCTAATTTTGAGAGGGCTGGGGGTTTTTTGGTTTTGGGTTTTGGGTTTGGTTTTGTGTGTGCGTGTGTTTTGTTTGTTTGTTTGGTTAGGTTTTTTTTTAAGAGAACAAAATATCCGAAGTCCCTTCATGAGGCATCTGCCTCTTCCTTTTTTTTACGCTTTGCTCTGGCCTCCTTGCCCAGCGGGTCCCAGCTCTTTCCCAGTTCCTTGTCAAAGCTGTTTCCCCTTCACATGCACACTGGTTCCTGCTGTGTCTCCTGGTACAGCCAGTCCTTGTCTCCTCTCCTCCCTCAACGCGTTCTTTTGGTCAACATGACCTCCCTGCTCCTCCATACACTCTTGCATGGGTACGTGGCTGACAGATGCCGGCTGTTGCTTTGTTCTCTGCCCCCGGTCTTTTTCTCTCTTT
The DNA here is from genome assembly GCA_013400195.1 of Aramus guarauna. Classification (NCBI taxonomy): domain Eukaryota; kingdom Metazoa; phylum Chordata; class Aves; order Gruiformes; family Aramidae; genus Aramus; species Aramus guarauna. The sequence goes on along the minus strand of VXBL01007060.1, from coordinate 430,404 downwards.
CTTGACTCCCAGTCTCCAGTTAGATATTTCTCTAGTCACCAGTAACCTCCAGCCGCAGCTCCATGTCACCAGTCTGATTCCTGTCCTGTGGTCAGGCACAGCTTTTGTCTGTTGTTCCTTTCCTGCTGCTGGGAGTGCACCAACAAGCTCACAAGGACCATGAGCAAGCAGCTTCCTTGACATCCACCGCCCTTGGCCCATGGCCACCCACAGGTGGTGAAGTGGGTCCTGTTGCTCTGTGACCAGGTCTTTTGTGAAATCCTGTCGCAGGCAACTGCGGAGGGTTTGAGCATCTCTGTGAGAACGGGATCTGGCTGCTCCAGTGTGTCTGTACTGCAGTGCAACAAGGAAACCTTATTTATTGGCCACAAGAGAAAGAGTCAATGGAGGGATGCACATCATTACTACACACACACACACACACCGCTAGTGCAGAACCGACTACGCTCATCTCATCCCCAGCAATGCCTGTCTGAAGTGGTTCTGGAGGCTTCCATTGCTCCGATGCTGGATTCTCTCCAAGGCAGCCTATCACTAGCTTTACGAGGCGAAGGGTTTTATTAATGCTTATCCTGAGCCTCCCTTGCTACAATTTAAGTTCATTACCAGCTGTCATATACACCTTCAAGGTGGAAATGGTATGGCACTCCTGGGTCATGTTCAACTTTTAATCTATGGATCCTTTTCTGCTGAACTGCTGTTAGTCTCTCACTCTGCACCCTGGATCTGTGCAGTGGACTATTTCTGATTAAATATAGAATTTTGCATTTGCTGTGGTATAAATTGCATTTACTGTTAATATTTTTCTATATTAATACAGCTCACGCAGTCAGTAATGAGAGAAGCTGATCAATTTTTACTTCATGGATAAAAAATACTTTCATTTATGCACATTCATATTGCAGAGTAAATCCATTGATTTGCAAGACCCTGCTAAGTGGTTTAAAGTAGCGTTTAAACTACAGATGCTTTTCCTGATAGTTGTGCACACATAAAATAGAAGTGGCGTTTTCACAAAAGCCCTTGTCACTTGCCCATTGAAGTAAATGGGAGGCTTTCCACTGATGTCAGATTTCAGACTGAGCTTCAATCTATTAGCTCATATCCTAAATACGCCACAGTGCTCAAGAAGTGTTTTTCCCTTTATGTGTGTACATTGCATAGCATGAACAAGCCGTGGTCAGACAAGACATGTTTCCCTTTTAAGGTCCTCATGCATAGTGGGAAAATGGCACTTCGGTTTATACACTTTTTTTTCTTTCTGATTTCAGCTTTTTTTTTTTTTTTTTTTCTTTCCCCCCATAAAATATCTCTGCTTGGTAGTTTTTTTCATTAAGGATTCAGCTGGAGATGTATTAAATAAATGCAGTGGGCAACAGTTCACAATAGACTGGAATTAACTTTCTGATCTCAGATAACTGAGTGGACTTCACATGCTCTTGTGACTGCTAATGTCTAACCCTAACATTTATTTTAAAAAAGCCTGTCACAGAAGGAGTGAAACTAATAAAGCTATGACCGAGTCTTCCTCCCTGATCTCTTAATCCACTCTTAATTCTTAAACCATCATTTCAGACTTTTAACTCCTCAAAAGGTTTCCACTGTTCAGATTCAAAAAGTTTGGGGGAATCATTAAAAATGAACACTAATCTTATTCCAATGAAGTCGAACAGGCAGATTTTATAATTAATAAGAGATTAAAATCATATTCAAAACTGCAGCGCTAAAAAGAACCACTGAAAATGCAGCACTCGTACAGTGAGTACAAGACTGAACAGGCTTTGTAAAAACTAATTAAGTAACCTGTTATACGAATGATGAGCGTGTATGCCCCTTTCTGCACTCAGTATCTTTCCGGCTGAAGAGGCTGCACTATAAATATGTCTCCCGCCTTCTTCTGCCATTGTCTGTACATACACGTCCTTTTATAGTTACGGGAACAGATACCGCAGTTGTCTGAAGTCTGTTCTGCAATTGTGGCTGTGATGGAAAAGAAGTTTCCTTCTTCTTATCTCCCGTCTGGTGTATTATTGTTATGTTGTTATTATTACTACTACTACTACTGCTGCTGCTACGAGTTTATATTCTGGTAGCAGCGAGGATTTTTAATCACAGAACTATGTATTTGCTCTTTCCCAAAGAAACAGGGAAAGAGACAAAATACAGAATAAATATAAGAAAGAACAAGACTACGGTGTAAAATGGGATGTTATGCAGTTTATTAATTTTGATTCATAAAAATATAAATATTTGAGAATTTGCCTCAAATGAATGATATTCCAAAATAATACAATATCAATGGCCATCACTGATATTGTCATATATAAAAAATAAAAAGAATCTTTACATACTTAATGAGTAATTGTGTAACATTTTACTGGATCAAAAAAGTGTCAAATTTTGAGGAGGATACCGGGTTGCTTTGCTTTTTTTACAGCTTATGTAAACTTTCTTTGTGGTACATTGTCTTGTACAATATTTATGCACTGAATAGATTTGAAATGCACAAACTATTGTTCAAAATTTCCATAAGCTCCCGTGAAAGTGCAAACCATTTAAAATATTGTTAAAAGTGACCAGAGCTATTCTATAATTGCCCAAATGTGCTATCAGCTGAAGATTAAGCTCATATTTGCACTGCAATACATGTTATAATTTTATGATGTACAGTGTTATTGGTGGTAGTAGTCATCATCACAGGTACAATGGAGTAAGATGTTCAGCCAGCTTATGGCTTTCTGTAGAGAAACCAGATTTCTGACATCTTGTCAAAGACTTTTTCTTTCAAGTCACTGATAAATGATAAGACAGGTTAGATAATTTGGTATAAAATTCTGTTATCACATGTTATACATTTGGATGAATAACACAGAAATAGAAAAGCAAACCTGAGGAGAAATAAGCAGTCAAGTGATTTACTTTAATAAATGATTAGTTGAGTCTGTGAATGCCAGATCAGTGCAATTCACATTAATTTTTAATGCCATTTGAAATAAGTTGCAATATCAAAATGAAGATGGAACTGAGAACCATTAGGTTAAACTACTTCTGATGAAACACATTGAAGTATGAAAACTTTTCTTTGAACAATACCCAGCTCAAAGGAAATCCACAGGGAATAAACTGTGAAAAAACTTCTAAAGCCTTTTGCCTGAAGTATTTCCCAACAAAGACATAAATCACAGGGTTAATGCAACTGTTGGTGGTAGCCAAAGTATAACCAAACTGCTCACCAAAGTTGAGCAGTTCCTCCCAGAAGCAGCCTTTGATCACTTCTGTCTGGAGTAATATATCAAGGAATACAAATAAATGGTATGGAGTCCAGCACAAAAGAAACATCAGTACCACTGCGAAGATCAACCTGGTAGCCTTCATGCCTCTGTGCTCCTTGAAACTCTTTATTCCGAGTGATCTTTGTTCTCTTGCTTTTTTTTGTAGGGTGTGAATGGTAGAGAAATTAAGGAAGATGATTGCTGTAGAGGGCAACACAAACCCCACTATGTTGAGTACCAGGCTTTCAGCTGTTTGCCATGATGGCGTGGGGAAGTCTAAAACGCATGCTGAAATATTCCATGTGGGAAAGTGTTTCACAGTCCGAAACATAAAGATTGGGAGGCTGAGAAGGATGCCGAAGAACCAGGCGAGCAAGCAGATCCATTTGGCCATACTTTTGCTCCGTATCCCTCTGCGGTGCAAGGTATGAACAAAGGTCAAATAGCGATCCATGCTGACCGCCACTAGCAAGTAGATGCTGGTGTACATGTTCAGGCTGATGGATGTGCTGGTGCCACGACAAAGGAAACTGCCAAATGGCCAGTTAAATTCATTCCTCATGTTCTCTGCCCAGAAAGGGAGGCACGTGAGGAAGATCAGATCAGCAACAGCTAGGTTCATAAGGTAGATTTCAGCTATCTTCAGGGGGGCCTTGTGCAGGGAATAAGTGAAGAGAACTAATACATTTCCAGGTATTCCAATAACGCAGATGGTGTTGATGTACTTGGGTACTATATAGAACACGATATCCCACCAGTCATTCAAGTCCGGGCAAATAGTCGAGTTGCTCTCGTTTTCACTTTGATTTGAGGAGGGAACATTCAGCAGAGGAGCTTCAGTCATTTTTTTTTTTTTTTTTTAAATTCTGAAGTGAACAGGAGACCTCTTTGAAATGAGAAAAGGGACTGCAAAAAAGAGGCATAAAATTCTACAAGTTGTCTCCTATCAGTGGTGTAACAAACATTTTGCTGCTGGAAATTCTTTATTAGTGCTCACCAATTATTATAGGCTGGATCAATCCATGCTTCATATATACAATGGTGAGAAATGTTCCCAGTATTTACAAGGATGGAACTTCCTCTACATCCTCTGAAATTTCCTCTCTTTGCTGCCATTGTTTAAAATGGCATAGAGGAAGGAAAGTGCCATTTAATGTATATAGTTCTGTATGTCTCCTTCAGACTGATGACAGAAATAGATATAGCCAAATTCCAGCTCCCTGAGAGCAGCGAGAGTCACGCTAGTGACACAAAGTTAGCTTTGCACTCTTCCCTGCCCTTTCTCTTACTCTTATTTTCCGTGCTATGTATAACTTCTACAGGATGATGCCCGTTTCCCCGGCTACTCACTCTGTGTGCATCACTTGTTTGCTTAACTTTGCATTCTTTTGTTCCCTCTCAGTTCCTCCTATCCCAAACATTAAGGTCAAACTGTTAGATTAGACAGCTTATTGCCCTCAAATGTCAGCAATTGTAATAATAAACCACTGACTCCTCCAAAATCTTATGCTCAAAATCTTGCCTGGAAGGCCCCTGCAGTTCAAAAATTTCATTGGAGTTCAGCTGGAGAGAGGCAGCTCCAGCCTCCAAAGCATTCAGGCTTTTATAGCATTGGCAATACCTTTATTTCTCTCTGGTAACTCCGTGCGAGATTGTGTGGGAAAGAGAGCATGAGGAAAATGTTATACCCCCGGGAAAATCCACTGGGTTGCCAGAGCTGTGTCCTGTGACCAATATATTCTCCGACTGTTGTCGTGCAGGACCATAGTGCCTGGATCTTGCTTTTTACAGGCATTCAGTATTAGAGTCGTTATGGTAGGCAAGACATTACTGAGCCGGTGGTGACATCTAACATTTCAGGATTTCATATCCAAATGGAGCATGCCAATCATAAAAAAAAATTATTAAAAAAAATAAAAAAAAATCACTGTTTCGCAGTCAGTCATCCTGAATGTTAACTTTCTGCTACAGCTGTTTAGCTCTGCTCTTTCAGCTTCTGTATTTTTACACCAAGGAGATTGCTAAGGATGGAGTTTCTGAAAAGAGCGTTTATGGCCATCATTCATCTCTTTTACACATATGTACAGTCTTAGTGATGGCTGTGTCTGAGCAGCTTGCAATACTTATATCTATGATGCCTCTATCAATTAGATAAGTACTAATATTCCACATCATGCAAATTGGTCCTCAACACACAAAACATTTTTCATCACTGAAGAATTAAGTGAGCAGCAAAGTTTTAGCTGAGTTCATAAACTCATTCAAGCTGGCCACCTCATCAGGGAACTGGGCTACAATGCCAGTTAACGCAGCCCTATGGCTTCGAACATCTTCCCTCACAACAGTCTGAATGTTACCTAGTTCACTGACAGTCTCATGGGAACTAATAACTTGGGAGCATCTAAAACTGCAGAGCAGACATACAGAGCAAATCAATGGCTGATTGGCATCAAAGAGGCTGTTTGTGAGACAGCAGGAATCTAACCTTTTTATAGAGGGAGCCTGGCTAAGGTCTGAGAGTAATGGAAGAAAGTCTGCAACGTCAAAAGTAACGCAGAAGAAAGATAACAGTTAAATATTTCCTTTCGTAAAGAGAATTATTACTTTTACTAAACATAGAGGACAAGGAAGTGCTTATTTTCCTTGCTTGCCCATTTTCTGATGATTTCTTGCTATCAGTTTATACCAGTCACTTTGCACACTTCAGATGCGATCTCTTGGCTGTAGCCACACATTCATTCTTGATGGGCTAAACTAAAACCTTCAGAAACATTTACTTTCCATTGCAACTTAGATTTTAGCCACAGCTAAATCTGACTTCTTGTTCAACTAGAAATTGTACATGAAGTTTCCGTAGAGTTTGTCATCAGGAAAATTTCTTCAGTCTACTAGCAGTGCCCGAGCACTACCGCAAGCCACAAGCCTTTTATAAACTCAGAGCTCCAGATGTCTTCTTGACAGAAAATGCAATTCATTTCAGTTGCTTAATTTCATTTCTTCTTCAAGGCAATTTTCTTCTGTAAATATTTTTAAGTATTTAGTGCTAATGGACAATTAGCCACATTAATTTATGTTTTCAATTTATGTACTTAACACATTCCAGTCATCTTTTATGCAAATAATGACATATTTTTTCCTACCTTGAACTAATTTCTGACTAATTTACTTGTACAGTGAATCTATCACCATTATTACTATGCATACTCATTGCCCAGTTAGGATCATGTGTTCTGGAAACACTAAATAAATACAACTTGAGCTTTAGGAACAATCTTAAAAGTAAGGATTACTTTGGAAGAGAAAATTCTGCAAACAGTTCAGCATGTTCAGCTATAAAGAAATTTTATACAATGAGTCACGTTTTTACATATAAAGAGAACTAATCCTGTCCTTCAGAGTTATTTTCATGGTGAAAAAGAAAGGGAAACTCTTACTTGACTGCACAGATCAGAACTGAAAGCACAAAAGATTTGTTTTTTAAATATGAAAAGTATGTGAAATGATTTTAATAAAGGTAAGACATTAAAGACAGATAGACATACTTACTCCTTGTCCTTTCTGGCAATTTAGGCAAAGTTGCAAATTCAGAAGCAGTAAATAGCAGTACAGCGGATACTGAGAGAATTCAAAGATGCATCCTGAGGCACGACTGAGTGACCAAGTGCTGTCTGAGTGTTGTACTGGCCATGTATGATGTGTGTGATGTTATATTTTGGAAGAAAGCCCCAGGGGGTTTTTTTTGTTTGTTTTTTTTTTTACTTCTCGAAATGTCATCTGTAGTAATTTTCAAGGCATGTGAAATATTTTGTTCTCATTGTGAAATCATATAAGCCGTATGCCATGACTCTTGTCCTGATGTGACTACTAAATAAAGCTCTCAAATACAGGTCTTTGGCAATTAAAAGTTCCTTCGTATGATTAACCACGTCCGTAACAATATAACCTTAACAGCTCTGAACTGCCGTCTCAGTGCCAATGCACACAGAGCCAAACTTTGAACTGGGATTTTTGTTGTGGTGGGAGCTCCTTCCTCTGCCAGCCTGGGGGAGCAGCATGCCAAGGAGCCGGGGCTACAGCAGAAGAGAGATATGGGAAGGGCTGCTGAAACGTGGACCCGCTAAACCTCGTGTCAGCCTTCCCACCATTTTTGAAAAGCACTGCCTTTTGCACCCCACGGTAGCTGCGTAGGGCATGAGTCTCGGTGAACATTACTTCTCAGTAGTGCACAGTGACTGCTGCGCTTTCTCAGGCTTGCACCCATAAATAATCTTTTTATCTGATTACCTGCTGGGACCTTGTAGCCTGAGACTGGTTGTTTATAAATTATTTTTATCTTTTTCGTTCTGATTGTCCCCTGATTACAGCAATGTTTTTAAAAGATTCGTATCTGATCCCTGTCAGATTTTAAATACAAGTGTCTCTTAAGTATATCTGTGCAAACAATAGGGGTTTTTGTCTTGTTTTTTTTTTAAAAAGAACAGTGAAAAATTATTAAAGGTCTGAATGCTATTTACTTACATGAAAACATTTTTCCCATTGGCTACCTACCCAAAAAATGTATCATCTCTCTGAATTCTTATCCAACTGTGTCCATTCTTATTTGATAAAAGTGAGTTAAAATGAAAAGCCATGCAAGGCTGCACGGTGCTATCTTATTATGAACTTCCCTATCATCATGAAAAATACTTTTATTCCAACTTGTTATTCATTAAAGAGATACTATGTTAGAGTTATGCAAACACTGGTAAAATTGACAAATTTTGAAAATATTTCTGGTTAATACCATCACACTAGACAAAAATCCTAATGAACTCAACATTTAATTTGAAGATTTAAAATGTATGAATACTTCTTTTGTTTAAACAGGATCCTATTTCAACATTCACTTATTTTATTAAATTAACAGAACAGTACAAAAAATACATCTCAAATGAAGCTATATGCTACACTTCTGTCAAAACGATTTTTTTTTAATATTGTGATAAAAACTTTCATTTTGGTGAAGACCTGAAATGCAACATTTTAAAAATTACATGTTATCTAAGGAATCCTAATAACCTACAGGAGATCAGTCTCTAAACAGCACATCCCACGCTGACTCATTAAGGTAAGTGCAATACAAGAGGAGATTTTCGTCACAGACTTTCCAAAAACTTCTTCTTTGCTTACGCTAGTGCATTTCTGTGCTTACATTATTTTTTCCATAAAAAAGAACATTTGAGCAATAACCAGAAGTCTGGAATCCATCCATGCTTGGACATGAATCTCTAGGAGCCGCCAACATCTACATTTACTCACAGACTCTGAATAGAAAACTGCAGCTGTGTCTAAAATTTATATGAAAAATAACATAGTCTTACAAAACTCAACACTTCAAAATGGGTTCAAAATATTGGTTTGCAAATACAACTCCTCTTTGTAAGTCTAGTTGCTTATTTTCTATTGTTTTTCATTGCCATCTTTAGAACTTTTTTTAGTAATAGAGGGAGAGCAAAATCAAGAGTTTATACATTTGGTGGTGATAGTGAAAGGAGTAGGCACTGCTGTAGGTCCAGCTCTTAAACAACTTATTCTAAGTCCACATAAGAAGTTGTATCTTTATACAAAAAGGGGATTTAATTTATTATTTCTTTGCAACTTGGGTCTTCATTTCAACCCGTAGAAAGCAGGCAATAATTTGGTAACATTTTACAGTTTGCACAGATGTAATGGACCACAACTTAAAGGAATGTGAAGGATTTAGTTTAAAAACATTTATGTAAGAGTCTACAGTTAAAACATTTTTTGCTTTGTATACATATTTAAAACATATCTGTTTAGTAGTGCCTTCAACTCGGGATACTCAGAGCACATTAGTTTATCTTTTAAGCTTATATGATCTTCAGCCACTCTGTCTCTGTTGACTTTCCTGCAAAAAGTACACATTCTCTAGAGCTGCATAGGAATTTACAAATGCTAACTGGGCCTCTCTGATCAGAAAGATTAAACAAATATGTTGATGAAGGCAGAGGTAACACTGTTTGCTCGATTATTACACACATATTACGTGGTAGACAAATAGCAGAAATCCAAAAGGTTTCCAGATTTCTGACTCTTGGTCCAATAGTTCAGCCATTACAAATCTTCCCCTTAATATAGCTGGAGCCTTTAATGATCTGGACAAATTATCTTTGTGGAGCAGTATGATTTAAAGTTTGATTTTCTTTATTGAAATGGTTTGAAAATCAACATAGTGATCTGCTATAACTGTTCATCTGCTCTGGAACAGGCGAAAAGTTTTCTGATGCGACCCTGTGATGTAAAATTCTTTGTTCAGCTTGGCTGGATTTCTTTACGTATACTATAGACAGTTGTTGCTAAGCGGAACTTAAACTCTGGTGCAGTGATTTACACTTCCTAATAAATGATCCTGGTTGCATCACAGTGCGGTAATAATAAAGCTCTGCTAACAACAGTTTACAGAGGCTGAAACAGCAAAGTATGGAAGGAGTCAATACAGGCTGGAAACCCACAATGTACTGATGGAAGTACAGAGTGAAAGGATGGTTCAATGGCTAAAGCACTGCTTGGGGATTTGGGACACCTGAACCGAGATCCTGTCTTCTCCACGGAAACTCTGCCTAAAAAAGAGCAACCTTGTTCTGTCCACAACAAGCTAACAGCATTTGTGCTAAGAGCATTTAAGTTCGTTAATTTTGCATTTCAAGTGAAGCCAATAATCAACCTGAAAAACCAGACAGCGAGAAGACGAGAATTATTCCTGCCTGTACCTAGTGCAGGCCAGAAATACCAGCGGGCTGTTGATAGCCTTGCTGTCCCTCTGGCAACGGCCCCCAGCCACCTCCGTCGGACTGAAGGCAGAGCCAGCTGTTTGCGTGGCCAAAGCCTCAACGAAGGATGTGGCAGCCTCAGGTAGAAGGGAAGGTGGGAGCAGCTGTGGGAGGGGGACAGGATAAAGAGGAATAAAAAGGCAATGTGTTTACAGCTTGCCATCTCCCCCTCTGAGATCCTCAGGACAAAGTCTGCCCTCATTTTGCCAAGAACCCTTCTCCTATTTTGCCTTGTGTCTGTGAGAACTGGACAGACCCGGACGTCCCAGTGTGACTGTAAACTGCCAGTAGATAAGATGTAGCTTGGGACATTGCACTTTATTTCTTGGGGTTTTTTGTTACCTGCATAAACGGCACATGCCAATACCGCACAACGTGTGATCGTGCTGGAAAGAGGGCGGGAATGTGAATTAAACAGCCTGTGAGCCGCCATTGTGCAGTCTGCAGAGGCTGGTGCAGGGGCTTTCCATTGCTGCCCGTGTCTGCGTGCTTTGAGTAAAGGCTTTAGTTAGAGGGTCCATCCTGCAAACTGCACCTCTAGGCTCTTGTGTACCCCAGGTCCTCACAAAGAAAAGTAACGTCTGCTATTTCACGGGACCTTGAGCTACGAGCAGACGGAGGAATGCTACTGAAAAGATTTCAGAGCCCTTAGATGCTTTAATTCAGACTTGAACTTCCCAAGGGACTGAGGGTGGTTAGCACCACTCACAAATGGGCCCTGAAAAGAAAGCTGACCCAAAGCTTTGAAAGTAGCCAAAATTCTGTGCTTTCATCTCACTTTGGTACAAGGACGTGAACAAAAGTACCTGCAGCAGTTGCGCTTCTCAGTCATTCCTGCATAACAGGATATGAGCTAGAAAAGAAAATGCCAGCAAATCTCATTTCTTAAAGTAGTTTATTTTCTCTTGTACATGCTTACTGCATAGCAAAATAGTGTCTATATATTTACATGATTTAAATTAATGTCATATTAACATAATAACATTTTAATATTTTATTTCTCAGTACCAAATACTCAAAATTTCTTCCATCGCCTCAATAACCTCTGTATGGAGTTCCTTTTATTCAACAGCTGCATGAACAGCTCGCTTGTGAACGAGACAGTATTGATAACACTGGAAATAACAGAAAGCCTTGCAGTGTTTCATCATAGGTGTCTTGGACAATTTAAAGAATGAACAGTAGAAGTATTTATGACATAGCTTTATACTGGATTATTAAAGAAAATCTATGGTGACTATCTATAAATCATCTACAGTGATCTAAATCCTACCGGTTTTACAGAACATCTGCACACTTCTAGAGTATTTTTGGGTTTAATTATTTGAAGGCTTAATACAAATTTCCCATTTTAAATGGCACCTTATTGCTCCATTCAAGCTCTGATGAATAAAGACCACGCAGTAGCAGTCTGAGTTTACTTATGTTACCAAACTCCATTTCCCTTGGTGGTTTTAAGACTGTAACCTTAAGTGATTTTAAAAGGACAAAGGCTCTGTTAGTTTCAGAAGATTTTCTATCATCTCCAACACAGCTTTTGATCAAGGTTCCTAGAGGTACAAGTGTATACTGATAATTCAGTACACTATGAGTTTATCTTCTTTGTAAACTCAACTTAGATCATAAATCCAGTCCAACTGGGGAAAAGCTATCTTGTATTAAAATCACTCAGATTAACTCCATAAATAAAATGTAGGTATTATACGAGTCTAAAAAGGCCATTCTTGAATACTCTGAGCTTTTAAGACTCCTATTAGCTTCAGTTAGATTTCTAAGGCAGTTAGGTGATGCTCTCCTTCACATTCTCAGTTTCTTCTACTTGTGAGATCATACCAGTTGTGCTGAGCTTTCATGTTTCCATTAAATAACATTACAAATATTTATTATGCTTTGTGAATATTAAAAACTAAGTTTCTGAGCTGAAGTGTTAGGTAGGAATGTAAATAACATTCACTCGCTCAAAAGGAGGAAGTGAATGCTTTTACCCCAATGCAGAACGGATAAAAACCCTCCTGCTACAAAGAAAACTCAGTTAATTTCACGCAGATGGCTGCAGTCTTCTTTCTGCTCATGCTATACCCTTTTTGAGCTACTTTCCTCAAATACAAGCTGATGTAAACCTGTAACTAGCAGAAGCAAAGCAGTTGCAAAAAGGCACAGCTTGTCAATTAAATAATCAAAATAGTTTTGGATGACTGAACACAAAGTAAAAGCCCAGGAGACAGCCACACCCAAAAATCCATTTGAATAATAGTCCTACAGGATTCATTTACTAGAACTTCTTCAAATACAAGCCCCTCCTACCAAAAATCTAGTCTAACAAACTGCATGGGTACCATAAGTAGTTGCACAATCTTGACAATAGCTTCTATGCTGGGGCTCTTTTCAGAGAACTGTATGTACATGTATGCACACCTTAGAAATGCAAACATTTCAAATGATGCATGCATCAAATATTATTCAGCCATGAAAATGTAACTATGCTACAAAGTAGGATTCAATAATGAAAAATGCCCAATAACATTAGAAGCAGGTCTCTCTATGGAGTTTCCATGAACATCAAATCATTGGTTTCCCACAAATGATGAATACTACCACACATTTATTCTGTGGACCAGTAGCAGATGGATATTAGTGGAGACTGATATGTTAGAAGGCTTTTTTCTTGTAATGAACAAATTGTGCTATCGTGGCAGTGGCAAAACAGATTTTTTCCTTGGGTATTCACTTGAAATGGAAGTTCTTAAAGTGTCCAGGGAGTTTTCCACCTGCACAGACTGTGATTTTCTGCACCTCTTTGGGAACAAGTCCTTGTAGAATTCCACAGCCTTCTTCTGGAAGTGCTTCCCAACAATTACGTACAGGACCGGGTTCAGGCAGCTGTTGCTAAAGGCACAGTACGTAGCTAGCTGGGTCAGTACATCATTGATTTCTTCCAGGCATTTGGAACCAGGTGTGAGGTAACGGATTGTGTCAATGAACGTGCTGATCTGGAATGGAAGCCAGCAAATGATAAACAGCAAGAGCACAGCCAGGACCAGCACGGTGGCTCTCCTCTCTGTCCGGACTACCTTCAGCTTTTGTAGCTCACTACTTCGTAAGGCTTTCATGATTTGCACAGTGCAATAGGTAATTACACAGACTGGGATCACAAAGCCCATAATATTCAGCAAGCAGTTGTTTGCAGGCTCCCAGTAGCTGGCTGGATAATCAAGACTGCAGGCTGTGATGTTGTATTGTTTGTAATAACGTAAATTTCGGAACACCACTGTAGGTGAACATAAGAGCAATGCACACATCCAGACTACAAAGCTATTCCATTTGGCACAGCCAGTTCGTCGCATCCGTCCAAGAGACATAGTTTTCACCAGAGCCAGATAGCGGTCGATGCTCACGAGTGTCAGGAAATAAATGCTAGAATAAAAGTTCATGTTACTCATTACATTGACGGCTTTACAGAGGAACAAGCCAAAAGGCCATTGAAACTCATTAGAAATATTAATGGCCCAGAAAGGTAGAGCACAGACTAACATTAGGTCAGCAAAAGCCATGTTTGCTAGGTAAATTTCAGCCACTGTGCAGCGACTCTTGTGGAAACACAGGACGATGAGGACAAAGGAATTTTCTATTGCTCCCAGAATAAATATGAACCAGAGGAATCCAGGCTGAAAATCCTGTACCCAGTTCCATACATCTGAATTAATGCATTCATATTGATGCAGCTGATGCACTCCTGAATTATTTTGGAAATTTGTTGGAGTGACTGTGAGCTCCTGGTTAGCCATGATGTTGTAAAATTGCGTAACATTTTCAGTGGTGATAGAAACCATTTCTGTGCAGAGAAAAAGAAAAAGATGACATGAGATTGCTTCATCTAACACATTGCTGCAAAAGACACAATAAGAAAAGCTGGCTCTGTGTTTCCCACTGTTCTAAAAAGAGTAGCTCTGACCAGGCTTACACTTCTCTGGTTTCTTTTCTTGTAGACATCCTGCATGCTTGCAGAGACTTTCACAGACTAAACTGGGTTGTGTGGACCAATTTTAAGTGGGTGACACATAGAGGATAAAGCAACAGCAGACATTGTAACCAACAGGTAAACTGAAGTGAACCTTCACCAGCCTTGAGTCACTAGAGCCAAGCTGCAGCAAGTCTTTTTTAATTCTTTGAGGAGGTTGATCATTACTTTCTCTCCTTATCTTTTTGTATTGATAACCATAGTCTCCTGAAGGACAGACGCACCTCATGAATCTCGTATTCCTCATTGTTAATCTGCTAGTCCTGTGGTGTGTCCCTCAATATTTCACACCCTTTCCTGTAAAGCAAGGATTCGGTGGAATTCAGTGGTCCTTCCTTCCCACACAACACCGTATTTTTTCCCAAATGTTATGACATTCACAGCAGACCTTCAGCTTGCAGCTCTAGTTTGCACTGAGAAAGCTGCAGGAGCAAGGATCGGTGTTTGCAAGCAGTGAGGCTTTCACCATGTCTCATGGGAATCACCTCTGTATTTCTGTCCCTGTGTTGCAATCTCTTTCTGCAAGAAACTCGTGGAAGAGAAAAATGGTTGAACCTTTGTGAGGGAACGCAGTTGTAACAGGTCCACAGTGGGTGAGTTGGCAGTTTGGCAAAGATGGTGGCCATGCAAAGACCTGCCTGCAGTCAGGGCGCAGTGAGCCAATTTGGGTGCAAGAGCAGTCTGAAAACCAGGTGCTGTACTGTAAGTACTCTATGGGTCAGAACAGCTTGGGGTCTTACAGGGAGCTATTTACGGGGATAAATGTCAGATTTGCACTTAAATGTTGCTAAGACCAAACAGAACTTGAGTGTCCAGCATCCACTTAGTAATGTTAAAATGTTAACTGTGGGTTTTATTGTTGTGCTCTGAGATAATTAATGCTGAGGTATTATTCAAATACAAGATCTGGTTTCCCAGATCTGTATATATAATTCTCTGGACTGGGTGATAGAAATACTGTTTGTCTTTTTCCAGGTTTTTAAAATACCACTGTTTATATGATGGTTGGATTGAAAGCTTTTCAGATGTATTTTTAATTAAGACATTTGTCTGATTCAGCTCATAACTTGGCAGTAAAAAGGGGACACATTTGTAATTCCTGAAAGGACAGGGTTCTTATTTGTAGTCTGGTTACTGGTCATTGGTTGATAAGTGTCAATGCTCATCATGCATATAGACTTTTGGCTGTTGGATGCAGAATTACTGAAAAAAAAATGATGGTTGTATATTGTGTACTTAGTTTTAACTAAGCACTAGACTGCTTGAGAACCAAAAAGCAAAAGCAAAGATGAAGACCAGATTTTACTAAGTACAGTACAGGCAGTAACAAAGGAAACTCTGTACTGTAAAATTTATAACAGAGGTGTCTGGCAGGGCAGGTCAACTGGATAACACAGGCAAGCAGGACTGAGAACCTCAAAAGACAAGAAAACTTAAAAATGGACAGAAAACAAAATGTCAGCAATGCACGTTTCCAATCCTTCATAAATTAACAGAAAGACAATATTTGCATAAACTGTCCAATAACATAAATATTCTCATTCTCCAAGTTCATCTTCTCAAAACCTCAACTTTTCAAGCCCGAATCTAACTGCAGGAATATATCTCAATCCTCTATCCTGCTTCTTCATGAACATTGTCATTGTTAGAACCACCTCAATCTTGAGACACCTGTATCCTTTTGATTTCTGAATGTTTTCAACCAGCATCTGGGGGATGGGTTGGTGGATCCTCTTTATTACACAGCATTACATGCTGTAGACACCCGTCCAGTGATCTATGCTTTTGGTGACACTGGTTACCTGGAGCTTTCAGGTCTAGTAGATACGGATTTAGTTGTTCTATACTGAATGCAAATACCATCAGCAGTGAATGTTATGCAACACTGCCAATATTGTGATTTATGTCCTCTTTTCATCTTCCAGGTGCAAGCAACTCCTGTAAGCTGTAAATGCTTTGGTTAGAAATCTTACTTTTGTTTGAGCCCTTCAAGGTATAGCAAAGCACCTGCACCTATAGTGCATTTTTCTGCCATTTTATTTGTTCAAATTTCAGCACAATGGATTATAGAACAGTACCAGAAGCTCCACCGAAACCTAAATATGCCTGATCTATTGCTTCTGCTTTATCCATTAGGCCAGATTGGATTAATCTGACACAACTTCATTCTTGATAAGTTTATACTGGCAGTTCCTTATCACTTTGTTATTCTTTATTATCCTCCATATGTGGATATACTGATTATTTAATATTTTGCTGTCATGTTTTCCAGGTATTTAAATGAGATTGGCAAGTTTGTAAATCCCTGGGTCCTGCTGTCTGTGCCTTTTAAAGATAGGTATTGTGTTTTGCCTTCTCTGGGCTTCTGAAATGTCCCCATCCTCCTTGGTTTCACAGACATCAAAACTGATAGCAAAGATTTCCTCTCCTAGTTCCTGAACCACACCAGGGTGGGTTATATATGATTCTGCCACTTTGCATACCTCCATATATTCTTTAATCTGTTCTTTCCTAATTCACATAAATCTGATTGGTCAAATCAATCATCTTAAATATCACATCAAAATCTTCATTTCTGAGAAGACTAACGCAGAGTTGTCATTGAATTTTCATCATTCTCCAAGTTACTGGTTCGCTCTTCCTTTTGGTAATAGGCCTAGACTTTCCTCCACTACCCTCTTACTTTTGATATATTTGTAGAAACATTTTATATTAACTCCCATGTCCCCCATTATCTGCAACTCACTTTTATCCTGACGTTTTCGATGTCTTTGATGTTCTGAATTCTTAAATAATACCTCAGATATCCATACTTTTCTGTAATTAATCTCCCTATAGCAAAGCCTGACATCAAGGTGCCGGTGTTCATAAACATTTAAATATCTCAAAGCCCAACTTTTGTGGCTGGGAGAGATGCCACTAACAAATTGCAAACAGCAGTTTCAAGTCTCCCTTTCTGTGTATGCTGGCACTTTACGCTGTGAAAACACATAGGAAGTAGAAATACTAACGGATGATCAACAAAAGCCCATCTGAGAACACAGTTCTGTTGGGCAATGCAATTAGCAAAAGCTGTTTCTTCTGCCCGTAGCGGGCTGTGAACCAGCAGAAACAATTCTAAGTGCATTATTTTATGCTTTGAGGTTGGATGTATGCATATATTTAATAATACATTCATTAGTAATTCAGAGAGTGGTCATAAAGGGTATGTTGGCAATTTCTAGCCTTTCCCTCATTATATGACTAATAGAAATACAATAAACAGGAATTAATTTACAGCAAATACCAGCTAAAGACTGCCTACTGATTTATGATACTTTTCCTACAATTAGTCTCTTTTAGATTATTTTTGTTTTTAGAAGGGAAAGCCCTAGAATACTTTAAAATAAATTACTTACATCACAGTACTGTGGCCTAGGAACAGTATGCAGAGGTTTATTAGGACATGACCAAGCTAATGATGTGGGGCTTCTGGTGATCTGCCTCCTTGGTCCTTAGAGCAAGCCCTCCCATAAAGCATTGGTAGAAATATGGGAGACAACAAGGCAATATGTGCTAATGATCAATTTAGAAACCCTGTTTAAATGATGTGCTCGGTGCTATTCTCTATAGCACAGGAAACTCATTTAAAGTATGTGTTTACTGAATACATTATGATTTACAGTCACAATTTAGAAAAGGGAGTGATGTCTATTTGCTGTAAGCTTACCACAATTCAGTGAAAATAAATGTGACTCCTTCACATGCTCTCTACAAACGCTTTCTGTGTAATGCAAGACAGGCCTAATGTCTCAGCTGGGACCCTCCAAAAGATTTTATCTGACAGTTTTGATTTAAACACTGCCCAGCTGAAGCAATCTATCATTACTGATCATGAGAGACTCCTGTGAGAGCTGAATTTGTCCCTGCTGGAGTTTACCTCCAATGATTAGTTACCTCCTCCTTGACAGTCACTAAAAATGTTGTCAGTCATTGTCTCTTGTTCTAGAATATTTTTTGCTAGTAGCATTGGGCACAAATGGCAAGGTTACAATAGTGGGGGGCTGTGGAGGGCCCTGTGTTGGTGGCAGCCAGACCTCTGCCTCTTGCAGACACTGCCCTGACCAAGCGAGGAGGTCTTTGGGGTTGGCTGATGCAGGGATATGTTGAGCAATTGCCGAATTCTGCCAGTGCTGCAGATGAAGAACCCTTGCAGAGGGACTGCGAAGAAGAGGTTAATCAACTGTAGTTGCTGGACTGTGGTATTGTGTTTACAGGCAGGGGGAGAAGGACCCCAGAAAGATGGTGGTCACCAGTGCCATGGCCTGACAGCTCTGAGGGCTGGGCACAGCCACTAGCGCTCCTTGGAATTGCCTGGTAACCTGGGGGGATGTCCCGCTGACCAAGGACTGACCTGTTTGTACTGTACTGGGGACAGCATGCCAGAAGACTGGCGTGAGATTACCAGCAAGCCAAGGATAACACCCACAGTCCAGGAGTGTGGTCAACATTGGAAAGTCGTACAACCCAGGCTGTACGTGCTGGGACCTATGGATGTTCTTGAAAGAAAAGCAAGATATGATGAAGTGGGACAAAAAACCCTTTAAGGATCAAGAACTGTGAGCTAAGGAATGCAACTGCAGGGGAAAAAAGGTCAGAGCTCAGTTAATGCTGCTACTGGATGTGAGCAAGCACCAGGACAGCTAGGCTGTATGGTGCACTGTTTTACTCCCCAAATGGGGAAATGCTCATGCTGCATCGGGAGAACATTTTTCACAACACATTTTGGATCAGGATGAAGCCGTACAGCTACTGGACTCATGAACGTATTAGTACCTCCACTAATGGTTTTAATCTTTGTTTGTACTATGCTAAACATTTGCTTGTATGCTAAGATATAGTGGATAACTTAAGCTGTTATGATGTCTTGGTTATGTGTTTGGCAAGGAAAAGGCCTGAAATGTGTAATAAATATTCAGATTACTGCAATGTTAATGCAAATAAACTACTCTATGGGAGCAAGGGAGGGACTTTGTAATGCATATATTAAAGCTGTTGTGACTTTGCTGGCTACATGTTTTGCAGAAACAAGGTGTGAAATTTGTAATTAGTGTGTACTGAGATTGTCATAATAACCTTGCTAATTTAAACCTCAGGAACAAGAGGTGGAATCTATAACAGATAAATGTTCAGGCTGTTATGATATTAAACCCTATAATGTGGTTTGCTGGAGCAAATGGTGGAATATTAAAAAGTGTAGGCATACAGTCATGATGTTAACGTGTATAGTCTAATCTGCAGGGACAAAGGCCAGAGCAGACCCAAGGCCCCACCAATCTTCTACTCCAAGTGACAGATTTCTATGATATATCATCATTCATGATGAAGGTTGCCTAGAGAGCAGCCTAGTTTTCCATTTATTGCAGGGATTTCTTAACATGGGACTGGCCTTGTGAAGGCTAGATATGACACCTGGTCTGTAGCATCCTTAACAGTATTTTATAATTACCTGGTTTGTTTTAAGTGCCACCAGTAGCCAAAAGTGTTTTCAGATACATACATCTGGCTTGCCATACAGCTTCATATACAGGTGGGTGTCGATGGCACAGAGGAGTGGAAAAGCTGGGAGGGGCACTGGTTCACTTCTGACATAGTGTGTTTTTAGCATGGTCAGCTACAGAAAGAAATAGAAAAACACCCAAGACCTGGCACAGCCTCTCTTCTAAATCTCTGTTCCTGTGCAGAGCCAAGCCTGCTTTGATGCTGTGTATTTTTGCATGGATTTGACCTCCTGAACATTTCTGAGCCAAGCTTGGGCAGCCAAGTGTCCCCCGGTGGTGCCTGTTAGTCTGGCAGCCTTGCTTTTTCATGCTGCTGTAAAAGCTACAGTAAACGCAACAGAAGAGCTGTCAGAGCCGTTAAGAAGAAAAAAGGTATCTTCCTGACAGATGTGCTGTGACTGAAATGAGAAACAGCAGGAGTTTAAAAGCTGCTGTAGGTAAGGGCGGTCCTCCGCAGTGCAGTGCATGGAAGGAAGCCCGTGTCCTGCTGACTCTATGCAAGTACGGCTTCTGCTTTCTCAGGAGCTTGGAGTCTAAACCTGATTGACTCCAGAAGTTGTTAAGAGGCTGCAGAACTTCCCCTAAACTGCCTCATTTGTTACCATCTGGCAGGTATTTGGTGGCCGAGGAGAAGTAGGTTTCATTTTAACAGCTTTGGAGGATTTGGTTCCAGGATGATGTCTGTTTGTGAGGAAAAGGAAGTTTTTTATTTAGTAAGAGGTTATAACAAAACAATCTCAATGCGTATTTTATCTTTTAGCTCCGCACCTACAGGTCTAGCAGTCCTGAAGCACACATGATGGGATAGCATAAGCAGAAGCGTTGCTCAGCAAGAACCCAAAGGTGTGCTGGAAGATTGAGGTCATCTTCTGTGATGGACTCTTATTTTCACAATCCAGTGTCAACAAAAATACAGACAAGACATCATCCTTATAAATTCTATACCTTCTCTGTAAGGCTTATTTTCAAAGCTTCTACTTCCACCTGCTCTTCTTTCAACCTTTACTACTGCAAAAAAGCATCTTTGTCATCTATCCCCAGTCAACCGAGTCTCTTGTTTTCATCTAATCCAAGCCCAGAGGGACTGCTTGTACCCCTCTCTTTGGCGTTAGAAGGGGTTTGATTTGTATCTTTAACTAAATATCAAAAGGTAACATTATGTGGCTCTCATGATATCTCTCAAACATGCTCTGAAAGTTACTCAGAATGTTTTTTTTAATTCTGTTTTACTGAGGAGGCATCTGTTATTTTGGAGAGATAGATGAAGTGTCAGAAATGGTCCTAAATGTTCTGCTTTTACTGACCCCACAACATTAATTTTTAATTTCCAATCTTTCTATAATGAATCTCTAATGGGCTTTAACACATTTGAGGTTGTAGATCAGTGGACGCTTTTTGTGGTAATGTTAGCTTAAATATTTCCTGTTTTTCATTCACCCTTCGCTGTCCCTTTTTACCCTGCAGCTGCCCTCGCAGTTCAGGAGGCTTCATGTTGAACCAGATGGAGGAACTTGACTGGGACAAAAATAACCTTGCTAAAGAAAAATCAAGTCCCTAATTTATCAGAAAATTCAGCCAATAAAGAAAAGATACAGAGAAGTTACCTCTCAGAAGTGGAATTTTTAGACGCCCTTTGGCATGTAAACTTGAAGCACACTGTTGAAGGACAGCCATTGCTCTGCATTTATCATTTAGGGCATTTACATCAAATAGGTTAGGAAAATGGAAAAAAAAAAGTTGTTCTGTTAAAGTAGTTATTTCAATAACAATGAGCCTAAGGTGAAAAGAAGCTATTAATTTTTCCCCTTGGGTGGGAGGTGAAACCACTCAATTCCAGTACTGTCTATTGCAATCAACTGAAGAAAGATGTGGAAAGAGCACGAGCCCAATCAAGTGCAATGAAGCACTTTGCACAACGTATCTTTTTCCAAGTGGAAATCTTGAAAGTGCTCACTTTAGACTTTCCAGTGTTATGCTTTTCCTAAAAAAATCCCATACTTTTTGTCCCCAGATACCTTGGGATTTTATCTGTCAATGCTGTTGATATATCCCATTCAATAACTGTGATGATTCTGACAAAAGGTGTTATCTATGTGTAAAATAATTATAACTGAGATGGAGAAGGACAGAACAGCTGAATTTCTGTGAGAGCTGGTAAGAGAAGGAAAATACAAACTGGTTCAGAGAGAAGTACTGAACACAAGGTGTTTGTATATGGAAAAGGGCCGATCTCTCTGTTTTGAATTAGTCCAGATTTAGTGATGGTGTTTGAGTCATGGTCCATGTTTGACCTCTGACTTGATGCCGTCAGTATTTTCAATGAACAATGCACTCCAAAATGATGCAACTGTTACCAAAGCTTGATGTTGCGGCCATTCTGAAAGAGCAGTTTTAGTACAATAATTCTGTTTAATCTGAATTGAGAAATAATTATTTTTAACATTAGATGTTGTTCCACAGTCAAAACAACAGGATTTTCAAGTTTCTCCAGCCACTAAATCATTCCATTTCAACCTTGTCAACCTCAGAAATTTTAAAGACCCAGCTGGATAAAGCCTGGAGTGGCACAGTCTGATTTCACAGCTGACCCAGCTTTGAACAAGAGGTTGGACTAGGGACCTTCCAAGGTCCCTTCAAACCTGGATTATCTTAAATTCCTTAATTTGTGCTTCTTGTGCTAATAACTGAAACTTCCAGATGCATTAAGGCCAACAAAGTAAAGATGAATTTCAGCAGAGAGTGCCCCAGCTCGCTAGAGTTCCGAGCTCACCAAGGTGTCCTTGCTCACTGAGTTTCCTTAGGAAGCTACGGACATTTTGCTGGAAGTGCTGTGGGAACAGGCTTTTGCTAAAGTAAATTTTTTTTTTTTCCAATATTGGGACACAAAATTGGCACTTCCAAATCACAGAAGGAACTGTAGAAATGTTGTTTTCTATTGTCTGGGGTTTTCAGCAAGAATTTCTGTGATTTTGAGGGAGAGAAGGAGCCAGGGGTTTGGGAGGCAATTCAGGTGCTTGAATATGGGTGTTTTGGAAAGTGCAGGCTGTCTAGGAGGCCTGCATGGGGCTGGTATATGATACAGGACCTCTGAGAGGTCTTCTGGAGACAAGCAAGATACCCCGGAGTTTCTGATCTGCCCAGACACTGCAGGGGCAACTTTGGCCCTTGATGTTAGCACTAAGATCGCAGGGTGGGGGGCATAACTCCACTGTGAAACTGGCAAATCTTTGGGCTTAATAGAGCATTATAGAGACTATAAAATAGAGCATCATAGCTGTAAAATGAAATACGGAATTATAACAAAGGAAGATAAGGAAAAGATTCTCCTGGGAATTAGTCTGTTAAAACAGCCCAGGTTTTAGGAACTCAAAAAGAGAAGCTGCTGATTTCTTCCAGAAGAAATGGTTAAAATACAAGTTTCTGCTTTTTAAGTATTTGAAAAATAGAAGAAAGGAGGCTTGGGTCTATATTTGAAATGAATAAGAATTTGATGTAGTGCTAAATGTATTGGACCTTGGCTTAGTGCCGTTTTTCAGGAAAATTTCTGCTTCTTGTCTTTTGGGAGAATAGAAATGCTGTGTAAAGCTGTGCGCTACCTTGGCAACAGCTAAAGCAGATGAGCTAGAGGATTTTGTTTTTACTGTTTTGTGTTTCTTCTGACAAAAGGAATTATCTATGGTAAAATAACAGGGAGGAAAAACAAAACGGCCTCTCTATACTAATTTTTGCTGCCTTTCTGACCTTTTAAAAATCTGCATGTTCATAACACCTTCCTAGTTCCTGAGAACTCTGTATTCCTCAAAGTTGACTTAAAATTCATACATATTTTAGCCTTTCATAACTATCTCAAAGGCAACATAAGCTAGGAATGTTCAGCAACAAACAACTTTTTAAATTCACCACTTGTAGAAAAAAATTCCTCTTCTTTCTCTGAAGTATGGAGGAGGGAAAACCATACATTTAGCCATAAATGTAATGCCATACAGCTCTGATCCTCTATCACTCCTATTGTAATAATTATAAATGCCATGTATTATTGTATTGTTCATTACCAGTAATTTTACTGAGAGTAATTTACAAAAGTGAGTGGATTCAGTCTCTCAGAAATCTATTTTCCTGTGAAAATGTATCAGATGAGCTACATCTGATTTACGAGTTTTCACATCTGAGTTACGAGGCTACATGACTTACTCCCAGTCAGTGGTGAGTACAAGGGCTAGATGGTGAGCTTGGGCACACTTATTGGGCACTTCTTAAGTCAAAGTGCCGTAAAGATTTAGCTGAAGTGTTGTTGCATGTGTTAGCTCACTTAGCTGTTCTTTGGAGCTATGCAATTCCTCTTGTATGGAAAACTTTCACAGAACCTGGATTTCAGAAAGTATCCCAGAACAAAACTGCCAGTGGTGATACACTGGGTTAGAACATTCCTCTTGCAGAGAAAGGCTTCATGAAAGCTTTGTTACATTAAAAAGGGAAGGATGTAAGCAAATAAATAGTAGAAAATGCCAAATCCCTTGAATACTGTTCTAGGGTTGTTTTGAGGCATACCATAGCAAGGTGCAGTTTGGACAGAGGAATGAAACACAAGGGTAAATCTCTTAGCTGTTTGTTTTTCACAATAAACCTTCTGCTAATATTTGAAAGTGTTTGGCAATAAAAAGTAAATGAGGTCTGTAACTGTGGGGTCATCAAAATTTAAAAATTTGATACATACGAGACCTGTACATAGTGATGTGCTCATGGCAACAATTCCCTAAGGTAAACTTAGACCTGAATAAGTTGTTTAACATTTTATTTTCCTGGAGATTTCTATTATGTTAATGCTGTGCAGCTTTTTCCTTCCCTTTTGTACGTGATGGGTTTGTAAACACAGTAGAACTTCCTGCACTTGTTCCGCAACTTTTACCACTAGTACACAGCAAAGAAAGAAGATTAATTCAAAAACTGTCAAACTACTCTGAAAACACAGATGGTCACTGCATTTCTCCCCCTCCTAGCACACACTTCAATTTCTGCTGTTCAAACACCTCTGAGAAAGTTTAAGATGTTTTGATTTACTGAGTTATTTTTTTCTCCATCCCCAGCTTTTTCAACATGGTATATGTCTACATAGGAATTAAGTGTATGATGCTCTTAAATCTAAGTGTTGATCAAGCATACCCCAATTTGTTCCTCTCTTTGTAGTCATTGGGCAGATGACAGACCTATTTCCAAGTCTCCATTCTGTTTAACTTGGAACAAAATCTGGAACTCAGGCCACAAGCTTATTGAATAATATTGAGGTTATCTCTCTTTAGGAAGCTATTATTTCAAACAAGTATATATACTTAAATAATTGTTGAAGCAGGGACATGAATCTGATTCTTCCATCTTTGGAAAATATCATCAGTTGTGAGATTATAATGTTATTCTCACAACTCCTTCTCTCTTTGTGAATACTGAGTTATTTGCCACTGTTCTCAAGTATCTTTAATCTTCTTTAATTCTCCAGGACCTTAATCTTCATGTATGTCCCACTCCTGCTCCCTTAGACTTAATGTGACTCTGCTTTAGAACCTGGTGTCAGGAGTCCTGAGTAGCTTTGTGTCTCCCTGAACCAAGAGGATAACCTTCTGATTCTCCTATGGCAAGGAACATGACTCTTATACAATACACTAAAGTCACAGCTGAATCTATACTTTTTCTGTGTGTATTGTAGTGTGTTTGCTCAAAATGTTTTGACAGTTGAGAAGGAGAATATTCAAACAGGAGAAAACGGACCACAAACTCACTCTGCAAGGCTGGCAGGGTATTTTGTTCTGTTCTTTTTTGGCATTACCCATATGAGAACATTAACCATGAGTGCTCATTGTCCAAAGCTCAGCCAACAGCTAGCATTTAGGTTAGGGTTAGGGTCAGGACAGAGAGAAAGCTAAGAGCTGCAGTAGGACTGGGGCTGCAAAAGCACTGCAGAAGTGAAGAACAGTCACCCAAATGAGTTCTTCCTTGAGAACATTTTCATGGGAACCATGGCCAGTTGTCATGGTCCAAGACTCAGCCCATGCTTGGGGTTCAGGTTTGGACTGTGAGACTCACAGATCATGTCTGTTTTTTCAGAGATAGGGTGAGCCCTGTCATGCCTATAGATGTGTTTATCACACTTCTGACACTATCTTATCAGTGCTCTGGGTTTTCACATGTATATAGTATTGGGTCAGCCTGGTTTTGCACACTGGTATCTTGGGCTTTGTTGACAGCGTTTGCTTTCAGAAAGCTCTCAGCGTATCCTTGTGCTTAGGGTCCTGCTGCTGCCATGTCTGACTTCTGTTCTTTTGGGTTTTGTTTACTTGATCTTCGTGTTTGGTCCAAAATAATGTTTTATATTTAGTTCTTGGTAAACTAAGGGATTGTCCTGGTTTCAGCTGGGATAGAGTTAATTTTCTTACTAGCAGCTGGTATAGTGCTGTGTTTTGGATTTAGAGTCAGAATAATGTTGCTAACACACTAATATTTTTAGTTGTTGCTAAACAGTCAAGGACTTTTCAGCTTCTCATACTGGCCTGCCAATGAGAGGGATGGGGGTGCCCAAGAAGCTTGTAGGGGACACAGCCAGGATAGCTGGGATATTCCATACCATACGATGTCATGCTCAGTATATAACTGGGGGAGTTGGCCTGAAGGTTCAGCAATAAGGTGAGCATCAGTTCTGGGTGGTGAGCAATTGCACTGTGCATCACTTGTTTTGTATATTCTTATTCTTATCATTATCATCATCTTCCTTTTCTGTCCTTGAATATGTCTTTATCTCAACCAACGAGTTTTACCCGTTTCTTTTCAATTCTCTCACCCATCCGAACTGGGAAGGGGGGCAGTGAGCAAAAGGCTGTGTGGTTGTTTTAGCTGCTTGCCAGGTTAAATCACATCAAGGGTAGAGGGTCAAACTTTGCAAGTGGCATCAAGCTTTTCCCTTCCTTTTCTCAAGTTCTTTGGTGCCTTTGAGGGCAAGCACTAGGTTACAGCAATAACATAAGCAGGAATGCTGCTACTTCACCAGGCAGGGATTTTAAATAATACCAGGGTAGAATACATCCCCCCAGTGCATTGGTTTAAGATTCCCACTCAGCCCAGCTTTCAGGCAAAGTGGCTTCCTTTCTTAAAGGCACAGACAAAGGCGATGCCGAGAAAAACGGAGAGATGACTATGGCAGATGGAGTCAGGGGCCCTTGCAAATTTGCAGATCACACAGGTGGAGGGGAAGGGAAACGTGCCTGTTGGATACAGTGCTGCCTGGGACCCTGATTATTGCTAGGTAGAAATAAGTAAAGAAGGACAATACACTTGGTTTTTAGTATGGGTGGAATAAACACAAGCTTGGTCTCATTTGCTTAGACTGACAAAGCTCACAAGTTTCTATCATTAGCTGAAAGGCCTACTGCCAACAGAGAAAATGATCAGGTAACGTTTTGCTCACATTTTTCATCTTTGCATAATTTTCACTCCACATTGGATCTGTTGTGGAGAAAATGATTGTCTATTAGCATAATTTATTCCTGTGACTAGCTGACTCAGTGCCTAGCTTGATGTTATCTCCCCAGTTGCACTGCCTTGCAAATGGTGATGGATGGGATCGAGCCTACCTGCACATTCGTACAGGGAGAGAAGCAGCAAAAGTGCTGCTTGGAGCGAGAGCAACACGCGTTGGCACCAGGAGCCACACAGGGCTCCCCGGTGGGTGGCAGTGACTGGTGGGAAAGCCCAAGCCTTGTCCCAGGGCTGAAATTTTGCATCTCCCTTAACCCCCTTGCAGCACTCATGGCGTATGTCCACAGAGCTGAATGATCAAAAATTCCCACAGTTTCCCTGAAGTACGAGGGCAAACGAGAGTCTATAAACTTCCTGAGTTTTATGATGCGACATGAAGTTTTACCAGGCTGGAGCAGGGTCAAAGGAGGTTGTATCCTCTCCCATGAGCACTGCAGGCACCAGGGGAATTGTCTGTTGTATGACAAGGTATTGCTGTACTCCATCACCACTGCAAAATTCAAAGAGCTTAATGCACTAATGTTGTGAGACCCATTTAATATCCATTGCAGGAGTCTGATGTCATGTGAAATGGCAGGTATGATGGTATCAAACAGTGCAATGTGTCTATCAAGTGGCAGACAATGCCTCGAACCCAGTGAATAGCCAAGATAACCTGTATCCAGTGATAAAGAAATAAAATGTTAATGATTTTATCAAGAGCAGCTTGTGCAGCTAGATTATACTTCTTTGTTAAAGTTAGAATTTCCTGCTTTAGAAAACAACCTTTCCTGAAACCCAGATAGATCAGAACTACTGCTAGTACAATACTGAAAACAGCTAAGCTGGAAAAGAAATACGTGAATTTTCAACTGGCTGACAACAGTTTTTGAGAGGTGGGCTGGAGGAACTGTTCCTGGGGTAGGCTGTCAGAACTGGTCTTGGGGTTCAAATAATTAGTTACAGCACTGATCTCAGTGTGAAAGATAGGAGAGCACTGATGAAGCATGCCAATGACATAAATTGCTTGATATCTTTGTTACAGAGAGCAATGGGAATATCCTGCGGAAAGCACTGCGCAGTATTAATAGAGTAACAGAGGTAGAATAATAAGAGGAAAACCCAATAAGTCCTGAAGCACTTCTGTTCCCCAAGAACATGTAGTAACCGATGCTCCTTTATTCCCCTTGCAGTAATGGAGGCACAGAAGAGCTGTTCAGCAGCGCACAAAACTCTGCTTAAGACTCCCTCACAGATGTGCACATGGATGTCCTCTACTGCCTTGCTGTTTGTTGCATTACTCCGACCAGATCTCTTCAGCTCAGTTCAGCCACTCCTTTTCTTAGCAACTAAAATACTGCTCTTTTCCCTGAGTAGCAGCCCTAAGTTCTCATGACCAGGCAAAATGTGGAGGTCTAATGGCCAAACAGTATTTGCCAATATTGCTCCCTTTGTGCATTAAATACTTAACGGAGAGATTTGCCTTTCAGATGAACTGGCTCTGTGCCCTGAAAGCACTTTACTTCTAGCACCCTGAGAACATTATAGCAGTCATTTAGAAAAAAGGCAGAGATTTGCCATCTCCCATGCCTCCAATCACTATCATGTTTACATTGTTGTCAAGGCTATTTGCAATAATGCAGTATTTCCTGCACATTTTCACCAGCAGCCTTCACAAGTATGACTTTTGAGAAAAGCCTGACTGTCTCCAATGGCAAAGGTTGGAAACTCATAATATTGTGGCTGACTAGTTGCTGTCCCAAAGTCTAATAGCTGTTTCTTTGACAGCAACTGTTTTCACCATTTCTTATCATACAGGTAAATGATTATTTTACTCTAGAGTTGATTAAGTGTCTGTTGCATTTTGCAAAAACATAAAAGATATTCTAAACTGTCATATTATGTCTGCAAAACATATTTGCAACTACAAATAGTCATCCCCACCAGCAGCTGGAAATGTTTCAGTCACTACTACTTTTTCTACCGCTGAGCCACACGCTGATGGCTCTGTGCAAGTAGAGGAGTCCTTAGTGCAGAGGGCAGGGCATCGCACGCAGAAATCTGTCCTCTCTATAAATTAGTAATAATGCCTTGTGTTCTCTTAATGCCTCCCACCAAAGGGATATACGCACGGCTGCACTGAGTAACGGTGCAGTTTTCAAACAGCACGTTGGGCTCTGACAACAGAAGAGACTAGGAAGTGTGATTAACTATATAGTGTTCAAGTGAAAGTACAGCTTTAATTTCAAGCACGTAGAACTCAGAGGAGATTATATTTATCCAGGTCATCAAGTTAGCACCTCTACCACATGGGCTTCTTAAGACAGTCTCAGTTTAATTTAGAACTTCTGATAACAGCTGTAGACATATCCCAAAATCTACATTCAACTATAAACTCAGATTTCAACCTCCTGAAAAGCTTTTCTCATGGACCATCCCATGAATGATCCCTAATGTTACTGATTTGTGTCATGAAAGGAATACAAGCATGACATGATTCTCGTTGTCCAAATGGAAAGTTGTCTTCACTAAAGTGATCAGTAGTTTGGGGGTTCTTTGTTGTTGTTGTTGTTTGGGGTTTGGTTGGTTGGTTGGTTGGTTTGTGTTGTGGGGTTTGTTTGTTTGTTTGTTTGTTTGTGTGTGTGTGGTTTGGTTTTTTTTTTTTTTTTTTTTTTATTTCATACTGTTTTAAAAACTCCTAAAAGCAGACTGTGGCAGTGCAAGCATTGATGAGTTCCCTTCTCAGGGAGAAATCTAGTCTGGAATGTGCTTCACTTCTTAAATGATAAACTCCAGAAAGCCATTTTCCTTGCCCTTCCTAGGTCAAACATGTCCTGCTATGCTGTTGCTTGAGCAGCTGGGACAGTCATTTCATATTATTTTCATGTATCTGCTCCTGACTTAGCCAGTGCACGAAGATTTGCAATTGGAAAGAGGTCAGTTTTAAGCTATCATGATTGAAAATCACCACAGCCTGTATACTGCAGAGGAAATATTAAAAAAAAAAAAAAAAAAAAAAAAAAGATGTGA
>VXBL01007060.1:380484-400178 GCA_013400195.1 Aramus guarauna | reverse complement strand
AAAAAAAAAAAAGAGTACATATTGGAAATGGTACGTGTAACTATAGTGAACTTCAGGCTTTATTGCAATTACCTTGATAGTCACAGCAGATAAAATTGGGTATACATCCAAATGTAGCCTGTTTTTCCACTGAAAACCCAGGGGAACTCTAATGACAACAATTCTTAAGTGAAAATACATCATATTTCTATTGGAAGAACTAAGTATTCAAATACATGCTGCTAAGGATCTGGTGATTAACTAAATTGTGCAAGCATGCATGTGGCTTTCAACACCGAGAGGTCTGGAAGGTTCAGGACACTTCTCCAGCTGAGAAGTGGTGTGATTTACAGTGCTGATTTACAACAGTCAGTGTTTGGATTACAATTTTATTTTTGCCTTTTCATGCTGTGCCAGTGTTCTGAAATTAACCTGCGTATTAATTTATTGTCATCCCTTTGTTAGCAACAGGAGTTGTCACAATCCTGTTGGAATCTGGTGCAGAGAATTTGTTCTTCACTCCTTATACACAGATTTTGAGCACAGGTGTTCATCAAGAAGATATGTCTTTCCAGAATATCAGAGCCGACAAAAATCTACAGTGAGAATTTAGTTAGAGAGACAGATTCCCTTGGTATATGCCACAGCTCCTTCAAAGAACTATTGTACCCAAAGTTAACAAAAAACAAAGATCCGTCAAAGGTTGAGCAGTCACATGGGTTGTCATGGTGTGGATCTGCAGCCTGACTCAAGATCAGACCTTTTCCTGTCTGCACAGTGATAACAGCTAATGGGTCACGCTTGCTGGTACCTCACTCCCACGTATTAATTACTACAGCTACGCAGGATATATTTTATTAAATGTTGAAGGAGAGGAATTTTATTTTCCTATTAAAATAACAATCAAAACAGAAAGTTTCTGGAGAAACTGATTTTAAAATGAAGATATTTTTTTTTTTCCCCAAAAGAATTGGGGAATTTAACAGGAAATATTTTAAAGATGTAATTTCTGATCTTGAACAGAGGAGATGTACTGACTGCTAACAGCTTAGCATGGGACCTAGATTCACTGTTGCTCCATCTAGCCAACTAAACAGTTTATTATCTTTACAAAGTGGAGCAGCTCCAAAAAAAGGAGAGAACTTAAGTGCCTGACTCACTGCAGTTTATCCCCAGGCACTTGCCTAAGAGGTAGGATGCCTTGTTCAAAATCCCTAATCCCCAGGCAGATTTCTCCCATGTGTGTGCATGTGTTCTTTGTTTTGGTTTGTTGCTTTTGCTAATAAAGTCAAGATTCTTTAATTCCAGATGGGAATTTCCCTTCTTCCTTCTTCCCTTCCCAATTTTTCTGTGAAACAGAAATTTTGTCTTCTGACCAGCTTTGTTAATTTTGAAAAATGTTCTAATTTAGAGTTAATCATGTCACCTTTGAACTTGTGTACCGTCACTTTTGCAACTGCTGCAGAACATAAAGCACTGTGTGGAATTGCAGGCGACAGTTTTCTGCAGCAGGCAGCAAAGGCTCGTGCCGGGGTGTCGGGGCAGGAACAAGTGGAGAGGAAATGAGTGGATGCGAGTTCTGGAAGAGAACATGATGCTGCTGAGGAAAACAAACAGAGGAGAAATGCTGCTGCTGGGAAGGAAGGAAGGATGGAAGGAAGGAAAGAATGAAGGAAAAAAGAGGAGTTTAATTTCGCCTGAGGGAAAAGGATTCTGAAACAAATAATGAATAAGGATTCCTGCCTGAGTCAGGTATATACCAAAGTTATGAGGGTTTTATCTGGGATTTGCATTTAAAATGTTATAAAACCTAGATAGTTTATACAGTTTAATTCCTTATTTTACCTAGCTTCAAAATAGTACAAAATTCAAAATGGTTTGATTCTGGTATTTAAATTTGAATATTTCTTCAATTTTTTAAAACTTATTTGACCAGAATACACTTATCCTAAGTCAAATGTTATTAATATGTTCCATTTAACACTTTTAAAAACAAAATGATACAACCGTGCAGTGGAAACTACTTACTTATACAGCAAACCTGCCTATAGTGATACATGATGCAAAATGCAGCAGAATGAAATTCCAGATGTATCATACTATAGAGTTACGAGCTGTAATCGTGATCTGAATGCCAATTTGTAGATTACATCTATTGGGGACAAAACCAAATTGCTGTCTTCTTATATTTCCAAAGAAGACTAATGTTCCATAATATTGCAGGAAACACCTACACAAAACTGACTCCACTTTGTTACTTCCTTCTACTTCTGGGAAACGTCTCTGTTGCTGAGCCAGCTGGCTGGAATTTTTTGGCTATAAGGTGACTCTTTTAATGAAAAAAAAAACAGTTTCTCAGGGGAGTGAAGCAAAACAGAAGATGAAAACACACAGTTGTCTTATGCAACATGCCTGTACATGCTGTTTTTTTTTTTTTAAAGTATAAATTAATACTTCTGCGAACAATATCCCAGCCATTCATGCATTGCATTCATGTCTGATTCATTATGATTACTTTAAACACGTTGGAATAGAATCACCATGAAAATGAACTTGCAACTAACCAAGAAAAAAAAAAAGTAGAGCCATTTAGAAAGCTATTAAGTTTTAAACGGGTGCCTTTGTTCCTGTAAACAGCTCGTCCATCTTCTCCTTTACTTGACTTTTTTACTTACTGTAAATTTCTATACAGAATGAAGGCTGGTGAGAACATAATTGCTTCTACTTATTTATCTACCCATGAGGGATAGTCCCAGATCCTCACGACTTGGAAATTTTGGCATTAACTAAAAGAAAAAAAAAATAAATCCTTGCTCAAGCAAAGGAAAAGAAATAAACAAGTGCCATGGTCTTGATCCTAATAGATGGACACACCAGAAACTTCTGATGAAAATATTTGTTGATCTTCTTGTACCAAGTAAAAATGTGGGAACCAGGAAGGAAGTAGTGGAGGCTCCTTGTAGGATTGTCCCCTAGTAATGGGTAGGACGGCTGCATGGATAACATGATTATGCAGAGGAACATGTATTTTACTTCTCTGAGAAGATACCAATAAATGTCTGTGTTTGTCTATATAGGTGCATATATTTCTATGTGTCTATATATGTCTATGTGTGTAGAGAGAGAGAAAGGAGAGAGAGTTTCCACAGAGCAAACATTTCCTGGTCACCTTTAGTGCCACAAACTGTTTGCCTGCTGTTTTGCTGTTTACTCTGGGAGAAAGGAGTTTGTGTGTTTCCAGTGCCTGCCACTGGAAGCACCAGGAACAGCAAAACTTTCTGGGTGATGCCAAGGACAACAGCCACCTGTGAGCTGGTCTGGAGCAGGTAACGCAGGATCCTGCATGAGGAGCATGTGGGAGGGCTCTCCAGAGTACAAACGGTGTCTGTAGGGTTTGATTTAGAAGTCTCAGTCTAAAGAAATAAAGACATGAGAAATCCATCCTTGAGCTCAGATATCACAGATTTTTAGGGAGATGAGACCATTATAATAAATAGCTTGATGACACTAGACTGGTTGTAAGAATCATTGGCTGAAGTTCAGCATTGAGCTCAGGGTCTACAGTTACAAGGGCTAAAATTTGACTTGGAGTGTATTTTGTGTCCCACAGCAAAGTTTACCATTTTGATAGTTAAGGAAACACCCACCACATAAATTTGTTTCTTGTCTCTTGATTTCACAGCTAGGAAAACAAGCCTTTCATAAATCTTTCCCTCTTGAAACAGAAACCAGAAAAAGGATGGGCTACCCTATCATGTTTGGTAAGCAGGTTACTGGTGAGCAAATCACACATCTGCCAAGAGATCTGTAAGACCTCATCTGCTATTACTCATCTGTCATTACTCTGCTGACGTGGATGGCACTGTGAGCATTCAATCCAGCTGAGGATCTAGGCTGTGTGGTTAGTTGTATCTCTTTTTACATCCCTTCATCTGGTTGTTTGCTTGGTGAGCTCTTTGCCCTGGTCTAGCAGACAAGACCTGGAGCACGGCTCTGCAGATATTGCCATACTGTCTGTGTTACACTGATGACCAGAGGCTTCGGTGGTAATCAATGTGCAAAAGCTGTGCAAGCACAGAGACAGGCTTTGCCTCAAGGAGCTTATAATCTAAGTAGAAGCCAAATATAATACAGTGTAGAATATGACTTGTTATAGGGAAAGACTGCTGGAGAAGGAGATGAAAGTGTCATGTAGACCTGAGCTAAAACCTAGTGACATATACTGCAATATTTCTGCCTTCCTACTTACTTGTTTAATGATCAGGTCCTACCTTTGAATTATGAAGGCTTCACAGTTGCTTTTTGTAAAAATTCTCAGGGGACTTGGAGATACACTCCTAGTTTCCCTGTCCACCGTCTGCAGGCAGCTGACCCTTCACATCAGGAAAGCTGCTTGGGTAGTTGCTTTGCTCCATGTGTGTGTGGGCAGAGGGCTCACATCACCCTTCAGGAGGAGAACCTGCTGCCCTCTTATACCCCATGACACTTTAGAGCCGCAGCCTCTCAGTCCGTCAGACAGCTGATAGGAAATCACATAGCATGGCAAAGGGACAGAGCACCTCCAGAGACACGGGGGAGCAGGTCCCAAAGAGCATGCCTGCAGCGTACTTCCTTCTGCCAAAGCACAAACACTACAGGAGGAAAAACAGCGAGGGCCGGTTCTGCCTCTGGGCATGCATGTACAAATCCTGTTAATATCAAAAAGATGTGGACCTCTAACCACAGCTCATTCTTTGTTTTTGTGGAGTTTACCTGGAATCTCTGATATTGTGAGTGGAAGAAATGGGTTTCTGCATTTTCACAGCTCCATTCTCTGCAAATTAGCCATAGTCTGAAGTCTGCCTTTGCAACGCTGTCACCACACTAGCATACCTTCGTGTGCAAAGCTCAGCACCAGTGGATCTCCAAACCTGAATGATCAGATTTGTTTGCAGGGATCACAAAAACCAGTCCAACCTCGCTGAATTGAGTTGAGGAGTTAATATGTGAGGGAGGTAAATACAGCACAGCAGCAAGAGTAAGTCAAAGCCATCACTCCAGGGAACATCAAGAGTCCTGAAGCATTTTGCTGAATTTTGATAGAGCAGCTTTGCCACAATGTCTCAATGCTTTGGACTTGCTTATCATCAGACTGAAGACAGTATGCTTTCAGCAGGCAACTTTGCTACTTGTATTTTTTTTTTTTCCTGGTCTGTATCCCACTTGTGCCTATTCTCCAATATTTAATTGCTTAGTGGGGTGTTGGACCAGGACCAGAGTCCCTCAGCCCCAGCGCACTAGCATTACTTCTAAGCACATGATGTTTTACCTCTGCGGTGACCACTAGCAGGTGCAACTTTGTGAAGGCAGCAGCCTGCAGATCCCAAGTTTAAAGTGTTGCTGTGGTTCTCTCATCCTCAGTGCTTTCCTGTTGTGGTTGTGCCTACCTACCTCAGGGCTGCCGTGGTACAGGGATGCCCTCTCCTCCCTCCATCCCTGGTTGTATGTTCTTGCTGAGAGGGGCACCCAGCTGAGGGAAGAATGTGGTTCATCCTTCTGCCTTCCAGCCGCAGATTTTGTGAGTCAGCACCCAAAGACTGTACTGTAGGGTGTGATTCTCTAGTAGCTGCCCATTCAGCCAGACTTACTCCAGTTACAGAGGACTGGCTAAGGAAAGCTTTTGTTTCCACTTTAAAGCCCCATGCTTGTTCACGGCTGTGTATCAGCCAGGCAGAGGGGTAACTTTTCAGCTCTATGTGTGGAAAATTTGAAGTACGCTGAATGCAAGAAGGAAGGAAGATAAACCTTTAGATAAGGTAGGGGAAACTCAAATGTATGGAGTACGGAGAGTTTAAAAAAAAAAAAAAAAAGAGTGACAATAAAACAGGGCTGGGTTTTGTGTAATTTCTAAAGAAAAGTGGAGATTTTAGCAAAATGGCATTTACTCTCAGAGTTTTTTTAACTTTATATTGATTAGCATTGCTAATGACTTCAGGTGTACTTTTGCTGTTGACTTCATTACTGGGAAGGAATTTGTTTTGAAAACAAAGCTCTAATCTCTGATTAATTTTCCCAGACATGCAAAAAGATTTTTTTTCCTACTGTGGTTTTGAAAACAGTGAGATTTGGGTTTCTAAGAGCTTTTTACCCCCTTCTTTCCATGAAAACCAAGCTATCAAACACTGGCTATTATTAAGCAGTGAATTTTAGGGTCCTCATAAAGTTCTCCCAAATTCTGCTTGTTTTCTGTTGGAGAAAAGACTTCAAATATTTCATAGCTGTGAGACTTTTTAACAGTTGTGTTCTAGTGCAATGCTGAGATCCTTATTTCAGAAAGCTCTAACTCAGTAGGAAATGCAGTTTTTTGTTGGATTGTTGGTACGCAATGTTCAGGTAACTCTGAGTAACTCAGTTAGTCCTGTTCTAGCATGTACGGGTCCCAGTGGAAAACCTGACAAAGATTTTTCTGTAGGTGTCTCTGCTCTGGCTATTCCAAAGCCTTTATTCACTTGGGAATATTTATCCCTTCTCTTTGTGTTTTCACTTTTCACACAGAAAACAAGACAAATATTTTTGGAAGGCTATGAATGAGCCTGAAGTGCAGAGATGCTTCTCTTTTCTCAATGATTGCACGTTCTCAGAGAACAGCAGGCAAGATGAAAATCATATGACTGACACTACTCAATATCCTGATACTTCAAACTTAGACACCCTGCTGTAGAAATAGAATATTTTTTACTAGCTGTCTTCTAGCTTCTTAAAGAAAATATGTACAGCTGTTCAAGACAAAAATACATTCCTATCTTAGGAGAGAGCATCTGTAAGATTACATACAGTGTATTAAAACAAGGATTTGAATGAAAAGATATTCGAAGTCTTTTGGTTTTATGGATATTTTATTATTATGCTAAGAGAGCTGCTTAGGATACTGAATAGTGGAAAATGAATAGCTAAAAATATAGCATATATTTCAACTTCTGTTTTTTTTTTTGTTATATGATCCTAATTACAATCCTAGTTCTAAGTTTTCTTTGTTTTTATCAGCATCTTATAAATCATGTTCCTACTGCATTTTTTATTTGGATACAGATGTTAGAAAGAAGCTCAAAATGTTGCTTAAAGGTAATCCAAAACTTTTCTTCTTTGTAACTTAAGGAAAAGCTTTAAAGTTTAGTCTTTGCCGTTCAATCAAAGCAGATGAGACAGGTTATCAGTCCAAGGTATACACACACATTTCCTGCCCTACAAAGTTTACAATCAAAATAATAAACAGAGAGAAAATGATTCGTATGTGCAGAAAAGAATTGTCTCTGGCTTCTCCCTAATATTTTGTAGATAATTTCTCACCCTAAACCAAAGTTAGCTGCTTGTACTTTCTGCTTTTTTTGTGAGATGAAAAAATGCGTGCCCATAGTGTGACTAGAGATACGAAATGTCTTCCAGGCGGAAAAAATCCTTACCCTCCAGTAACCCAAATAGTGGATAGTATCTGTGGCAGGTGAAAAGCCCTAGACACTTGGTATGTGGGGGGCATATGTGGTATGTGAAATAAATGCTACAGCTCTGCAAAACCTGACAAGTTACAAAATCACGTTAGCAATAATTATTTCTCTCCTCCCTGTTCCTGGAGCACTAATAACAACAGTTCTTTTGTCACTGAACCAGAAACGTATTAAGAATTCAAGAAGTGGTTTCCAAGAAGCAACAAACCATACTGAATTTAAATAATGAGAACTTTTCATATTAAAGAGAAATAGAAACACATACCTTGACTGCAAATTCACCACTGAGCAGGTACAAATTATTGAAGAGCAACACGTCTCCGGGAACAGCCAAGCTCCTTCTGTTGTATGAATGAGTCTAACTTCTGGTTTTCTGCCCCTCCCTGAACAGAACAGACTCATCCCTCTGTTGATGACATCATGTTCCTGGATTTTCTCCCATACAATAAATTAAAAGCAACATTTGTCTACTGTATCCAGTATGAAACTGCTGATATTTGAATATGGGCGGTAAACTACATATATCCAGGTAAAATAATGATGTGCCACAGTATGTATATAAAACAGATGTGTTTGCACAACAGCTTTCAGAATTGTGTGTGAGGACGTACACGTGCGCGCACAGACACACACATCTGATCTGTATTTTGGTGGATCATGAGTACATTTGTTTTTTAAACTGGTGTTAGACACAATCAAGAGTTAAACAAGTCCGCTTTTTGGAGGACTTGGATCTTTAAAACAGAAAAGATCAACAAGATTTACAATCTCACATACTTCTCTTTCATGGGAAGAAATTCACTGTTTATGTTTTTGGAAGGCACTGCTCTTCCTCAGCAGAAGTCTCTGACTACTCAGTCTGCTGAGAACTAATACAGAATCCAAATACTGCTTAAATATATAAATTGGACCAAAGTTTCTTCAAGTTTATGGATGAGATCTCTGTATGAAACAGAATGATACCCTAAGAGCAGAGCAGAGCCTTTTTCCTACTACATTGATTTTTATTCTGCATTTGAGATAATTCACAGAGAACTAATTTTACACTGTTCGTAAGAGGCATAGCTGGTTTTCCTCTAATATTTATGCAGTTAAACTGAAATCTGAAATGGCAACCATGGTTGCAGAATTCCACACAAAGGATACATATTCATTTAAACAAGGAGTGAGCAGAGAAAAGAACAGTCCACTCAGTTTCCTACAAAATAATAATTCTGAAAGTAAAAGAATCAAGAAAACCCTTAGATCTATTAGTGTTATATGTGGTCTGTATTGAGATCAATGGTATCTACCAGGGAAAGTGCTTGACCCCAGCTCTCCATTGGTTCTTCATTTATAGTTCCAGGGTAATACTCTCTCTTGCACTTTTCCCAACAGAAATAGCTGCTTTGCTTTCCGGTCATTTTCTTTGTCTTTCTCTGAATTTGTCATAATAGGCACTCAATAATTTTTCTGTCTTTATTGTCACTAACTGAGTCATGTTCTCCTATCAGTATTATCTTCCCCTGGTGCTTTCCCTGCACCAGTTCTAGTTTGATTGTGTAATCTTGGGGTTCATATCTCAAAAAATCTTCATTCTGCATTTTTCTTTCAGTTCTTTTTTTAAGTCCTTCTCTATCTGAATAAATATTTTAGTATTATCGCTAGATTTTGGGTTTTGCTTTGACTTGGATTTAGTATAAACATTAACATAATTTTGCAAATACAGTGCAATAAAATTCTACTTTGACTTTAAAACATCTTTTATGTGCTCATAGGAGGGACTCTGCTGGCTCATTTGTAATAATGTAATAAAACCCAGCTGTAGAGAGATCTACTCAGTTACACCTGAGGAACATGGACACTTTCTGGAAGGGCAGGTGAGGATTGCTCTACAGCCTTTTTCAGGAGGCTGAGGGAGGTGTTGCCAGCCACTAGTCTGCTATGGAGACTTGCTGAAAAGAGAAAAAATTGCACGCAATCATCTCAAGAGCTTTAGAGAAGCAAATCTTTGCAAAGGAGGAGCCATTAGTGGTTCAGGCATGAGGAGGAGGTAACAAACACATGAGCAGCTCAGTTACCTGGCCATTTGTAACACTTCAGTCAATATCCTGTTCAAATTTAAGCATCCAGGAGATAAAACATGGAATCTTCAGTATCTTTGCATAAGGCTGGAATAGCTCAAACTCAAGTGAGTGAGAGAAATTTCCCCTTTCCCTCCCCCTGCCCCCCATCATCTTCTGGCTTTGGAAAAAACAATTGTCTGGACAGCTGCAAGATGCCCCAACTGCAAGTCATAACCCGTAATTGTGAAAGCTTTAATCACTTTGAACTGGGTTACATGGGAGCTTTCCTGCTCAGTTAGCACTGAGTTAATCACTCTGTTAATTCAAGACAAAAAGCAGTGAGTAAAGAGTAAATATAATGGGAGAATTAGTCACCTTGGTAGTTGTTCAGGACAGTGACCAGCACATTTTAGGGGAGAAAAATCTTGCTTTGTGATTTTATTGATCAATTGCTGACCTTTTCCAAACATGTTTTGCTCTTTCCCACCCTACTGGCAAAGCTGGGGCTGTCTTTCCATCCCTGTGTTGGGAAGAGGGCAGTAGTCCTTAGCTTTTTGATGGGAATCTACAACTTTGAGTGTTAGTGTTTGAGCAGGAGTTCCCATGTGAATGGGAATGTGCACTATTGACCATGCAAGTGAAAGAAGGGATGCTCAGGTGAAGAGCAGCTCTTAAGGTCTGTCTGTGTAAATGTGCATACTGGTCAAGCTCCTAGAAGATTTTCTTGCAGGTAGATCTGTGTATCTACTGCCCTACAAACTCAGTGTTTTTCCAAGACTCGCTGATTAAAACCAGTGACTGAAGAGATTTGGAGACTTTCTCTATGTAGAATGCTGATTATTTTCCTTTTGCTTTCCCTGGACTGAGTCTGATCCTCCTAAATAAACTACCAGGACAGTTTTCTGTCAGTTGTGAGGTTTTTGTATCATCCCTGAGCCTTAGCTGCTTGACGTGTTCTGATTTAAACAACCATCCATTTTGGTCAGTTACATTTTTCTGGAATGAGAACAGGTTTTTGTTTTCTATGTGTTTCTAGCCATAAAAAACAAAATGCGTTGCATTTACTTTAAAACCTTACTTCTCTAATTCATAAAGTCACACTCTTTCCTTCCTACAATTAAAGAATTTTAGTACTTTCTTTTCCTTATTGTAAGGGAGGTTGAATTAACCAGAATTTAAGAGGTGTGTGAGCTACTGAAGGATTGTACAATGGGTTTAGTCTTGAAAGCTTTCTAAGGAGAGAAAGGTTGACTACAGATGCAGAGAATATCAGCAGAGAAGCAAAGACAGTGCTGGCAGAAATATTTGCAGCTTGCTTGCTAGAGGAAAAAAGTTTTGTTTGAAAATGGGACCCTCGATACATGGTATTGTACAGGTACACATTCAGAATCAGACTTTTCTGTGAAAGGGGCAGCATTTATCTTTGGAAGTAGTGGAGTGGATCTCAAGCTATCCCTTTGCAAGCGTATACAGAAAACCACAGAGAGGAATGAATGCTGTGGTGCTCTTTTAGCAGTAAGACTGCTATCTTCAGCTGAGTAGCCAGAAGTTGAATCAGCACTGGATGAGATCAAGGAAATGACGCTAGAATGAGCAGAGTAGGCAAGGGACCCTGCTCTTCTCTCCCTTTGATAAGTCTGTAGCAGACAAAGGCATTGAGATGAGAATGTCCATCTGTAAGACATGGAAGTAGTGATTTTTGTCTGTGCGTCCAGAAGTATTGGAAGGACTCTCATTGTGACTGTCACTCTTGGCCCTGCTTCTTCTCTAGCATTAATCACAATTTGGGCACACTTCCAAGGAAGAGGTAGTTATTACCTTCACAAGGAGCTGGCACTCTAATGTTATGTAGATTAATCCCCATGGTAATGCCTGGCATATCCCTGCTACTGAGTGGTAACTCTACAGCTTTTCATGGCATTTGCAAACAAACAGTGTTAAGATTACATGTCTTTCCTGCTTCCCAAACTGACCAAGCTTCTCATGAGGGTGCTAGTGCATGAGATTAGCTCCGACATACAGTGCTCCAGGATGTTATGGCTTAGGTCGTGCTTCTCTGCTGGTTTGTGTCAAATGTTTTTCCCCCTTTCCTTTGTAGACATTAGGTGGAATTAATTGTAACCACTTAGCACCAGGAAAAAGAGTTAAAAAAAACCCCACCCAAACCCAAACAACAAAACCACCCTAAAGTGAAATTCCGGGTAGTGCACATATCCTCACAGTTACTGAAATCTTCCTCTAAACGGTGTTACAGATGTGCCTCATATTAAGCTCCTCCATTCAGGAAGGAAACTTGCTGCTTCTCATTAAAATCAGACTCTTTTTCACTCTTATTGGAAATGCTGAGATTTATGTGTTCCTCTGTATCCTGACAGAACTTTGCAAGGGTGCGAGCTGCTGGCTGTATACAACCCTGCAAGTGTACAAGTTAAGACATATGTCGTACAAGATAAGCAAGTATCCTTTCTCTAATATCCTTTACTTTGGATTGAACACTCCCAAATTAGCTGTTGTACTTCAACACTACTTCACTTTCAACTAGAGACTAAGGAGACTTTTAATCTCCATGCGCCTCCTCATTTGCAGTAGGCTTTGTTGAAAATTGCCAGTACACGCTGTTCTCTTTCTGAGCTCCTCAGGTGAAATTTTGCCATTTGGTTCATTTCTTGGCTCCTTTGTGCTAGCCCTTTCAGCTCTACTAATAGAGATGTAATACAAACCCAGGAACCACGATCTGTTTGGTGCGTGTATATAGAGTGCAACAACAGCCGTTTAAGATAGCTGATGAGAATTGTGTCTGTGAGAATGGCTGTGATAATGGCACTGGTTACTAGTGCCCCAAATATGAGGGCAAATGTGTGATCTGCCCTTTGCGAGGAGAGCGGGTAATAGTGAAGTAATGTGGCACAGGAGGGAGTATCACAGAATTTGGCAATTTGGTAGAGAAAGGAGGAGAAGAACTGTGTCCCTATGATTCTTCGTAGCCTGCCTTCCCCGCAGGTGGTGATGGGTGGATGGGAGAGTCTTTTTCTCATGCGCTTAAATGGCAGTGTGGAGCAAGTTCTGCACAAACTCAAAAACCCCTGTGTTTTCTGTGAAAATCTGCCAAAACAAAGATTGCTGTGATTCCAGTTGGAATGGTGTGGTGATTAGACTGTTTATATTTTATTTATTATTTTTATTTTGAAAATGGATTTTCAGTCAAAAGTAGCCATGTACCTCAGGGAAAAATATATTCTGTTTATGTCTGAGTCTTGCATCTTTTATATGAAAACTCTGCTGACTTCTCAGATTTGGTGAACTACAGCCCTAGCAAGTTAATGAAGACCCCAAGGCAGTCTTTATAGACATTCAAATCCATACATACTGAACTTAAGGGAAATTAAGTTTCAGGTAAAAGTAGTCTAACACAAGCTTATCTGCACTTTGAAGGCTGTTGATATATCTGTAGTGTACACTGTAAAATACCTGGCGACTTATTTTTGTAAAACTTTCCACATGTGCCTTTATTCTGATGTTTTTGTTTTGCTCTTGTCAGTATGTGTGTACTGCTGACATCTTCTAGCATGGTTTTGCCAGATTTCTGGTAACAAATTTCCCATCAACACGAATTGTTGCAACTGAATGGAATTAAATAGCACTGTAACAGCTACAAAATGCAATAGCTAATGCTTGCTGGGAGGCAGAGGAAATAGTGCTTAGCAGGGAAGTATTTCTCCTTTCCTGAGGCCTAAAAGTCATGCTGAAAGCTGACAGGTGGACAACGTAATCCCATTTGACTCCTGATCAATGCAAGCTACTGAACTTCTCCACAGTGCCATGCACCCATCCATCAGGTGAAGAAAGGACACGGCTCCTCTTACTGTCTCTCTCTTCATCTAAATGGTGCAGAACAAGCTGAAATTTTAAGATACGCTACAGTTCCAGACAAACTCCAGACACACAGGAGCTGTTAGCATTAGCCTCTGAATGTGTTTCTTTGAGCTTTTATGAGTGTGAACTACTTACATTTTTATTTTGGTTTTACTTTAAAAAGCGTGGTAGCTTTTTGCTGGGGAAAGGATAACTCATGACCCTTTCCTTTGTAAAAGGAGAGATTGTTCTCTGTTTGGTATGGAGAGAAATTACAGAACCAAGTGTGCTGTTGGGGTTCTCCCCTATGCTTTTTCCCACAAGGTGACGTGTGCTGTTTGTGTTGGGTTTATCTACACAGATACCCACTGTTAATACAAACCATGAATTTCAGGGGAAGGGATGGGTTTGACTGTTATAACGCTTTCAAAGCAGTTTGCTTAGCAGAGGATTTTAAAGTGGATCCAAAGGTGCTTTCCTGTGTGAATTCTTTTCTGCTTTTTCTGAATACCAATGATTTCTCAGTGCATGGTAATAATACTTCCAATAGTGTGTTTGACTTCTTTCATTCTAAGCATTTATTGTCTTCTGGGTGAGGGTAGGGAAAGGGGCACAAGCCTACTGGGTTATAACAAAAGTCTGTGAGACCAGAGAAGGGAAGGTTATTTTTATTTCTGGGTAAGGTGACTCTTTCATACTAATGAACTCCTAGATATCTCTGTCCAAGTGGTCTGATAGGGATTACGTGTTGCGACATGGAGGATGACAAATGCTGGCCACTGAGCCTCTGCTGCATCATCCGGGTTCCTTCTGACTGACAATGATAATGTGGTTTTGAACTTGTCTTTTTATACCCATGACAGTCAACAGTTATTGTGGAATGACATTTCATCTAA
This sequence comes from Aramus guarauna, assembly GCA_013400195.1. Classification (NCBI taxonomy): domain Eukaryota; kingdom Metazoa; phylum Chordata; class Aves; order Gruiformes; family Aramidae; genus Aramus; species Aramus guarauna. The sequence goes on along the minus strand of VXBL01007060.1, from coordinate 385,925 downwards.
GAGGTCTGTTTTACCTTTCAGAAATCTTAGGCAAGGTCTCTGCCTGTTTTGTTTTCTTGTTTTGGGCATCTTCTGGCTGCATACTATGTTCTTGTTTGAATAACAGGAAGAGAAATGGCACCAGAGCACAGGCCGTCAGCTAGTGACTCATCCCTGACATGACCTTGGTATAAGCAGTGCATTCTTCAGTGTTTACGTTTTATGACTGTTAATTTTGCCCTGTCTGTTGTTGCATGGCACTCTTAATCCATGTTCTGTTGTTTCTTCTGCTCCTTTTACAAACATGTCTTTGCATTTATATTGCATTTGTTCCAGCCTTAATACTGCTGTTACAAATCTCTTCTGGGCTAGGCTGACTTAAGAGTAAGACTGAACCGATACAGTAGGACATTGAAGCCATATACTTCACATTTGACTAAAACAAGATAGTAGAGTCCTCTATCCTGGACATTTGTACTCTGTTTACAGAAAAGTGATTTATCAAATATTCTTTGTAAATAGTTGCAGACAAAATGTGTTCCTACTCCTTACTATAATACTGTGGGATTAATTTTTTTTATTTATTTGGGGAATGAATTGGATACGCAAACCAAATAGCTGCTTTTGTGTATTTTTCCTCACCAAGTGGTGGGAACAGCAAAAAAGAATTCTGGAAGAAACAGTGGAGTAGTGAGGTTAAAGGGATTGTTAGGAACAAGAGAAAATAACCAAATGCATCTTCGTACCATTTTACTGTTCTTCCCCAGTCTAACCATGGTCTGAATTCCACAGAAGCCAAGGTCAAACTTGCCCAAAGTCAAATGATCCATCATGTATTGTCTATTTCCTTTTTGACTGGTACCCAACATGACTAAAATTAAGGACAGTATTTGTCCTTATCTAGCTAGATCTTATGTGAGGCCACAAGAACAGATTAAAATTGTTTATTGTTTGAACATTATTTTTTTAATACTTCTAGCTAAATGCTTATTGGGTAGACAAGCTATGTTTCCTATAGCAGAAGAACTGGGGACGAAAGCCAGAAACTGAGAAATTGCATGCTGTTTAGCCTCACTTTAGTCCTGAGAATACTGTGGAGCAAGTCCAGCCATTTCCAAGCACATGAAGAATAAGAAGATGGTTGGGGATAGTCAACACAGATATACCAGAGGCAAATAATGCCTGATGATCGGGATTGCTTTCTCTGATGAAATGATAGCTGGCTGGGTGGACAAGAGAGAGTAGTGGATGTTGTTTATCTTGACTTTAGGAGAGCATTTGATATAGTCTCCTAATTCTTATAACAGAACTGTGGAGATATACACTAGATGAGTGGGCTACAGAGTGCATGAAAAACTGGGTGGGCCACTGGGCTCAGAAGGCAGTGGGCAGTAGTTCAACATGTAGCTGGCAACCAGTTATGAGTGGTGTTCCACCACTGTTTAATGTCTTCATCAGCAACCTTAATGATGGAAAAGAACACCTTCCAAGCTTGAGGATGACACCAAGCTGAGGGGCATGGATGGACGACTGATAGCTAAAGGGTAGGGCTGCCATTGTGAGAGACCTTAAAAGTCTGGAGGAGTTGACTGATGGGAAATTTCAACAAAGTGCCAAGTCCTATATCTGGGGTGGAACAGCCTCATGGCTCTGTATAGGGTGTAGATGGGCTAGGCAGGTAACAGTCCTGCAGGAAAAGATCTGGAGGGTCCTAGTGAGTAGCAGGTTGAACATGTCAGCAATGTGTTATTTTGACAATGAAGTCTTCAAGCACACTGGTCAGTTAGTAAAAGCATAACCAGCAGGTTGATGTAGTTATTCTCCTATACCCTGCATTTTCAAGGCCGCCTCCAGAGTATTGTCCCATTTCCATCCACTCCTACCCTCCCAGCCAAGAGTGATTTACATGCTGGAGGGAGTCCAAATGAGGACCACTGAGATGATCAAGGAGCTATAATGAGTGATATTCTAGAAGAGGCTGAGGGAAGTGGGTTTCTTAATCCCAAAGAAGGTTGAGGGGGAATACTTGCCATCTTGAACAGTATAGTGGATGGTTATTAGAAAATACAAAGCCAGACTCTTCTCAGAGGTGAATGGTAAAGGACAAGAAGCAAAGGATAAGAAATGCATCAAGGAAAGCTCCTAGTTGTTGTTGGGAAAAGAAATTCTCATTAAGGATTGTTGAATAGTGGAACATGTCACCCAGAGAGGTTGTGAAGTCTCCATCCTTGAAGATATTCAAAACTCAGCTAGACAGGGCCCTAGGCAATTTGATATAACTTTGAAGTTATCCTGCCCTGAGCAGGGGGTTGAGCTAGCTGACCTTCAGACTATTTTTAACAGAATTCTGTCATTCTGTAAAATTCTGGCAGTTCCAAAGATGATAGTACCTATGAGATTCTGGAAAGTTTTTCACATGACTGCTTCTTTTTCAGACTTGGTCTGTGTGTGCCTGTCTTCCAAGCTGGAAGATCTTACACCTTTGTTTGCCATACTGGAGAAACCTTCAAGGAAGTTTTGTTCTCCATGTAGGTAATTCTATTCTGTGATACAATTATTTCTGGATCTTACCTTTGAGAAGTTATAAAGGTAGGGCTATGAGGCAGGTTTCCCAATATTTTAACAACTCATGCTCATTTTCTAAGCCTTCTCTGGTATATTACTATTTTCCTCAGTTAGTATCAGAACTGGACAAAAATATACTTTTGAAACAGAACTGGACCACTTTCTTACCACTACCAAAGAAGAGATATAATATTTCCTTTCTTCTTAGCCATCCCTTAACTATACATTCAAGGATTGCATTAAACAGTTGGATCATCCCATTGTGAAAGGAGCGCTTGCCTGAATTCAGGTATCAAAGGTCTCTTCTACAGTCCTTTGCAAACCTTTTTCATCATTATGGCTATTCAGGAGAGGAGCCATTATGCGGGCAGAACTTTCTTCCCATTTGTATGTTTTACATGTAGCTGATATAAGATCCTAATTTCTTTTTGCCCAGCTTATAACAAAAAAGATAGAAAAATATCTAGGTAACTTTTAATCCCTTTTCACAAACCTGTCAGCAAGAAATTTTTTTCTTTTCTCTGTCAGTCATCTGAAAGTATGTGATAAACCTCAGTAGAAGTAGAAATGCCCAGTGGAGATTTCTCATTTACAATAATCCTGGAGATCTGCCAGCGAGCTTTTAAGCAACTGTAGATGTGATGTATTGCTACCTTTTGGTATTGTTTGAGTTGATTAATGATGTTGCACAATATCAGGCTAAATACCTTCTAGAACTCTGCTTTTGGATTGCTTCCAGAAATTAAACCAACACCCTCCCTTCACCACCAAGCTTTTTTGTTTAGAAAGATCAGTTTTCCATAGAATCATAGAATGTTTTGGGTTGGAAAGAACCTCAAAGATCATCTAATTCCAACCCCCCTGCCATGGGCAGGGACACCCTCCACTAGATTAGGTTGTCCCCATCCAACTTGGCCTTGAACACTTCCAGGGATGAGGTGTCCACAGCTTCTCAGGGGAACCTGTTCCAGTGCCTCACTACCCTCATGGTGAAGAATTTCTTCCTAATATCTAATCTAAATCTACTCTCCTTCAGTTATCCCTTGTTCTAGCACTGCCTGCCCTTGTAAGCAGTCCCTCGCCATCTTTCCTGTAGGCTGCTTTAGGTACTGGAAGACTGCTATAAGGTCTCCCTGGGGCCTTCTCTTCTGCAGGCTGAACCACCTCAACTCTCTCAGCCTGTCCTCATAGAAGAGGTGCTCCAGCCCTCTGATCAGCTTCATGGCCCTCCTCTGGACTCATTCCAACAGGTCCATGTCTTTCATGTTCTGGAGATCCCAGAGCTGGACACAGTACTCCAGGTGCAGTCTCACAAGAGCAGAGGGGCAGAATCTTCTCCCTCAACCTGCTGGTCATGCTTCTTTTGATCCATCCCAGGGTATGTTATCCCAGGGATAAAGATGGGAAGATGAGTTTATCTCTTTATATTTTCCCTTTATAAGTCTCACTGGAACAAAAGCTGCTTGAGTTGCTATAATGTCACGTGTTCCTGGACTTTGAGGGAGTTCAAAGATTGAAACCTTTTGACTGTGGGATGAGATGTACCCTTAGAAGGAATAAGTATGCTGCCTGCAGTCTCCTCTGGCTGGTCCTGCCATGTGCTAATGGGTATATACCTTCCCTGCTTTGCCTTATGTCTGTATGGGGGCAGGGCAGAGGACTATTCCTTGTGCTTTCCCCTGATAGCAAGGGCGACATTAGCTCTGAAGGGATGTGTTGGCAAGCAGGTACAGGAACACTTCATCTAACTGCTACTACAGCAATGCTATATGGCACCTCTGGGAAGGATGGGATTTTCCTTTAAAAAACCCCACAAACACTAAACACCCACAAACAAACAAAAACCAGTTCTGCCCTTTAGGTTTCATGGCCTCCATAGACAAAGGCAGCAGTATCACCCTAATTCAACAATAATTGAGAGTTTTAATGACAGTTTTAATGATTTGCTTAACAAATCTAGGGATTTGGGAAATTACTTGGATCTTCTCGGGCTAAGTGTAGACACTTTAAAAATCTTTTATCTGTGGAGAAGTGTCTGTGATGTTTATCTTGTGCTTTTTACAAGAAACTCGAGTGTCTCATGCAGAATCCTAGAATATCTAGTGTGCCTCTCTGTGCATGTCTAAAGAAACTTCAGCTGACTCTTCGTAATTGTAAAGATGTTATAAAATGCTGGCATACAGCATCTCCCTCAACTTTTCATGCCTTCATATATTGCAGTTTCTCTACTCATTTCTCTGGCTCAACCCCTGTTTCTACCAGAGTTGTAGTTCTTCTCCAAGTTCCTCTCTGAAGTCTGATTTCTCTTCAGCCCTGCATGATGGCATCTCCAGTTCAGCCTTTGTTCTGAATACTTAGTTTCCCTGGTGATTTCCATGCATTTCTTGAATATCTCCTGCTCCCATCTGTTTATTCTGTCCCTGTTTCAGCATTTGCATAATTCTATCAAATAAAAGTAGAAACTTAATCGTTCCTAATGATTTACACAGTAGCCTTCTCTGACCCAGTAAAACAACTTTTATAAAAACAGTGGGAATTCTGAGTCTGCTGGTAACTGTGGGATGCTGAGATAATTTTGTTTCTCTTGTGGATGAATTTTGTGTGGACGTGATATTTAACTAAGGGGAAAAAAAACCCCAAACCCTTTTATACTGGATCAGGAAATATTGCTTGAGTCAGATCTTTTTCTCCATGAGTCTAAATCAAAATAATTCCATCATCATCTCTTTCCACTGAATTCTGTAAGAGTAGTGTCAGCTGAGAGTCCACACAGAAATACCATTTTCCTAGGTGGTACTCTGTTTCTCAGCTTTGTCTTTTCTTTTTCTTCTTTTTTCTCTCTTTTTTCCCCCTCTTTTTCTCTCTCTCTCTTTTTTTTTTTTTTTTTTTTTTTTTTT
>VXBL01007060.1:346434-373633 GCA_013400195.1 Aramus guarauna | reverse complement strand
AGATGGAGGCAGACAACAGTAATCCATCACTCACTGATGAGCATACCGAAAGGAAAAGGCATGATGGCTTCTTAAACAATTCTACTGTTGGTCTCAAATGCTTGATGTGCCAGTTGTACTAATGTTAATACTAATAGGACTATCTTCTATGTCTTGAGTGGAATAAGCAGTGTCTGTGTGATGGATGGACATTTTGGACAATTTTAGCCTAGTTTCTGTTGTATGTTCTTGGCAGAAGTACCATAATTTTCCTCAGCTCCAGCTGACGAATTGGATGTCAGTAAACCAATGGTGGTTCTGTTGAGAGAGCTCTGCTAAAGTAATTTTTATGCCTACCAAAGCTCTGAACAATGCTGGTAGGAAAAGATCCTTTTATTGATTCTCTTGCATCTCTCCCATTCCAAAAAGGCAGCTTAGGATCTCAAAGAATAAAACATGATTATCAGAAGTCCATTAAATTATTGCATCTCCTTTTGTTTTGGAGAATACATTTTTTTAGATATCTGTGTTTAACCCCTGGGCCTCACTTAAAATTTGCAGCATACAGTGCTTCAACTAAGGAGCTAGGTGAGGTGTACCTGACCATTTCTCATGTGGGGAAAAACTGGGGTGTTATGGAGATGGAGCACTGAAGAAAATACAGGGGATTAAGAGAAGCTCAAAGGTGGTCATCTCCCTTGTAGAATATGTCCAACACAGGTATATGTAACATAAACTGGAATGTAATCCAGTGACATGTTCTTAATTAAAATCTAATCCCAAATTAAATCCGCAATAGTGCCCATGTTAATTGCTACCCACCAGTGTAACAGCAGTAAGGCTGCTGTTCCGTGCTCTTCAAACGTGTCGCTCTCATCATTTGGCCTTTTCCATCTGACCTATGTGAGTAGTTTTCCATCTACTGTGTAAGTAGTTACAAACTGTAACAAGCCAGAACAATAAATTCTGTCCCATGGCTGTTGTTTCTCAGACTAAAACTCTGAGGCACGCACTTGTACCAAAACATTTATCTCAGAAATTATGACTTGTGTATCATAGGATAAACACAAGGTAGATTTTATAAGGGGGCACAATTAGCTTCTTCGTGACTGAAACAATGTTTGCGTGCTTAATGCTAAGTAACAGATGGAAGTGCATATTTGGTCATGCACCTGGATATCATTACAAAAAACGTATAAATTCCTGTCTTCAGAGACATATTGGCAATGTACAGTAATGAAACATACTAATCCAAAAGCAGGCACTAAAGCTTGTCTTGGATTTCTAATGCACGGAATAGTGGTTGCTATAGAAAAAAAAATTAGTTTTAGAAACAGTTTTACTTATAATGTTCATTTATCAGAAATGAGACGTAATATTCCTTTCACAGTGGTAGCATCTGGGGACAGTAGACTTTAAGACACTCTGTAATAAAGTATGTGCATTTTTTTATGATTCATGTTTGGAGGATTTATAATCCACATAAACAGGGTAGCCTAAAGTTGCTTGAAAAAATCTTACTGTTTGCATTTTGCAGGCAAGGGAAATAAAATTCAGATCAGGAAATCTGCCCGAGACTGTAAAAGATGTCTGTGAGATTGCATAGAGTTGAATGTGGGTATCTGACGTGTCAGTTAGATAACTGACACAGGTAAAAGTAGAAATTAACTAACATAAATAAAAAGGATGTGAAGATTTAGATTAGATATTAGAAAGAAATTCTTTACTGTGAGAGTGGTGAGGCACTGGAACAGGTTGCCCAGAGAAGCTGTGGATGCCCCATCCCTGGAAGTGTTCAAGCCAGGTTGGATGGGGCTTTGGGCAACCTGGTCTGGTGGAAGATGTCCCTACCTGTGGCAGGGGAGTTGGAACTAGATGATCTTTGAGGTCCCTTCCAACCCAAATCATTCTGTGATTCTATGATTTAAAGCTGAAGTGATGCAGCAGTAGCTACCTTCTCATTCAATAAATCAAAATAGCAGCAGCAGCAGCAGTTAGATGTGATTGCTTTCTTGGGACGCTGGTGACTGTGCTGAGGCAGTGCAAAGACAATGCCAATACCAGCTGAAGGTGATGTCTGGGGCTGCGAGTGGCTGCCTTGCCTTCATGGTTTTGCCCCCTAACTGATAGATGCCTCTCCTAAGGCAAGACCTTGAGGAAACTGCTTAGTAAGCCAAAGAGAAGGGGAGAGGCAAAAACTGCATTTAAATTCATGAGTGCTCTGTTGCCACAGTTTTAGCTGCTTCAGTTTTCTCCCTGTTTACAGTTAGTTTTTAGGGCTTTGAATGGCAGGCAGTTTTTAACTCCTATATGTGGTTGTAGAGAAAAAAAAAAGGAGTCTCAGCACTACCTCCTTTTAAACTACTACAACTACTAGCTTCTTTGTTTTGCCTTTCCCCATAGGGCTCTCCTGGCCTTAAGTGCTGCTCGCACTGTCAACGTACCCATCCTCGCTGCAGGCACTGTCACTAAGGCGGGGGATTGCACTGCTGACACATGCAAGCCATGGGCTGAGGTCCTTCTTGTCTGGTTTAGTTGCTGAGGGAAGGCAGGAGAAAACAGCTGAGAGGGATCTGTATCAAAAAGTAATAGTGAAATGTGGGAAAATAATTACTTTTTTATAAATGCATATTTGTATTTTATTATTTGTTCTTGCAGCAGACATGCACTGCCTTCCACAAGTTTCAGCCAGAGGAAGGAAAAATAAACCTGCTTTAAACTTCCCAAAAATACAAAGGGACTAAAGCAACATTTTTGGTGATACTTCCAGATTAATTCTATTTCCCAATTGCCTCTGGAGGCAAGGGTTTTACCCAAGCTAAAAAATTATCAACACTTTACAGTAGATTTAAAAAGAAGACCTTTTTCCTAAAGTTGGTTGTTCTAATAAAGTTGGTTTTCTAATAATAAAACCTAAATTTTATTATTTTCAGTCTTGGGTCACTCTGTCATTCCAGTCATCAAGTTTTTCTTGACAACTAAGAGCAGACTTTGTGTCCTGTTCATCAGCTGGTAGTACTGTCTGCCTAGTAGCAAATTCTTCCCACTGCCCTCCTTGGGATGGAGACCACCAACTTCAGTCACCTCACAGTTATCCTCGTAATGCCTCTGTGGCAATGTCTAGCTCCTGAGGGCCAGATAGGTGCCATGGCACCTGGTACACTTGGTGTCTCCAGCCCAAAGAACCTAAGGTGTTTCTTCATTCTTTCACTTTCATGAAAGACTTATTGCTTGTGCACTTGGTACGAACACATGCATATAACAGCAGCTTTGAACGCAAAGAACAGCAAATAAAACAGTTTAGTGTAAGGTCAATTAACTTTTTCTATTCTCCTGCAAGTGTCAAGAGTGGAAGGATGTAGAGCAGTTATCCAAGGCAGCAAATGGATGGAATTAAGCTGGGATAGAGGGAGAAATATGAAATAATAATTGTTGTGGTGATGCCAACTCTTTCCCCGGTTTCCTGATTACTGGTGTTTTTCTGAAAGCTTCAGGTCCTGGAAATAGGAGGAAAATACATGCAAACAAATTTCAGAAGGAAAAAGGGTTTCTAGCTCCTACAGAGGCAGATTATATCTAGGCCATATTTTAGTATTTTAACTTTGAAATTAAAAAACCTGGGGATAAAAAGAAAAGGTGCAGGTATTTATTTTAAGCCAGGTATATGCCACTTGGATTTGCTAGCACTGTTTTTGTGTGAGGATGTATCATCACAGACACACAGCCTCTATGCTATAGGGATGATCAGCAAATGATCAAATGATCAGCACAACCATTTTATGTTGGGATTGACCCCACCTCCATTTTGGATGCCTTCCCTCTTCTCGCTGCCTTCAGTGGCAGCAAGAACATGCTAAAGTAAGCAGATCATGCTGATAAGTTCTAAGTCTAATTAGCTCATCAGTATTGTGGATTTAGTGCAATAGCTCTTTCAATTAAGTCTTGGTAAAGGAAGTAGCAGAGCTGCTCTGAGGATCACAATACCACGGCAGAAAAAGCTCAGCATGCCAAGGAAGTACAAAATTAGCCTTATATTCATGTAAGCCAACAGAGAAAGCTTTGAACTGGAAAAAACAAAGCCAAAATAACAAACCAACAAATGTAGAATGATATAAAATGTCGGCCTACTTCATGGTAAGTTGCTCAAGATGAATCACTTAGAGCCCTTAGGGAGGGCCAAAGTGGAATCCCTATTCAGTTTATGATGCATAAACAGGTCAGCTGATTTTTATTATTTCTTTTTCCTCTCATGTTGGATTTATTTGTGGTTATATTGGTGAACCACACGTGTTTCCTTATTTAGGTTTCTTTTCTTCATTAGTTTACTGTCTGTTCTTAACGCTGCCTGGAGCCTAAAATGTTTGTAGTTGAGACAACAAGATTGTTGTGCAAGTGTAACACACACCACCTTCCCTCCCAAAAAGAAGCTAGCTAAAATGAATAAGAGCCAAGCTGAAATTTCTCAAATTTCTGTGTTGCTTCATAGGCAGTGAAATCGTAGTGATGAGATTGCTGGGAGACAGCATATGAACCAGATCTGTAATGCCATCTCAATGTTGCTTAGGCATGTCTGGGAGAAATTAACCAAGGGAATAAGCAAGTTGCTTTTCAAGAGATCAAAATGACTTCCATCACCCTAAAGTTGTTTAATAGCATAGCCCATTCTTTCTCATCTCAATGGCTGCACAAACTTCAGGCTAGGTGCAGCAAGCTGGGAAGGAAGTACCTGAAGTTTCAACGAGAATCTCAAAGACATACTTTACTACCAAAGTGGGAAGGGGAATCTCCTGTTTCTCTTTTCTACTGTTAGTGCCATAGTTTCAGGCTTTGTAGAAATGCATTTTGTTTTTTTCAAGCAAGAGACTTTCCCTGCAGGACTAATTCACTGTACCTCAGCAAAAGAAGTGGATGAAATTCTGAGCTACTGGAGACCAAAAGGAGAGACCCATTCTCTGCCAGGGGTATGAGACTTTACTCATCCTGAGCTGGCTGATGATGGACAGGAGCTGGAAGGCATGGGAGCTGAGTGCACTCTCTGCCTTCTGAAATCAGAGCTGAAAATTGGCATATCTTCCATTTCAGTTCTGATCAGATAATTTAGGTGTTTCTCTTCCTCTCTAAACGTTATTTCAAAGAAATTTGCTGGTTTCCAAACCATCTCTGATTAAGAATTTGGGAAGTAGTATCTCAGCTCCCAGAAACTTGAGGAAGGTAATAAGTGAAGTGAGAGTACAGAATTGCTCTCCGATGTGGACTTAGAACTACAATTTTTATTACCTTTACTTGCCTCACACTCTGTGCTACTTACTTTTATTTTGAGACCGCATAGGAATGAGGGCAGTGAGAGGAGACCTGCGGCAAAGATGCAAGCTTTAGAATTTGGGTTGTCTGTGCCAGTCATAGTGACTAGAAATAAAACAGAAATGAAAAGAGAAAGCTGATAATCTGTTATAGGTAATTGGCCTCACAACTAGAACATCTGCTATGCATCTCCTTCATATCAGGTTTTTATTTGATTCCTGCCCCACCCCACCTGCCAGTACATCAGGTCAGAGAGGAATGATGGCTCTCTGCATCATATGTTACTGTGAGTCTAGACTAGTGTGCTTGGGTATATGAATAAAATTATAGGGAGTCCTGGAGAAGAGATGTTGGGTCTGGAAGGACTCGCTAATCTGGAAGAAAAACTAAGTGTGGATAGTTTAGCTATACAGCAGCCAAATATAATAGAGCTCTAGGCAATATATTCAATAGGCATAAGCACTGAGAAGAACGAGCAATTTAGGATGATCTAAATCAATCATGAAGTAATAGAATCCCACAGGTATTTTGGATATACACTGTAGATGTACCAAACCCAAGACTTACTGTGTTGATAAGCAGTCTTCCCACGACAGGAGGGTGAAGAGGCACATACTTGGTTCTAATCAGCAAATACTTGATCTAGAACATTACTGGAACATGCTCAAGGAAAGAGGCAACTTAGAAGCTGATATCAGGATACAAGCAAAACTTACACAATTAATTTAAATCTCCTGCGCATCATCAGACATTGCCTTTCAGAGGAGACATCTAAGATCTTTCAGAGATTATTGTTGGTTGACTCCAAACACCCATCAGGCATTTGCAGACACAGATGTAATCCATTCTGAACAATTAATACCTTTCACCCATCAAAGCCCAACTGAAATTTAAAACCAAGAAGTGGTAACCCCTAGACTACTGCAGAGCCTGACATGATAAGTTTCCTCTGGGTGTTTCACATCCTCCCAGGCTAGAGACTCCTGACAAAATACAACTGAGGGACTTTTGCTCTTAAAATGACACTACCAGAAGTATAAAAGTGAATTTTTGAAAAAGACTTACTTCTAAAGTACTCCCCTAAGAAATGACCAGACTTCCAAAGTGTAGTTCTCCCACTCAGAAATTAAAAGCCATATGTGCCACTTCTTCTGTGTGTTTCCCAGACATCAGCATTTGGATACACTTGTAGTCCTTCCTGTGAAAGAAGCACAATGGTTCATATGAGTGTATGTTGAAAACAAACATCTGTGTTAATATCCTCCACACTTCAAATGTCTCTCTTACCTCAGAGCTCTTATATCTTGGAGCTTTAAAGAACGTTATGGCTATAAACAGTGGACACAACATTAATGAACTAGATGTGCCCACCCAAAGCAAGAAACTATTCACAAACCCTTCAGCTGATATGATGCTGTATCTGGAAGATGTCCAAGACTTGCTAGCAAATTCTTTGGGATCATACTTATCTAAAGTAAAGGGCTGGAAAAATTCTCCATGCTGCAGGGCCATTTCCCTGCTAGTCAAGAGCTGAATCCATAATAGTCAGGAGACTTCATGCAGCTAATTTACAGCAAATAACCTGACCTTCCATCTATGTAGAGCAAACTAAGCCTTCTGTTTTATGCTCCTGGAGGCTGGCTGTGCTGCCTTTTCTGCCATCTGTAGCCCATGGGACTTGTACTGACCATTCACAGCTGATCTAGAGTCCCTCTTGAAGCCCATAATTGAGTTACTTTCAGATGCTGGTTTTCCAGTGGACAAAGGGACTGAGTTATTTCCATTTAAGTTGATGGTGTCTCTGTGATGGTAAAAATGGAAATCTGGTTTTGTCTCAAGTGAGAACAGCGGCTTTGTGCATGAGATTATTACTTTTATCAAGACTAAGGTGACTGAGATTAAAAATAGGTATCAAGCTAAATACTCAGCATTAACCTTTTAAGATCTTGTGACTATGACTATTAAATACTAATTAATACATAACTGCATTGCTGCATTAAGATACTGTAGCTACTTAATTGTTGAATACCAGCTGCCAAAATCACAAAGTCTTTAACAGGGCTCCTGGATGGATCCTTAGCAGTCACAAATGGAAATATCATAAGGTTATTTTAACCAGAAAGGCTGTAAGTGTGGCTGTTCATTGTACTGTGCTGATTCTTGTGCTCAATTCCCTCTGAAGACAGAAGTCATTGAACAGCTTCTGTGCCCAGGCAGAGCCAGCTGAAGTATGAGGGAAAATTCCTGCCTCTCTTCATTTGCCTGTTTTCCTCTTTGTGTCATAACTATTTGTTAAACAAGGGAAGTTTCAAATGTCCTATCATATTACAAGTGTGGCAGTTAAAAATGCTGAGATAGGCAAACTTGACAAGATGAGAAGTTAGTATTACTTGCGGATAAGCAAGAAGAATTATTGTGGTTGAACTAGTCAAATTTGAAAGAGCATGAATAGTATTAAGCCTAGAGGGTAAAAGAGAGCTGCTCCTACTGGAAGTCAGTGTAGTGAAATTCTCATCACACTGAACAGAGATACAGGACTGAAAATGGAGGTTAACAGAGAGCACAAAGCAACTGTGAAATATAATTGCAGTTAATCAGACCAAAGTGAGTTTCATTAGACTGGCTAACTACTTGATTTTACTACTTCGCATTCATTTGAACATTAGACCTAGTATTGGAAATTAGTGACTAAAATTTTACATAGTATCTTGGACTTTTGTTGTTTTGTTAAGGAGAAGAGGGAAAGTTGAATGGCTCTCTGAAAACAGAATGAAGGCACAATCATTAAGTTGGCAGTCATTGAGAATAACTGGGTGGAGGAAGGCAGGTGAATAGATCCTTACAGACTAAATGCAGTTATGTAAGGGCATAATGTTCTGATGTCTGATTAAGGGCTGGAGGGGAGATGTTTAAAATTATAGAACAGGAAGTGTAGGAAGTAGCATCATGGTAGTAAACAAAACTAATACCTGTCTTTGGACTTGCAGTGATCTGAATGTGACTTGTGCCGTGAATACTTTTGTTAAATTTGCTTCACTTGTATAGTAGGATACAAAATAAGAGTTTCACATCTATGAATGCAAACTGCTGCAAACCCAGTGTGGTGGTTGGGAGTTCAGAAAAGCTTTCTGAGCCCTGCATCTAATGTCTTGATGGAATCATAACAACAACTTTAAGGCCTCCCAAGCCTTGATCTGTAGTGATAGTCCCTTGTGGGTCGCTACAAGAAGCAGTTCTGGATGCTGGAATGGGTGCCACTGGACTAGGATAGCTGAGGTTCCTACTGATTTTCCTAATTGCAAGTGGAAGTGAGGACAGTCTAAGTGTGTGTGTGTGTGTGTGTGTGTGTGTATTAGAAAAAGCTCATTGTCTTTCTCCATTTTTTTCCAATAGGATGTATTAAACTGCTAAATTCTGTGGAATCCATAGTCAGTGTAATGGCATGGAGGATCAAGATGGACAATTAGTTGCAAATATGTAGCTAATTGTAGAATAAACTGAAAGAGATGAACAGAGAAAGTCCCAAGCATGGATCTGTTTGGTGCTCACTGAATAAGTATCTCATCAGTTGCCTCTACATGTTTGAGCTTCATCGAAATTGCCACAGTTTCTGAGCTACAGCTTTAATTAAGGTTTGCTTAGAAACACACTGTTTTATTGAGTACTCACAAACATGAGCAGCTTAAAATGAATGAAAGAAAGAAAGAATGAATAAATAAATAAATAAATAAATGAATAAAGGAAGGAAGGAAGCTATATTCAATATGCACAACATGAAACTGCTCTTGTGGTCATGCCACAATGTGACAGGGTCAATTGGCAAATGGATAAAAGGAGTGGATGTTGGAGCCTTTGCCAGCACTAACTTAACATATTTTTTTCTGTACTACCTCATCCCCAGGAAAACTGTTACCACTTGCAGTATGTAGCAGCCATCACCTTTTACTATATTCTATTTTAGGGGAAGTAATGTTGAAAAAAATATTTGTCCATGGAAAGGTCAGACGTTGGAAGAAATGGCTGTTGCTTTGAAGCAGATTTCTGGTCAAAGAAAGAAACAGATTGAGTGATATTTGTAGCAGGGTTCCTCTGGGGCTCCAGCTCTTAAAAATTCAGCTATTGAGAACAACAGACGTGTTACTGTGCTTTACTTGGGGAACCTTGAAATTACAAGAATAGTTGGTAGATTGTAAAAAAATGCTGATGACCTTGATCAGAAGATTATCCGAGATGGTAGCTCAAAACAGATAAAATTTTGAGGGTGGTTAGAGTCAAAACAAAAACTGCAGCAAGTGCCAGGGATGCTCAGTACAACAGTGAAGGTGTATGTTGGGAGGAAATGAAGTGCTTTGTTAGAGCTGACGAGGAGTTTCCTTTGGGAATCAACAAGTTTCAGTGATGGTGTTGGTTCCAGGTAACCGATAGGGTCAACTTGTGAATAGTGCTGCAGAAGGCAAAAACAAATGACTTGGACTGAATGAAGCAAATGTTTGTTGTCAAGTGTCAGATTAGACAGCTGTTTAAATTATGTTGACCTCCACACTTGATTTCTTCAGATACCATCCCTTCAGCACTGCACAGATTTATATTACAGGCAGCTCTGAGGAGCCTTTGTCCTTAAATCTGAAAGGACTGCATATCTAGTATGTGTATCGCACTACTTTGTGGGAAAACAACCTCATTAATCACAGGACTGCCATAGACAGGGTCACAAGCAGGGCACCTGGGTGATTGATCCACTATGAGCAGGGACTAACTCAATTCCCACCCCACAGAGCTGGAGGACTAGAGTGAAGTATTGTACAAGAAGAGAAAGGCCCTGCAGGCTGAAGTAGAAGTAAATTCCACTTTTGTTCTAGGTACTCTTGAGATGGGAGTGGAGCTAGACTATACCCCACTTAACTAATTTGGGAGGTTATGAGTGCAAGGTAGGAAGGAAGGTAAGAGGACTGTCTTTCTTGAAACTGGTTTTAGAAAGCAGACCATAAAAGCAAAAACTATGAGACTAGGAATGTGTGTGTGTGTGTGTGTGTGTGTGTGTGTGTGTGTGTGTGTGTGTGTTGAGGGGTGGGTGGACTTTTCCTTGTTTTGCTGTTGTTTTTTCTTCTGGATTTTTTTTCCCCTGTTTTTTTTGGATCTCCTATACCAGATCCCTTGTTTGAAGCATGAGGTGGAACCAGTTCATAACAGACTTATCAAATGAATCTAAAATTTCCTCCTACTCAGGATTGCTTAAGGATGCTTGTTATTTAATATTTGTAACTATAGTTTAAGAGTCTGCATGTGGGAGTTCTGACTAAGATGTGTCATTTCTTGACTCAAGCTTTTTTTTGCAGTGAGTAATTTAAAAAATGCTCTTGTGTGTGTCTCTCTTTTCTGGACTTGTGTTTAAAGTTCCAGTAAATAATAGTTGAAATCACATGGTCATATACTAGAAAAACACATTTGTTTACATACACAGTTAGATTTTGTGTGTGTGTGTGTTAAGATTTACTACAAGGCTATTTCTCTGTTTTCTTTTGTGAAGAGTGGGAGGAAAGAGAAATATCAGGGAAGCTGATTTCAGACTCCAAGCAAAGCATGTTCTTGTGTTCTTAAAAAACACAAGTCCTATGTTAATTCTCTGTCCAGACACAAAACATATGAAAACATTTCCTCCTATAAAGATGGAATTGTCTTAATTTATTGATGCTGAATTCATTGGGAAGGAGGGGAAATGAGTTAAGACTGTATTTTATCTGAAAAAAAGGTACTTGTCTGGCATTGCAGGCATTGCAAATATTGATAAACTGATGCATCTGAAAGTCTTGATTCTTTTATTCCCCTCTTTCCTTACGCAACACTTGCATTCCATCAGCCTCTAGACTCTTTGAAGGAGGGTTCATTAATTGATGAAATCTGTTCACACGACAGTGTGTTGTCACAATAGACTGTTGTTTCTCCCTTTAGCAGCTAAACGCTGTGACTGTAATGCGAAGAAGTACACGATTGGTGGCTTGATTTGCGGGCAGGTCAGATAAATTTACTAATACTTACTTTAGTGTTGCTGTTTAGCTATTCTCTGATGCATTGGGCAAAAGGCAGTACTTTCTGCTGAAAACGTAAGGTAAGACCTATCTATGTCCTGTTTGTTAGAGCACAGTTTGCTCATTGGTTCAGATGCTAAGGAATATGCACTTTGAGTTGCTCATTGAAGAGCGGACTCGCTCCTGTAGTAACAGCCAAAGCATTTTCATACACTGTCACAACTGTTCCCATTCAAAGGCAGGGCTTGCTCTCTTGCTGTGTGCCATGGCGGGTCAGAAAGCACACATACAACACTACTCCTGGAGAGAAGAGGGAACTGCTAACACTGGTCATGGACCACCTGCACTAACTGGATTCTCCCAAGCTTGCATGAGCTCAGGCTTACAGGGACATTCCCTCAATCTCCCTCCTTCATGCTGTTGATATAACTTTTAGGGGGCAAAAGAAACTGCAAAGAAGAGACAGCACTTCTCTAAAAAATCCACAGGACTCTGACATCACTATTGGGAGCATTAACACATGGCACCTCCAACTCTTAAAACAGTAAATTTGTCCCTTATCTGCTTTTCTACACAAATTACCTCCTCTTAGGATGAGGAGAAAAGGTCCTGTTTACTGCATTGCTCAGTTCAGATTAGTTGTGCTAGTAAACTCAGTTGTTTGACTTTCATTCAAGGAAAGTAGAAATATGGACCAAGTAGCATGAAACTCTACAGCCACTAGTAGATAGGAAGCTGGACTAGAGCTACTGGTCCATGTGGTCACACAGTCCAGGAAGATGCTGCTGAAGTGATGATCTGTTGGTGATTGTAGACCAAAGCCATGTTGAGGAAACTTATTTGTGATGGTACTCACAAATAAAGTCAATGGAGCTACTTGTGAGAGGAAAATGCTGTCCACATAAAAGAAGGTTTCACAGCGAGATTCTTCTATCAACTAATCCAAACTTCATTAAGTGCAACTTTTATTTAAATAAATAATACATTAGAGGTGAATGGGGGAGTACTCTACATAAATCTGAAGAAACTATACTGCATCACTAAGTGCTAGGCAAGTATCTCACTTGGGTAAATGGAAGAAATATGCTCTTACAATGCCCCTTTTCCTTTTGCAGGCAACCCTGGATTTAAGCTGATGTAACCTGAGGGGACATAATTTGGCCTTGACTTATTTTCATATCTAAAATAAAAATCCATCTGGCTTAAAGTAGACTGTGTACCAGGTTGACCACTAGACAGTGTGGGTCTTTTAGGTATCTCCTCTCAACATATGATCTTTAATTTAATCACTTGTATTTGTAAACGTGATTTGACCTGAACAATTTATGTGACAACAATGAGGCAAATCATTAAAAGGGCTTAAAAACCCGGCTTTTAGTACTACTTTGGTGATAGATCATACTCAATGAAATATTCTTACACTATGGTGTATGCATAAGGTAAAGCCCTGATCTGGAAATTAAGCAGTGAATATATGGCTGCTTAAGTTTATCATCCGTGTTTCAAACCAATGAATTTAGTACCATAAATAACTGGATGACAGGTAATTTGGATGGAATGATCTGCAGCAGAAAAGCCTACAAATTAAAGTTTCATTAGGGCTGCAATCAAACCTTCAGAGAAGATGCTATCTGTAGAGCAGTGGAAGCAATAGGTCTTAACCAGAACTCAAGGCTACCTCAGAGGCTTAAAGTTGAAGGTTGGATAATGGCCATCACTGTGTTGCCTTTGAGTGAAATGGTAAAAGTAGTAGCATTCAATGCTGTGCAGAACACAACACTATAGGAACACAGAAGATAACCTTACTCAAGTAGGTAAGATGACATCACATCACATCCAAATAGCTCATACCCTCAAACAGCATTTACTTATCTTCTTTTTGATGTTTTATTTTGGACTGAGAATTATTTTTAAAGGCTAAAAGGACTATATTTTTCTATTATTGGGAATTTTTTTTTTATTATTATTTTATAATACCAGAAGGTTGTGGAGTTCTCAAAGGTCAGGCATAAAGGGCAGCATTTAGTTTACCAAGGGTTATTGTGCATCGTCTTTCTACAGCTGCTTGCTGACCTTCTTGCCCTGATTTCTCCTACATTGTAGCATAAATACAGAGTATGGGAGTTGTGGTTGTTTGGTTGACTTAATAATCTTAATTCTTTCTTACTATCAGATAAATGTCACTTGCATAGGCTGCCACAATCAATAAACTCTTGAAAGGCTGGAGGAAAGAGAATGGTAAGAAAACAGCCTATAGATCCTTTGAGATTAGAGCTGTCTTTGCAGCTCAGTTTATGTAAAAAGTGTGGAAAGCTCTCTGTGAAGCATTAATTCCAAGCAGCATCTGAGTATGGTCTCTCTGGATACACTGGGAATAGTTGACACATCCAGGCATAACTAGGAAATGGGCATTACTGTTGCTGAATTGATGAGAGCTGGGGATATATGGACTATTCACATTATTAACAATATGAAATATTGTTACAGGCTTTTCATAATTTTCCTGGATATCCATTGCCTTAACAGACACGTGGTGGAAAGCTGCAGGACCTGGTTAAAATAAAGGGTTATCCTTCTGGTTTAGTTCCTGGCAGGTTTTAAGTCATTACTAATTTAAGTGATCCTAATAGCTAACAGCACCACTTAGTACACTGGTTGATCATCCTTCAGGGGGCTGGCAGCTCACATGGGCAGATCAAGAAGGTAGGTGATAGGGTTAAATTCATTCCCTCCATGTCTAAGTATCCACTGATGTGTTCTGAGGCTTGGAAAGCTGACTTGCAACTGACAGTTTCTCCCTGTTTGCATCTAAACTATCAGGAATTGTTTTTATCAGGTATGAAGATCTACTGCAAAACTTCACTTTTGTCATTGAGAGCAACGCTTTGAGGAATGTGAAGGTGCAGGCCATTGAAGTCAACTGGAAAGGATTTCAGACCATCCGCCTTAAGCTCTGAAACATGAAACCTGTTACAGATTGAAATAGCGAATGTATTTTACTTCCATTAACTTTCCTCTAAAACACATCTATAATGAACTCTCTTCAAATGTATTCAATATCTAAACAAATGTTTGCTTATTTCTATTAGGGAAGCAACTTGTTTGCTGAAAGCAAAATGGAAATCCATTTGCCATATAAATAGGAGAAACCATCACAAGCTTTTTATTTTGCTAACATTAAAGAGAATATATTGTCCCAATATTTTTGCACATAGGCCTTGACCAAGGGGGAAACACAGCAAAAAGACAACTGGTTTGAAAATGTTCTACAAAAGAGAAAACAAGAGATTGGTATTAATGGATCTCCTTGTGTTCTTTTACAGTTAATTACTTGTCTTCTTTATACAAACTACTGTAATGGAAATATTAGCATATTAGCAGAGAGCATTGGATTTGCAATATATCACAGGAGTAATGGCAAATGGATCCCTAAGGTATCATGCAAAAGTTCCTGGGCTGGTAGAAGGCACATCAGCTCCGACCTTTGGTTATGGGGAGAAGTTTAGGTTTACAGAATGCAGCCTTTTTTTTCTTGACTTCTTACATAGAACAACCAAAAAGGAAACTGCCCTTAGTGGGGTAGTGGTGGTGGAATACAGTCTTTAATGTGCAGGGAGGAAGTGAGTAAGGTGTTATCATCCCCTCAAATGTGAAGGGATGATAACAGGGAACACAGTGTTTATGGAAAAGTTTGACCTTCTTGGAAGTTGAAAAGGTCCACTGTGCAGAAACGGACGTAACTTCAGAAAAGCCTGAATCTTGTAAATAAAGTTTTTTTGACAAATAGTTGCATGCTGCAAACTTACCCATGGAAAGCATTTGGTTAAGGAATCATCTTCCCTCTTGATGACCGTAACAAAACGAGAAGAAAATAATTGTGCCAAGTCCACATGTTTTGGAAGAATCATGCAATTACACTTAGCCTGTCTTCGGGATTGGCACTTGGGGGGTTAATCCTAGTCAATTTCTCTGCTCCCTGTGAAAACTGAAAATAAAAGCTTTCTTTCCCTAGCCCTGGTTGTAAACACTACAGACAAGGAAGTTGGGCAAGGGTTCCTGTGTCCACATGCTGTCTCTGAATGTACATCCTATTGGAGGTAAAGCAACTAGTGAGTTATGCTAATTTTTAGCAGACTCTTCATCACTGTTTGATCTTATTTTAGTGACAGCAGGTTAACAGACAGCCCTGCCTCACAGTTCTGTAAGTTCCTATAAGCTCCTCACTTCCATCTGGATAACCATGAGACCCAGAAACATTTGCTTCTTAATGATCAAGATAAATAAATGTTCTCACTGTAACAAATGAGATTTCAAAACAAGTGATAAATCACTGTACTAATTTCTCAGCTATTTCAGTGCTGTCTAAAGAAGGAGCATAAATAGAAGCTGAATATACTTTATTTTAACAAATTTAAAACTGTCTGTGGTATTTGCTAAGTGCCACTTAATACAACTTAGGAAATCAATAGCAGCCATAAAAATAAAACTTGTCTTGGGAAGCATCTGGAGAGTTACCTACACTTTGTTCCTGAGCCCCAACTTCCTTGCTTTTCTCACACAAGCATTTACATCACAGTCAAGAGAGTTACTTGTGCATTTAAATCAGTGACACAGTCATTTCCAAACCAGTGTGTACATCTCCTTTTCCCCTGCTCTGCAAGTCTGAAGTTGCCTGACACCATCATTGGTTCTCTGTTCCCATTACTATATGTAAATATTAAAATATCGGTAAGTGATCCAATTTTCTAAAGGTTATACAGTGGCTATACGTTGCTAGATGGAAATGAGCCTTCTCTGACAGCTTGGTTTCTATTTTTCCTTACCTCTCTCCCTTGCTTGCCTTGGACTGACATGATCCAAAATCCCATAAGAGAAAGAGAAGTGACACGCACAAGAGTTGTGGATGGGGTTCTGAGCAACCTGATCTACTTGAAGATGGACCAGGTCCTTGCAGAGGAGTTGGACTACATGACCTTTAAAGGTCCCTTCCAACCCAAACCATTCTATGATTCTATGAAGAGTAAAGGAATTTTTGTCTCCAGTACCAACCACTGCAGGATGATGGTCTGGCAAAGGGTGAAGCCTTCAAAGCACAGATCAACAAGAAAAAATGTTTCAGATCCCTGTGAAAATAAAGGGCCCAAATAGAACTGGGTTTTAGCTCACATAATAAATGTTACTGGTAGCATCTCATATTAGCTTTCTTAGCGGGGACCATATCTGTCTAGCTGTTGTATCTGATGAGCTTGTTTTAGGAAAAGTATTATATGATGGGTCTACTAGTGACTGAGCAAAAGGTCTGAGGAGGTATTTAGGTTCCTTTATTCATTTTGGTTTTCTTCTCCTTTCCTCAGCATGTTTATTTATGGAACAATTTAATCTGTATGGCACTTGGAGTGCCGTGGAAGGGCTGGAGGTACTTTGCTGTTCTGAAGGAAAATTTAATTTCTTCAGGCACAGAATGCCTCTTGAGAAGCCTGAAAGTATACTGAATAAATTTAAAGTCTTATTCTTCTCTGCTTTATTTTGTTGTTGTTGTTGCTGATTTTCTTCTCTCCAAGTAGAATGTAACGAATAATAGTAATCCCTATCCAGTTAATAGGAGGGTGATCTCTAGTCCACAGTCTAAATGGAAATTTACCTGCACTTCTGCATTAATTTAATCTATTTTCATTAACTTCAGGGTAAGTCTTCTTATTTTTTCTAGTTTATGGTATTTTTATTTTTAGCATCCTTCTCTTCCTCTCTTTGGGGCCCAGTTCAAACAGGGTTCTTATTTATACACCTTTTATTGTAAAAATTTTAGTTATTTTTTATTTAATAAACTTTTCCTGTAAAACATCAAGTCTCAAGTGATTGAACCAAACAATTGGGAGAGACCAGAAAGAGAGGATGTGACAAAGCAGGATCAGGGTGTGTGCAGCACAGTCACCAGATGAAGGGACCCAAGTATTCTTTTTATCCCAGCACTTGCAAAGCTGCATCTGGAATGTTCGTGCAGTTTTGGGCCCCACAGTATAAGAAGGACGTTGACAAACTTGAGAGAGCTTAATGAAGGGCCAATGAGTTGTTTAGGGGGCTGGAGCACATGATGATGGCAAATTAAAAAACTAAGCTAGAGAAAGACCTGAGCGATGTGGTAGAGTTTGATGATCTCCAGAGATGACTTTGAAGCTGATTTATTATATAATTCTATGATGTGTGTGATCCAGATAAACAGGATAACTTCTAGCAAACTCTATGTGTTGTCCAAAATGCCTACAGTAAATGGTGAGGTAGAATAAATAGGTTTAAGGTTTTAACGGTTTTAAGAAAACTGAGAGAGACTAAGTAAAAAGTCCTCAATGGCAAGACCCAGAGGCTTTGGCTTGGTGCCCCGTAAAGAGAGAAGGTAAAAGCTCTCAGAGAAGAGTAGCTGTGCTTAGAGCACACTTTCGGGCTGTTTCAGAGGTGTTCAATGGGTGGAGATGAATGAGTGTCCTGGTCTGTAGAACAAGAGCCTTTGGAATTACAGTCAAAGAAACTATCTGAAAACCTAGAATATCATATTATTTCTTCTGATGCCCAAAACTAAACATATCCTATCATTTGGCTACTGACTCTGTTAACTGTGTAAAATATATATGTACATATATACATCACTTATGCATATATCACTAGTATTGCTGGTCGTATTGCTAACAGTTTAATGTGATATTGTGAACGTGCCTTTTCTAGGTGTGTCTTTCAATTTTTTCCTATTTTTGGTTTGCATTTCTATAGACTAGGCCATGAAGAAATTCTTCTGATGAACTACAAGGCTACATTAAATTATCAGCTGACATCTTTTACTGGCAAGGTAAGTTAATGAAGAAAGTAATGTCTAGCAGTGATGATAATTAGCATAACTCTCACCATAAAACAGAGAATGCTAATTATCCCATTAGTCTGGTTCAACAAATTATTGATTGGAAGCAGCCTGAAGTTTGGATTTTGACTTCTGATTCACAGCAAGTCATGGCTGGTGAGATGAAACAACCACTAAAGTGATGTGTTCCCTCATATTCTGGAAATGATCCAGTTCATATCCAAATTCCAGTGCCCAGTTCTTATGTAAACAAGTGTCTTCATTAATTTCCTTAAGGAAGGCCTGATATAAGCCTTTTTAATCTTCTTGTCAGGATTTTCTTGTCAAATAATGGATCTTGGCAAAGTTAAAGCTTATTACATATGCTAGATGTTTTGTTCCATCATTTTTTGTCCTTGTTTTGCAAGAGAATTGGGCTATTTCTAAACACTAGAAATCCCTTCATGTCTCAATTTTATTATGTGGTCTAAAAATTAATGAGCAAGGCTGCTTTTGAGGCAGCATCAGCATATGTTTCACCCACGAGCTATCTGCAAGTTCAGAGGGTTTTTTTTTTGTTTCTTTCTTTTTCACCAGACCTTATTTCTTCTGAAAACCCTGTAGCTTTCTCTGGAACACATTAACTCCCATTAAAACAAAAACAAAAACAAAAAAAACCAAAGTCTAAACCAAAAAAAACCACAAATAGATTTCCAAAATTTCATATCATACCCAGGTAGAAGCTCAACTACAAGTTAAATGTCTGTGAAGCCATCATGATGTGTGTCATCGCTGTCTGTTCCTCTTAGCAGGCTGGGATCAGGCACTGGCAGTGTGGGTGCTCTCCCTTGTATCACAAGCACAGACACCAGAAGCCTGTGCCCTTCTCCAAATCAGCAGCCCCTGCCCCAATATGTGTGCACACATGCACAAACTGCCACACATGTACACACATGCACACACAAACATATGTTTAATCGGGATTTATAGGATCAACTTGATAATGTTCCTATCACAGAGAAGAGCTTCCGTGGAATTGGCCCACCTGTGGAGATGGTCCATCATGAGTACCAGAGGTGAGGGTCCCCATATCTATAAAGCTCCACTAAGTGGCTATACTAGCAATATAAATTTGAGGTTCAGAAGGACACCTTGATGTGGGATTTCTTCAGGCTTTTTAATAAGACTTGATGAAATGCTTACATCTGGTTTTGGAGAGGTGTTCCCAAGGACATGAAAAATGGGAAGATGAAAAATGCTCTTCAGCCATACAGATCTGAGTAGAATTCTGGGAGGTGCTGTGTTAAATGTTTAGTGTTGGGACAAGGCAATTTTGTTCAAAAAAATTTAAACTGATGGATGTGTTGCTCCCACATGGAGCAATGTTGATGAGACTGAAGGATTAGAAGACTTGAAGGACCAGGAAAGGGTAGCTGTGATAAAGTGACGGCAGCACACAGAATGCAGTCTGTCGTGTCTTATCAAAGCTTTTCTTAATCATGTATGTCTTGTTGCTTGCATATATGAATGGCAGCTGCCTAACCTGGAGTCTTTTTTCTGCAGTCAGGATAATGTTTAGCTGCATGCTCCTTAGGACTGAAACAGCAATGTCTGAGAATTTTTAACCTCTAAGTTGCACATGGCTGGGTGCTGGAAAAAGACTACTCCAGGATCTATGTTCATCCCACTGCTGTCCTGTACAACCTCTGGGCAGGAGCTACTTTTGCTGCTTGTGACTGTGTAAGGTTTGGATTAGCAAGTGCTCTGCTCCATGCCAGGTTCCCAGCTGATAGCCAGGTCAGCATTGGACAGCATCAGATGATCTAACCTGAGAAGAGTGGGTGTTTCATCAATATAAACCAGACCTGTCTTCCACTGACGACAACCAACTTCTGTCCTTACTGTGATATTGCAGCTTGAAACCAGACAAATTTGCACATCAGGTTCTGATGTGTGTGGAACTGGATATCAGTCGGGCCAGGAAGTCCTCAACAGGGTGAACTGTGAGTTGCAAGGCAAACCGCTTTGGTTACTGCTGAAGGTGTATTGGAGAAGCTCTTACACTGGGTGTACTCTGCAGGTACCTGTTGAGTACAGGGCAATTGACTCTGAGGGCTCAATCTCCCAGGCAACAGGTACCAGGCAATGTGATGTGGTCGCTGCCAAGCAAATCAGAGTCCCTGTGGACTGTGATATCCCTTTTATGATTTCTCCTTTTCTCTTTGCATGGAGAAATGAGAAATGGTTTGTAAATATGCTGAGGGGCTGGGGCTGGGAAAAGAGTTTGTCCCTGCTAGTTAAGATCCTAGATGTGGGAACTGAAAACAGTTGAATGTCTGATGCGTGAGAGCAAAAAGGGGGTGAGGACTGCTGTTCA
This sequence comes from Aramus guarauna, assembly GCA_013400195.1. Lineage (NCBI taxonomy): Eukaryota > Metazoa > Chordata > Aves > Gruiformes > Aramidae > Aramus > Aramus guarauna. Next base: position 353,124 of record VXBL01007060.1, on the reverse strand, counting down.
GTGTTTAATTCAATGAATTTTCAGCCTGTTGGCTATTCCCCGTCTGAATCTGTCGTTCCTGATGAGTGGTCTCTTTCCTGTAGAGATCTTGTCTGCCTTTGCTTGTATTTTACCATTCCCACTGTCCTTGTATGAAAATGTGACTGGTTTCTGTACTGCAAGGGAAAAATAAGGGTTGCAGCAACTGAAGAATAAGCAGCAGTCACGTCTGAATGCTTCTTCTTGACTTAATGCAAATATCCAAACAAACAAAAAAAAATCTCAGTAACAAGGAAGGGAAAAAACTTCATTGCAACAAACACCAGAATCCAGAAACTGTAAGACAGGATGAGGTGGCATTTCTTGGTGTGCTTTCAGGGAGTGTTTTTGAAAGACGCATAAAATGAATTAGTACATTGTAGAAATAATAACAAATGCTATGTAATAGTTTAATTTGTATGAAGTGTCTCAACTTCTACTCCAGAGAGCTATGTAAACACATCTCATTTAACCTCCTCGCTTATGTGTGTGGTGGTTAAGTATTATCTCTATCTCATGCACGAAGAAACTATGATGCAGGGCCAGATTTGGAGAAAGCAGCATTTGCAAACCTTCTGGGTCCTGTTTCTCTGCAAACTCTGGCACCCTGGATGCTAACAGCCCAGCTGGCTGCTGCTCTAGGGCTGGGCAGGGAGTGCTGCTTCTCTGAATTGCAGAGAAGCCAGAAAGGAGATGGTAATTAAGGCAAGCTGAAAGAGATCCAACAGTAATTTTACTGCTGGTTTGTGGGTTCCACCCCCTCACCCCCCACTCCCCGCTAGGTTTTATTGTTTTGTTTTCTTAAAGCAGACATTTCTAGTACTGAAGCTGGATTCTCTCTCTTCTTACTGGATTGTTTTTGCAGCAAGACTAGAAATCATGCCCCAGTGCTGGAATTTTCAGGGATTTTGTTACACTTCTCCTCTAGTGACACTGTTCTTCAGCTCCACTGCAAACGCTGGTGTTTATAGCAGGCATTGATGATCAGGTCCTGCCATTGGATGCTTGGGCATAATTCTCCCCAGGTTAGTATCTGCCTCAGAGCACCAGACACCAGAACTGTCTCAGCAGTGTATGCAGAACTGAATTTCACTATGTCAAAGACTATGGCCGGGGCAGGAGAGCGTGGTGGCTGGTGATTTTACAGGAGGACCTGGAACTGCCAGCAGTATCCTACTCCTTACACTCCTGGAGCTTTCAGTGGCTAAAAGCAACATCTAGCTTGTTTGCAATTCAGCTGGAGGAAAACGCACATCAGAGGCATCACTGCTACGCTGCCTTAGGCAACTGCCTACTTTGCCTGTGTCTACATTTGGTCTTGGTCTGATCAGTGGTGAATAAGAAGGGATGCTGCAGACCGGTTTCTCCTTCAATAGCATGTGCTGTGGGGTCTTTCTTCTGAGAGACAGAAATAAGGTCACAAACTTCAATTGGAGTCCAGTTCTATATTTGTGAGTACAGATGAAGGCTGTGGGTGTCTCTGTGAGGGATGGGTAAACCTTCCTCTTGCTTTGAAACTTGTTGCTTTCCTCCTGTATGTGGACTTGCATTTTCTCATAGCAGAAGTGATGCTAAAAAGGAGGTGAGGAGTGACCTAGCAGTACAGGAAACTTACATGGTAATACATCACAAGCATCAGCAGCACCAAAGAAAAATATAAAGCAACTGGTAAACTCGAATACTACAATATCTCAGATTCTGCAGTCTGTTCCATACTGGGTGGAGATTCTCCATTGCATTGAAGAACAGCTGGTAAGGAGTAAATTCATCAGTCTTTAAAGTGTTGTTCTTTAATTATTATTCCCAAAGACTGTGTGTCTTGGCACACCATAGTTCTAGGAGATAAAGGAGAAGACCATATCACAATTCATTGGGCTTCAGTTCGCTGTATACCATAAAGAATATATCCTACTTGTTTCTCTGCTTTTGCATATTTCTATTACATGGAACTGATAAGACTTTTCCAGTTTACTGTCGTAGGATGGTTAGCAAAGACTGACAATCTTATTGTCTGGTTTTCCATTTTTTTCATTCCTTTGGTTTTCTTTGTTTCAAACCGTGGTTTGAAAGGTCTTTGGCAACTACACTGGCATATAAGCCTCGCGCCTGACTACTCATTTGCCATTGTACATCACAGCACTGTGGTTTCCCAGAGGTCGGTGGAGCCCATTAACCCTGTAGGGCTACAGTACAGTAAAATCAAATGTGTTGCATGCCACCTCCTTACCCTGAACTCCTAAATTACTAGTGCTTCTCCATCTTTGAAAAAATTGGAATGGATTTTGAAAAAAATATCTGCAGCTTTGCCATTCAGTAACTTGTAGAAAGTTGGGAAAGACTTTAAATGGGATATACATACACATTGGGGGTATGTGTATGTGGGATGGAACAGTGGCTGACTATTACTTTCTTCAAAATATTTTGTCACTCAAGAATTTTGGCAAAATTTTCTTGGAAAGTCCCACTGCATTGATGCTCTTGCATAACAGTTTGTCAACCACTTCTCGCAAAAGAGAAGTGGCCATGTAGGAAGCTACAAGGAGGATTCACTGATGATTCCACCAAGTTAGTGATTTGTTGTAAGAGGTTTGCCCGCAGTGTTCCATCTTGTTTGGAAAATGATTCATCAGCTCCAAAGACAGTTGAAACTAATCACCAGATAAGGAAAGGGAGAGAGATGATGTTTAGTGATGGCATATGCCAGTAACAAACTGTTCCACGCTGATGAAATTTAAATATTAAGCACAAGTTACTATTAATAACAGATGACCACAGCAAATCATCACTGAAAGTGCATCTAGAATGCTCTGGAGAAAAGTTTAACACTGTCTAGTATTTCTTCCATATTTGCAAGTACATTTTAAAAGCAGTACATAAAAAATTTTCTCTGTCTTAATGCGGAAATAAATTCAGGAAATTAAACTGAAATTCTGAATTTTGTTATGATGCTGTCCTCTGCTTTTCCTCAAGAGACTGAAGTTAGTAATACTCCTTTTTATGACGCACATCTCAAAATCCCCACTGCCCACAGGTTAAAGTTTCATTGCTGGGGCTTTTTGCTGTTGTTTTAGGAGAGGAACAATGACCTGGATTAAAATTTTAAGTTTCCACGCTTGCACCTTCAGCACAGCTGCATAGACATGTCAACCTGAAGGTTTTCAATAGCTTATCATAAAAGTCACAAAATACATTAAAAGATTTTGTAGCTAAGAAGCGTAAGGGCCAAACTTAATCCACACATATAGCAAAACTCCTGTTAATGTCTGTGATGCTGTTATGGAAGTGTTCTGAGCTCTGAACACTGAACCCATGTACGATTNAGAAATATTATTAGTCCACTGTTGCAAGACAGCAAAACAGGAACAAAGAAGCCTTGTCAAGGGAAAGGAGCAAGTTGGTTTGAAACTGAGCAGCCCAACTAATGTTGGGCACTATACTGCTGTCGCTGTGGGACTGCTTGTCTAACCACAACAAACAGTACCTGGTATTAGGCATAGATGCTACAGCTCTATCTATGATATTGTTCATACTTATCTCATACTCTGTTGTGTGACATCTGGTCCAGCATGATGTTCCCTTCCCTGGGGATAACATGGGTAAAGCAGAACATCACATCTGTGATCACATCTGGTCTCAGCTGCCAACGAGGAACAGATACGGGAGAGTGATGTCCTTCAGGCTAAGGACCTGCATCTGAGGAGAGTGCTGAGGGCAAGAGGACCTTGATAATAAATTCTATCGTACTCGGACCTTGCACTGAAATTTATCTCGATAAGTCTCCCTTTTCTGTCCATACTGCTGATAAGCAGATGCATGGAGGAAGAAAGTGCTAATGGAGGTGAAGGAAGAGAGAGTTCCTCTCAGTCTTTGAAAGGCCTGGACTATTATAGGAAGTAGTGTTATTGTAACAGTGCATTGATCTCAATATCCATATGCTTCAAACAGTAGCATTGGTTACGAAAAAGAGTCCTAAGCTTAGAAATTTTATTCTGTTCATCTGTTGGAATCTTGCTTTGTCTATCTCCCTTCTCAGCACTACCCAAAACCCCAAGAGAAAACAGAATTATGTGTGTTTGTTTTTAAAGGAGAAACAAACCCAGTCTATTTTCTGTGTACTTTACAGTGCCTGAAGCCCACAAAACATTGCAAGTGTTAAGCAGCTGCATTAGTCACTGCAGCAAAGAAACCTCTATTAATGCAGTAGGATTTTTATTCTAATCTCTTGCCAGATAAGCATCAACTGTAACAACTTGAGGGGTTTTGACTGAATGTCAGCTGAGCAAAGGAAAGATGACACCTTGGGAACTTCAGTCTTCAAGAGCTGGTGAGGTGATACTTCTGGAGGGATAAGAAGGCTACAAGGCAATGAAGCAGAAGGCTGATGTAAAGATGAAGTTGGCCTTGGCAGGATTATTTGTCAGCATTTAACTGTGTAGCCCACTGGGGCAGGAAGGGGAAGAAAAAGGGAGTAATAGCAGAGAGAATCAATAAAAACCAGAACTACTATCCAGCTTATTCGTGTCTTCTGTTGTGTTGCTTGATGCTCAGTGCAAAAATCAAGGGCAAAAATTCACACATAAAAGTTTGTAAAACAAAGAGGCTGCTTCCCTTCCTTTTCCTGCCTGGTGACATGGAACCCGTAAATGACGACTGTAAAGAGATGGGGGTTGTCCTGCCTGCTCAGGATCCAGAGGTCAGTGAGATTGCATGGCAGTCTCCTCTCATTTTGCTCCTCTATGCTCCAGTAACCCTAATATGACATTTAGTTCCAATTTAAGGAGGGAAACAAAAATTAAAAAAATATTTTATTCATAAAAGTTTAAAATTCCAAAGAGGTTTCCTTCCTAATTGATCTGTTTGTATTTTCTCACAGGACCTGGAGAACAGAAAAATATTGGCAGTTTTAATCAAGTGTAAAAGTTCTGATTTCTAAGGAACCTGGGGATAACAAGTGTCTACCTCTTTATGAAACGTGACCTGGATTTCAGGATTCTTTTTCTGGGATGCTGAGAAGAGCTGAAAACTGCACTTCCATGTGCAAATTTAACCCTGGAAAATCAGCTTCCAGCTGTTTTGATGCAGCAGTGCTGCTTGCTGTGTTCAGTGTAGGGTTTGCTGGCTTTTCTGCTCAAAGTGAGACGAGAACAAGAGACGATGACTTCTGTGTGACTTGTGAAGAAGCTAAGGATTACTGGTGTTCTTTTATTTTTTTTTTTCCTTAAATAAAGGTCAGACTGCATTTGCTTTATGACTTTATGTGCCTTATTAACTTTGTTTTCATGTTAAATGAAAGAGTCGTCATGTTGTAGCTTTTGTTGCAAAAAGTGAATGGTTAAAAGGGTAGGTTGCAACTGAAGTACATGAGAAATCTGCCCAGTTCTCCATTGTAAATATATGTTCAAAGGACTTCTGAAGTTAAAAGCTAAACCAAATAGTCAGCTGATTTTAGTGACATGGATTTTTCTTCTGTTTCACTGAGATGATACAAAAGCCATCCTTGCTCTCTCCTCTCCTCTCTCTCCTTTCAAGTAAGTGTGCTAAGTGAAAAACAGTGTGTGCTATTAAATTATAAATATTAAAAGGGTAAAAGCCTGTGTAGGCATGTGAGTGTCTGTCATTTTAGCAGGCATATCAATCCTTGAAGACATCCTAGATGAGCTTCTTTAGACAAACCGTTTCTCCTGTATTCAGCGGGAACAGGCAAACCCTTGTTTAATTAAAACTCTAGTAATTGTCTGCTCAAGAAATTCCAGTAGCAGCAGAACTCCTGGTGGAGACCACAGGCAGCAAGTCACGGAAGAGGCTGTGCCTGCTTCCAGTTATTGGAAACTTGTATCCAGATTAACCACCTTCTGTCTCACAGGTTGGCAGATCTCAGATGCTTCAGTGTCACTGTATGGAGAAATCCCCCAAACCAGAAATAGTGAGCGCAGAAAGAAGGGTGCAGTTTTATTACTGGTGGTCTTAAAGGTATCCTCAAGTTCCTTGAATTTTGAAAACAGACAAAATATGGGAAAAAAACCCACATTTATTTTTACTTTCAAGGTTATTTCAAAACAAGATCTTTCTGAGCTTGAGGATGCAGGAAATTAAATTGTGCAGGGAAACGTTCTTTTCTACAAGTGACATACTAATAGTTGTATCCCCCCCTTCACTTCTGTAACTGCATTGAAGTATAGCTCAACTTCTCTGCTACACCTGGATTTCTGGGCCATCACCTGCTTTAATAATCTGAATATGTGACAACCCTAAAGTATAAATTGAAATTTGCTATCTGCATATTCTATCTGATCTGGATCAGTCACTTCAATGTCAAAGTATTCACATCTACTTGTGTGTAATTTATGATCTCAGAAAATAGTTGAAATAGTTACAGCTGAGAAGTCAAAGTTATAAACAGTTAAAACTTGTGTCTCATTAGCTCTTTCCACTACTCCCAGGAGCAAAGCTCTTTTTCCCCCTTTTTCTCCAAATGTTTTGTTTCCTTCCTTGTTTAAATTAAAATGCATCCTGTCTTCAACCTGGCTTTGGCTAGGTTTTTTGTTTGTTTTGGATTTTCTTGGTGTAGCCAAAGAATTTTGCTTAGAAACTATCCCAGTAGTTCTGGTGAGAAAAAATTATCTCAACCCACAAATATTAATGAGTATGAAATGGTTTTTTTTGGGGGGGGGG
>VXBL01007060.1:284737-346371 GCA_013400195.1 Aramus guarauna | reverse complement strand
TTTTTAATTCAGTGTCAGGCTTTTGTATAGCATAAACAGGTGGTGAAGACAAGATGAAGTGCAGATAAGAACAGTCTCATCCAGACTGGTAGAGCCCTCGTTACTTATGCTAACTGCAAAACTAACTGTGGCTCTCTTCTTCCAACACTTTCTATTAAAATAAAATCTGTAGCACAGATATCCACTGACTCATGATTTCTGCAGGTTTAGTATTAACTTGCAAACATGCCGTCTTTATGACAGATTTTTCAGGTGACAATCTCCCATGTCGACAAGAAGAATGTTTACTTTATTGTCAGATTTAGTGCTAAAGATTATTTTGTGCCTTGCACTGAGGAGTTCTTCTGCAGGTCGTGGTTACTTACATCAGCAAAAGTTCAAACAGAAACAGTCTTTACCCATTATGTGTACTTCCAGTGCTTGTAGCTTCATTAGCTTCTAAACTCATTCCTTGTATATGTTGCATCATTGTGTTTTTCATAAATTCAGCACTGTAATAACAGAATGTTCATTTTCCAAGATTTGGATTTGTGATACTTGGTTTAATCTATGCTAATGTAGGCCAGATCTTGGCACCAGCCATGGAGAAGTGGTCATACTATCTTGTTTAAATACACCCTCAGAGTCTGGTGAGATTATTTCAGTCTTGTGACTTCCTCTATAAGCATTAATCCTAAGTATGTACTTTGGGGGACTATTTTCAAGTAAATATAATATAGATACAGGGAAAAATTAGATTATCTGGAGGGTTGTCATGGTCTAGAAGGAACATGCAAGACTTGCCAATGACTTTCAGTTTTCTGACATTTGACCCTGACAATGTACATGACCTGTAATTGGTAGCAAATTGTGTGTAGAGCTTTCCTTGCTGCTCTGTATATTCCTTATGCAACTTCCATATGGTAAAACATTAGATAATCTAACACTTGAAAAAAATCTCTGTGTTTGAAATAGTGCTATGTCACGCATTGCTGATAGTGCTCAGCAATAACGGTTTAGTTAGTAGGATTTATAGTGTAATAAGGGTGCCCACAGGCAGAGGTAAGCTCCCATCTCCCTTGAAGGGCTAGCCCTTCCACAGCATCCATCACGTGAATAGTCCCACTGACATGCTGGGGCAGGTTTACAGCTGCAGCTGAATTTGCACTTACCTGTCAGCCAGGTCAAGGTCTAAAAGCAGAGTGATTTCATGCCAGCCAAGTGTGCGAGCAAACACAGGTAGCAAAGGTGATGAGGAAGAAGGTAGGCATACAAAAGTGAGAAGTAAAAATGGAAGATTATCCTAGAAGAGACTACTTTTCATTACAAAAGCAGAGATTGAAGTTTATAAATTGATTTGATAATTTTGGCTTGCTGTATAGTGTCAGTTTATTTTTTTGTTGTAGATTATCGGTGAAGAACTTTTTAATGAGTATGGTATTTTATGATATCCTGGGTATTTAGTTATATCTGTGATTGATATTAATTTCAATTACTTTTCTATTAAAAGTAATTTCTCCTGAGATTACTTTTGCTTGGGCTGTGTCACTGAGGGCCAAGCAATACTGTGTTGCACCTGAGATGTCCTGTAGACCTGTATCCGTTCTCTTATGAAGGGTCCACATAACTATTGCTCCAGAGAGCAACCGCAGAGCCTACAGGGCAGGGAGGTGTCTTGCTGTGAATCGGTCTGGGGTAGGCACTCAGCTGCTTCTCTGTTTTGTTACAAGGTGAATCACCAGCATGTGCGGCCGCTTGAATTGTGTGTTTCAAAAGCAATACTAAAGATAATCTGCAATACCAGTACTTGTAATGCTTGTCCTAAGGACAAGCTTATTCTAAAGATCACTTGAACAATTTTTGTCTTCATTTCCACTCCCAAGCAATGAGAAGAACTGGTTTCTAGGGTATAATTTGCCTTCAAATAAAATCAATTTGCATGTACCTAAACAAAAGACCGACACAGAATCCTATTGAAATAATTTTTTGTGCTACATGCACATGACAGCTATGAAATCATTAATCTTTTGCTGTTTCCATCAGAACATGTCAAAGAGCTTCAAAGGTGATAACAGTTGTTGATATGCTAGAGCAGAGCCTGAAGACAAGGAAATTCTCTCTGCATGGTCTAGCTCGTTGTTGACCTTCTATTTTCAATTTATCCTTTGGCTTAAAATAGTGTTTTTCAGAAACTTCAGTATCATGTAAATGCAATGCACTAATACCTCAGGCTGTTACAACTCTTTGAAAGGAGTTGTTTTCCTATCTGCTATTTGTATTTAAATCTGGTGCATTTGGGCTGGACACAGGTAGGGCTTTTTGTCACTATGGAATGCATAATGAAGGACTTTGATGTGCAAACGTTAGACTCCCTTGAGAGCCTGCTTGTAAAGCTTGCAACACTGAGTCAAACTCCAGCGTAGGACTAGCCAAGGGAATGGTTCTCTGTCCTTTAGTATTTGACCAATATGCATCTAATCCTCAGAATGGGAAAATGTCCTTGTGAGTAGACAGTAAATGATCTTAAAAGTAAAAAAAATTAAAGTAAAGCTTTATCTATCACAGTTGCTAGAGAACTTTTTCTGCTCCCCCAAGTAGTGCTTTCAGTGTAGCCATAGGTTGAATGTATTTGTAACCATCAGCCCAAATGCTTAAGACATACCTGGCTCTGGTCTGTGTCAGTGTCATGGCTGCACTCCACAGCACTATAAATCATTTATTAAACCTCAGATCTGGAAGTTCAGCAAAGTTCAAATGATTTTGTTTTTAAATTTGCATCTCTGGTTTAGGTTCATGAACTTTTGTTTGTTACTTACTCATTTATTTCTTTGAAGGAAAATCTGATTAAGAGCAAACTGTAAATGCTTTGCAGATGATGGGAAATCTGTGTTACATCTACAATGGAGTGCCTGATAAAAAAAGATTAGTTGCTGTGTCTGTATTAGCAATACCTCTTACTGTGAAATTGTTTCATCGAAGCAAAAGAGCATGTTAGACTGATTCTTTTTAATGATACCATTTTGTCTGAATAAATTAAATTATTGTAGCAAAAGCTACTGCATCCCCCTTGTGCCTTTGCTGATCATGGAAATCACCTTTCCCCACCACTGTTCCTGTCTTACTAAGAATGATCAGAAAATAAACATGTCTTTCCTTCTGCTAAGCCTTCCCCCAAAATTAGGATTTCTAATTTGACTTCTATCCTATTTAAGAACATTATTATTTTGGTTTCCTAGCTTCTTTGTGTTTATCTGCCCGGTAACTGAGGTGTACATTTATACTATGCTAAGTACACAAGGAGTGCCTCTAATAAGCTCTGTGACATGAATATTTTCTATCTTCCTTTGGAGATTCAGAGATCTTGATTGACAGGATGAAGACCTCCAACTGCAGGCCTCTTAATGTGACTTGTAAGTTCAGAGCATCACCTCAGTGTTGCTGCTACCTGAGAGATGTTGTTATACACCAACCTTATTTATCTCCCACTCCAATAACATGAGAAACCCAGGGCAACTGTGCTCCCAACTTCAGCACCTGAAGCTGGGGGTTGTCCCTCCAGGGAGAGAAGATAAGGGTATCTAAAGCACTGAAAAGTCTGTGGTTTCTTTCTATCCCCCTTTCCCATAGTTGTCTTCTCCCTGCTCCCTTATTTACCTAGTTCGTTTTACTGATCCATACTCCCAACCTTTGTGTTTCCATCCAAGCAGAATACTTTTCCCCAGGGCTGTTGGAGTGAAATAAAAATTTACTTTCAGCTTAATCTTGTTATGGCTGGTCATAAGGGCAGATTTTATATTCTGCAATTGAAAGTTGCTGACTCTTCTCTCATGCTGTTGAAAACTGGAGATGGTTCTTGGCCATCTCCTGTATACTTGAGATTTTAAAAATATTTTTGATATCCTCCCTTGCAAGTTGCTCTGTGTCTGTGAGAAAGGGATAGGCAGTTCAGACTTGGCAAAAATCCCCAGAAAGCCTATGGGATCTGCTCAGCATGGTGTGCCTTTTCAGGCCGGACCCAGGGAACTTGTGTGCAATAAAGAAAATTTGAGGCAGGGCACCTCCTGGCTGACAGTGTCTGGCTACCAGAATGCTCCAGTGAGGCCATCGGTGATCAGCTCGGTATAAATTAGAGGAAAGCTGAGGTTAGTCTGGGTAAGAAGAACTTATGGTATGGAGTTTAACAATAGCGCCTTGTTAGAAAAAAGTAAACAGAGCTCTATCTTCAGAGATAAGCCTGTCTTCATTAGAACAGTCTTTAATAAACCATCTGAATGAGCTGTTAAACTGTATCCATGTGCAGCTAGGTTTTTCCAAGCCACCGTGAAATTAATCTTGCGGACTCCCAGAAGCAGCGTGCGCACCTGACTGTATTGCCGATGTCTCCTGAGAAGCGAGGACCACTGCTACATGCCCACAGAGCTGGCGTAGCTTGTGAGCACCAAGGAGCAGCGAGAGCAGGGGATGACCTCAGGAGCCTGAGAAGTGATGTGCAGCTTCAAATCAAAAGTTCATTTAGATCTTTATTCTGTCCACAGCAGTGGCTGATGGTGTTAACTTAGAGAAAAAAAAAATAGAATAGTAAATTTGTGGATAATTCTTTCCAACTTCAGCAGTTTTAGGATTTCCTAAACTGTACTCTATGTATATAATCTTACTTACTAAACAGCTTCAAGTAAATCTGTCCCCATGAATGTATCTAGTATACGCACTGGGGGAGAATAATCATAACCAAGCCATGTAAATGTTTTTTACCTGAATTTATTTCTAAGAATTGTTTAGAGGGTTTTGAGGTTGTTTTTTTCTTTTTATTTACAATTCCTGCAATCAATGTTTACAGCAGAAACATTTTTTATTTTGCTAAATATTTTATTTTATATGTGGGCAAATCTAAACCAGTTCCACCTAAAATCTATCCTTTATTATTTGTGGTCAAACATTGTATGTATTTTGTGCTGAGATTTTGTCATTGAGAGGTGTCTGCCTGGGCTGGAAAGCACCCTGAAATCACACTTCAGGGGCTTATTTTGAGATGCCTGGTCAGGTTGTTTTTTCCTGTATTGTACTATGGTGCATTTTGGAAAGCAAAAGACTATTTCTGCAATGCATGTAGTCAGACTGGGAAGAAAAGGCTGTAATGGAGAAGGACAACAGGAGGGATGAGATCCACAAACCACGTAGGGTTACTGGGGAAGTCAGAGGGACAGAGCTTGAGGACAGCTGTAATGAAAAGAATTCCTGAGTTATCAGAAGCTTCAAGTATGTTTTAAAAGATAAAAGGCTCTTGTGAAAGTGAGCAGCAGGCAAGAAGCTGCTAGAGGAGCGTGTATCTAAACATCCGTGCTTAAATTTTCCATTTCAAATGAGAACAAGAAGTTGTGTGCTGTGTATATCTGGGTCCAGGGCTTTTTCTTCTCTCCTGTTTGCCATACAGTTAACACATAATTGGCGCAGGAGAAAAAAGGGACTTGCAATGAAGTCACCTATTGTTGACCCCAGAGCAGACTGCTAACCAGATCGTGCTTCCCCTTTGCCTTCATGCTATAGAGCAAAGAGTGTAAATCTGTGTAATTAGAGATGACTCTGGCACGACGTGGGTAACTGTGCTCCCACTGGATGTTGACAGTCTAGTAGAACCTAGCTCAGGAAACAGCATGACTTCCATTTGTTCTCTCCAATGGACACTGGGTGGGAAAGCACATACCTTCATGCAGCGTATGATCTTGCAGGTCCCTGTGACAACAATAATCAGATTTAATAAATGCCGTGTTGTTGTACTAGATTAAGGGATACTATAGATAACTTTTCAAAGGGTGGTTCTCGAATTAGTACTGGCTTGTGCCTGACGTCAACCCTGTAACGTGCAGCACAGATGTGACTGGATGGTCTGGAGGTATCATGGTCGCCTCTTTTAGAGATACTGTTGGGATGAATTTGCCTGTAGTACTCTTTGTGACAGTCCTTGAGTATGTATAAACTCATGTGCTAGGATTAGTTTCTGACATATAAAATCCCCCAGAAAACTGACCATTCTCACTAACAGTGGACAGAGAGCTCTTTGCCTATGAATTTCTCCTAAGAAATTAGGAGAGTGATGAGCCCACTCTCCGGCTTCCTCTTGCTTAGAAAAATACAGTTATTTCCTCATAGCTTCTATCCAAGAAAAACATTTCATAGGACAGCTTCACTATAAAAGTAAATAGAGGCAGGTGTGCCTTGCAGCAGTCACTGGCATAAGGGACCAGGTTTTTAGCCTAATATAATGATTCGCACTCTGACTTCTCTTTCTATTTACAAAGCTCAAAACAGAGCTCATAAGTATCATAATTTCTGTGTTTGCAGCAATTCCTGGCACATGCATTTGTGTATACGCAGGAATACATCCAAGCTTCCTATTAGAAAAGGCCTTTGTCTGCTTCTGCCAAGTGCTCCAAGACAAGTGAACAGGTTTTTCAAGGGCTCAACTTGCTGGATGCAAAAACCTTTCAAATATTTAGACAAAAATATTGCTGTTGGAATTGCTGAGAGCTTTGAACACCTAGTCTGACGTGCCCAAATGTGATCTGAGCTCTCTTCTAGCTTTGCGGCCTTCAGACTAGGTGTTCAAAGCTCTCAGGGGGCCTACAGGAAAGATGGTGAGGGACTGTTTATCAGGGAGTGTAGTGGCAGGACAAGGGGGAATGGGTTTAAACTGAAGGAGGGTTGATTTAGATTAGATATTAGGAAGAAATTATTTACTGTTAGAGTGGTGAGGCACTGGAACAGATTGCCCAGAGAGGTTGTGGATGCCCCATCCCTGGAAGTGTTTAAGGCCAGGCTGGATGGGGCTTCGGGCAACCTGGTCTGGTGGAGGGTGTCCCTGCCCATGGCAGGGGGGTTGGAACTAGATGATCTCTGAGGTCCTCCAACCCAAACCATTCTGTGATTCTATGATTCTATGATTCATTGTTAAATGCCATGGGTACATTTTCCTGCTATATTAGCCTTGCTGAATTCACAGAGAAATGTGCTGACTCCTCTTGGTTGCCGCTGCCCTTTAGAAAGTACTGGCATTTTTTTTTTTTTTTTCGTCCTCCCTGAATTCAAATCAACCGACATGAACTACTACAACTCTCTGTTTCTGGAGCTGCATAGTGGTACCAGTAAACAGGACAGAGTATATTAATTAGCCTGGAAAGCAGCAGGGGAAGAAATCCAGATGGATTAGCCAGACTTCTCTACAGCCAGCTGAGAATAAACAGCATTTGGAGATGAGATTAACAAATGCAATGCTGTTGTTTATGGTCAGATTAAAAGCATTGGAAGAATTCCAACTACTGCTGCAAACAGCTCAGCAGGAAGGGTGTTTCTTCACACAGTGAACCAAGAAATGTGTGTTTATGAGAAAGGTATGCACTTCCCCCCATCTTGTCGAGGACCTGAGGAGCCTTGAGGTATTCATGGCAAGTGTAAGGAAGTGCACGAAACCTGTGTCCCCCAAAGCAGCCTTGTATTTTAATGAGTTCTGATATTTCACTAGGTCATATTCTCAAGTATTCTGAACGCTATTTATCACTGAAGTGAACAGTCAAGGCTTCTTTTAGTATGATGCAGTCCAGAGCTCTGCTTGTGGATGGAAAATATTGGAACTTGGTTGCAAGCGGTACCACAGAGGGAAGCAGAGGAAATGACTGGCCCCACCTCCCGTCTCCCCGAATTCTGCCATGGCCCCAGGGCACTTCTTCTGGTAAAAGAGGTATTGTAACAGGAGAGGAGTGTTTGTCACTCGGGCAGGCATAGGGATGAGACCTAAAGCAGGTGCGGTGACACACGGGTCTGTACGATGGGACAGACACGGGAGTGTGACCGTGTGTCAGTGATGCTATGCAGTAGCAGTGTGGACACAGCAGCAAAACACCACCTCCACAGGGAGGTGAGTTATTCGTCAAACTTTGCATGTGAGAAAGAGGCAGTACTAAGCTAATAGCTTCCTGTCTATAGTATTTGCACCAAATTCTATTTAGCTCTGAATGGCACTGCAAGTGACCTTCTTTTTCATAAATTTCTTTAAGGTTAATTTCTAATGGAAAAAATAAAGAATTAGGAATTTATTTTTCACTTAAAAAGAAATGATGCCTGTATTTATGCTACAGAGAGTCAGCAACGTCTGAAACTTGCACAGAGCAGGCACAGAGGGTACTGTCAGTGGCCATCCTCATGAGGATTTTGGTTTGCGCACCAGAAGGGCTGTCCCACCCCTTTTCTCAGTGTAGTTTAGTACATCTGCTGCTGGTTGTGTGATATGGGGGTGGCTGTGTGGCTGGGCAGTCCTGCCCCTCTTACTCCTTCTCTGATCCAGGCTGTTGCTCCATCTTGTCAGCAATGGATCTTGGGGTTAAAGTTGGCTTTGATACGTGTGCTGCGGCTGTAGTATGCTGGTGTAATTGGTAGTGCCGATGGGACAAAACTCTTCTCTCACTGCTAAAATAATGTGATTGTGAATGTGACTGTGGCACAGGGTGATATCGCTGTGTGTTTTCTCTTCCCTTTTTAGCTCTTTCGTCTTTCATAGATGAACTTGTTTCTACACGGGAAGGCCTAGAAAGTTCTCCAGATTAGGCAGGCACCTAACTAATCATTTGGGCAGTTCCATCCATATAGTTAGGCATGCTCAAAATTGCTTGGGCTGGAGACTTTCCCAGAACAATCATCTCATCTATGCTAACAAAATGTTCTCTTACTTTTGGACAGACCCTTACTTGGGCAAAGGTCAACTGTACAAGAATGAGGAACTTAAGCAGACACTGTCTGGGAAACTTGGTAAAAAAACAAATTCTAATCTTATAGTGAAATTATAGATTTCATTAAGTGTTATTGGTGCATTTAAAATGAAACTGGCAGGTGTCCCATGTTCTTTGACAGCCATGATCTGTACCGTCATCCCAGAGTGGTCTCATGGAGCTATTTATTACATAGTTATGTTGACTTCTTGTGATATTTGAAAAACTGTTTGCCAGCTTTCTTCAGGTTTAGAGTGTGATGAAAACCTTGAGCGTCTTTCCCTCCCAGGTAGAGGTATCACTGGGGAAGTACTGTATAAACAAGGAGATTTGATGTCTGGTTTGGAGATCACAAGTAAACAGCAGAGCCAGCAGAGGCCAAGGTCTCCCAGCACACGGACTGGTGCCTCTCTGGAAGACCAGACTTCCTCTCAAGTCTGCTTTCAGCACTGACTTAAAGAACAACAGTTGTCATCATCAGTCCCTTCCCTCATATGGGTAGGGTTTTACATACTGCATTGCCATTGTATGATTCTCAAGGGTTTCCTCCATGCTATTGAATTCTATTTTCTGTTACAAAGTCAGGACTAGATCGAGTGTTTACTTTCAGAAATCCAGCCTCAGAGGAAACAATTATGGTTTTCCTCTTCTTGGCCATCTGTCTTGCTGATTATTTATTGTGCTGCGGACATGATTTATTTTTAGTTAATTCTAAACTGTAGCATGGGGCTTTGCCGCCCTAACACTGTTTTGCCTGTTTCACAATCATTTACTAAGATGTTTTCACTTAGTCATATTCCTTACAGTCAACAGCTACCTGAAGAAGCTTGCCTCCCATTCTGCTTTTGTCACACTTCGGAATATAGAGAAAGTCTCAGATTTCTCACTGAGGATGGAAATTGCAGTCTTCCGCTGGTTCTGAAATTTTATTATTATTATTATTAAACATATTTAATCTCAGACTTCTGGTAATTCTTAAGGTAATATTTACATAAATTCAAAGATGAAAAAAAAACATAAACCCAAAACCAATATACAGTATATCCCAAAGTATCCTGTCTTCTTGCCCTTTTCAGAACACTAGAATAGAATAGTTCAGTTAGAAGGGCCCTACAACAATCATCTAGTCCAACTAGCTGCTTCAGGGCTGACCAAAAGCTGAAGTATGTTATTAAGGGCATTGTCCAAATGCCTCTTAAACACTGACAGGCTTGGGGCATCAACCACCTCTCTAGGAAACCTGTTCCAGTGTTTGACCACCCTCCCAGTAAAGAAATGCCTCCTAATGTCCAGTCTGAACCTCTGCTGGTGCAGCTGTGAACCATTCCCACACATCCTATCGCTGGGTACCAGGGAGAAGAGCTCAGCACCTCCCTCTCTGCTTCCCCTCCTCAGGAAGCTGTAGAGAGCAATGAGGTCACCCCTCTTCCTCCTCCTTTTCTCCAAACTAGACAAACCCAGAGTCTTCAGCTGCTCCTTATAGGACATGCTTTCCAGCCCTTCCACCAGCTTTGTTGCCCTCCTCTGACACATTCAAGTACCTTGAAAATTATTAGGTAACTACTCTGTCCATGACTTAAATACTTGGGAGAGGGTAAATTCTGTGGCTCAAGCAAAACAATTACAACTAATATTGGATTGCTTAAAAACTTACATGGTATTTCTAAATAATCTCACTCACTTTTAGTTAGATCAGCAGTGTGGCTCCATTAAACTTCAAATTTGGGTTATTTTGCCAATATAGAATTCTAAAAGTTGACAAATAACATCTTCAGAGTGGTGTACCACCTGGCCACTTCTGCCTACCTGCACAATTAAGCCTCAGATCACAGATATGCTTGTCATGTAGCAACTGTACTGGTTTTCTAAACCTGAGCGAGCTGGTCCTGGGATAAGGTGTGCCTGTGTCTGATGGCCATAGGCACTGTAGACTCTCCAGAGGTTCAACCTGGTCTCTGAGTTCCTCAGAGTGCCCCATATAGAAAGGTGTAATGGAAAAAAGCGCCAAGGATATCAGCTTTTCCACCTGCAGGCACATGAAAGGATAGAGTGGTGTTCACAGCTGCCTCTAGGGGAGGGGAATAGATCCTTTAGGTGTGGTACAAGAAATTAAGCACCACAAGGGTTACAAAACTGTAAAATGAAACCCCACAGATAGAAAGGGACCAAAATTAAAAACAAGCATCATGTAAGAAGCTAACAAAAGAAAAAAAAAATCAAATGTAGTAGCAACACAGAAGATGCACTGTGTATAGTTTAGAAGAAAAATTTAAAAAGCAAGGAAAAAAATTGATCAGAGATTGGATGTCCACTAAGGAGCTATTTCTTTTGATGTGAAACACCAGAAAGAGGAAACATTTTATTGTTAATGCATGCCTTAGTGAGACAGGATATCACTCATGGAAAACTGGGAAAGCAGTGTCGAAGAGTGGCTACAGGAAACATAACATCAGCAAATTTCTTTCAAGGTCCACTGGTCTTGGGTGGGTTGCTTTTAAAAATCCGGAGCCATTAAAGGACAATAGGCATTTATATGTCAACCAAGCAGCAGTTCTCATATCCTCATGCAGAGAACTTTCCCTTCATTGCCTTCAGGGACGCAGGTTCCCATAGCAAGGGAGGAAAAGTACTAGCAGGACCTGAGGAACAGATTCATTCGTTTAATATGCTGGTTCAAAAAGGGAAAGCTGAGTTGCCATTCTGCAAATGGAAATATTGACAGGTATCATGGCAATGCTATAAAAGAGAATTTTCAAATTGCTCTGGCTTTTGAGCTTGCTAAAGAATGATAACTTGGGTGACTAGAAAATGTTATATTCTTTTCCTTCCAGTCTTGCACTTAGGGATCATCCTACTGGGCATTTTCTGAGCCATATGCAAAATAAAGGATTTGACTCTGAACTGTTAGTGGTGTAAATCAAGAAGGACCCTACTGAAGCTGTTATTGCATTGGGCAGAGTAATTTAAAATGTGTGTGGAAAAGATGAGTAAGATTATTTTTTGGGAATCTGCTGAAAATATTGCTCAGTTTGCTCCAATCAATAAATTATGGTACTATTTTGAGTAATGAAAATGAAATTCTAATGTCTTTGCTTCTAAGGTTTCTCAGCAAATAGGAAGCCATCAAAAATAACTTCTATGTGTTTCTAAACTGCACAAGAGAGGAAAAACTCTAGGTTGTGTTATAGACCGTCAACAGTATTTAAGAGGAATTCTTAAAAGGATTCCAAAGCCAAAAGACACTTTGATTATTTTTCATCTTGTATGCGAATAGAGCACAAATTTCCAAACAGTGCTTTCTCAAAACATTTTATGGATCCTTTCCATAACTGAGTTCCAATTATTGAGGAGGAGTATTTTTTTTAAAGCTACACTTTGTTGAAAAACATATCTAGGAGAAGAAATGGGCTATATTTTTATCTCAATACCTATTTTAAGTTTGTGATTCATCTTTACGTAACTAACAGGACTGTATCCTATGTGACTTCGGATAAAGCATGCAGTAAGGGGGGGGCAGGGAGTGCCTTCTGTGAATTCCTCATATACTGGTGAACAGATTGGATATACATCATTTTGGTTTTATAACCTATAAAGAAAAAGACTCATCATTCACTGTAACTGTGATATGATACAATGATTAGTTCATAGTAGATAATGTAGCATTCCAGTAGAGAGATCTAATGCTTCATCAGGGCTGTAATATTATATTAAACAGTATTTGTTACTGATGGAAAAGAAGGGAAATACTTTGGTTATGAATTATATCAAAGCTACCGGTCTCCAAAACAAGACAGGAAAAATACCACTTTAAATTTTAGCTTGTGCAATCTTAGATGATTTTCATCAGGAATAATTCTTCAATCTCATGTCTCAACTTTGCAGCTGTTCAAGGAAACCTATGTGCTTTTCCAATGTGAAGCAATCTGAAGAATGGAAGGCACTTATAGGGTGTACATTGAAATAATTTAAGGAGGATAGGAGAGAAAAGAAAGGGAAGCAAATCATTACAGAATGAAAATAAATCTTAGGTTTTCTAATGTGCTGAGGTACTTTGTAGGTCAAGGGAAAAAAAGGAACATGAAGATCCTCATGTCTGGAAACTTAAGCAATAGAAGCTTAGGGGCTGCTTTTCCATGCAAGCAGATAAGGCTTTTGCCACCGATTTAATAGGGAAGAACAACAGTCCTTAATATATATCAGTGCCTCAAATCCAAGCTAAATGTTGTTTCTAAGACTTAAAGGATCTGAAGTGGTGCAGACACTGCAAGGTTAACACGGAATGACATTTTGTAAATGACAATCTACCAAGTCAGAACAATTACTTTAGTTCTCATTAGAACAAGATTTTCTGAACAGCTCTCTTTCAGAAATCTCCTTCATTTCCTTGAAATTTCACTCAAAGAAACCATGATGCCATCCTCTGACAGCCTCATAGATTGCACTAAACCAATTAAATCAAGCAAACCTTATGGTTTGTGGAACAGACACTAAAATCTGTTACTCCAGAAACACACCGTCTTGAATCCAATTACTAGAAAGATTTCCAACCTGAAAAGGTAACTTGTGTCAACAGTCATAAATAAAATATCTTGCTGGAAAAAACCATAATGCTATATATCCTAACAGTAACAGCAATCAAACCAATTCTGTAGTTGTACTGATTGTTAATGAATTTCAAATGTATAAATCAATCACTAGATAAGACTTAGGCTTCCAAATGACCTAGGAATAGTTCCATAAAAATGTAAGGTTTCCAAATTTTGTCATCAGGGTTTCCATCTTAAAAAACCCCAACCAAATAAAATATTAAACAAAAAACACTCAAACCCCCAAACCCTCTCAAATCTCTCTTCAAAGCTGTCTAACCTGGGAACTACCCAAGCAGCTGTGGCTTCTCAAGGTCTGCTTTGGGATAATTACCCAAAGGATAGCTATTCTGATGGTCACAGCCAGGCAGCCCATGCGCTATGAACCACAAATTTCATCTATGAGGTTCAATGCACCACTAGAACTAATGAACGATGAAAGACTAAGGTATTCTATTTTTTTCTCCATTCTTTTCCTCCACTCACAATGTCCAGTGTTCATTGGTCACTTACCTGAATGCAGAGGAGAACAGCTCAGGTTCTTCTTTTGCATGTGTGGAGCTGAACTCACATTTCTGAGGTGAAGGCTGCGCTCACTGAGCTGTAGAATACTGTTTGCCCTACTCCCATTTTAGTTTTCAGGCACTAAATAAAGATTAACTGGATGAGAACGAATACAGTCTTGCACTGATCCTCCAATCACCAATTACATATTTTAAGAAGGGTTAGACAAAAAGCACCAATATGCAGCTTCGCAGTCACAGTTTATTAATATAGGCACTGTGCTTGTTTCCATTTTCCCAGAAAATGCTATGCAAATTTCCAACTGGCAAATATGCATCTGAAGTAATTCAAAGGTTTTCATGGCTTCTCCTAGCCAATTTTTCTTACAGTAATACGCGTACTGGATGTTAACTTTTAAATACCTTCCCTGAGTTGAAGGGAGATTCAAAGCCAGAAGCAGGCAGAGAGGGTGAGACTTCTTTTTGCATGAAAAATCCTATTCATTTCAAATATCTAGAGCCAAGAGATTATGCTTTTCCATTTGATCAGGAGAGGGTGAACCTCAGAATAACACTGTAGTAACCAGTAAGACTGGATATGGTATGTAGAACTCTTCAGCTGACTCACGTTGGCATCAAGTTTCAAGATGTGATGCAGAAATGATTACATTTTTCATTTAACCTGACCTATTAACCACATGGGTCCTATCATTAGCTGAATCTCAGGAGCTAAGCTATCAAATCTCTCACCTGCAAAATCTTCAAGATTATAAAGTAATAATCAGTCCTTTGATTGCATCACTGGTCAGCTTTGTGTGCTTCTGCTGTTTTGGGTGAAGGTGTATGGGATGAACTCCTGACCAAGTAGCCAAGCCAGACTAGGGCATACTCCAGACTCTTCCTAAACAAGCAATGCCCCGGCATGCGCACTAAAAAGTAACTTGATGTACTCTAGTAAGGTCCCTAGTCTGGACAGATGAGAACCAAGACTCTTCCAGGTGTAGCATGTTTCTCAGCCTAGAAACACCCTTTACTACACAACTCTGCCAGGCAACGGAAACAAGGCTTGGCTAGAAAGGCTTTCAGATGGGTCTTGGACAGGGATCCTCCTACAGAGAAATGGTAGGCTGAAGTTTATAGATTCCTGTGCTTCAATTGAAAATAGAGGCAAACACAAGAGAGGGAGAAGGGTTTTGAATGCAATTTGTATACTCTTCACAGCATACAAATGGAGACTTGAGATACCAATTCTGGCAGCTTTTCAGTGGAATCTTAACACTGGTGTGAGCTGAACGCATTAGGAATAAATTAACATGACTGTAGGTATGCTAAATAAAGTGGCAGAAGTCAAATGCCTGCACTGACAAGATACTAAGCTGGTAATGAAAATAAAGCTCTATCTTGCAGTCTTTGGTGCCGTGAAAAACTTGCAGCATTAAATGAGAGGTGCATGAGGAATGCAAAGTGAAGTCCATTGAGTGTATCTACAGAAGAAGTGATGGGTCATGCCAAAGTTGCCATTGCCATTGAAGAGCGAGTCACAGAATTGCTCCTAGAGACTCAGCAGAGCTGCCCTTCCAGCAGGCTACAAAGACCACAATCTATCCATCAAGGGGTCAGTCAGATTGAAGCCTCCAGGCAAAAATTTACCTTTCTGCATTCTGGAAATATTTGTTGTTGTTGTTGTTGGCTGTTTGTTTTTTTTTGTTTTCTGAGTGTTTGGGGGTTTTGGTTTGGTTTTTTGTTTTGTTTTGTTTTTTAAATCTTGCTATTGTCTATGAGTTGTGTATGGAATAGGCAACTGACACCTACGGTGCAGGAAAAAGACCTGATGTTAGGAGGTATTTTATTTCCAGTTGTAGAATAAGCCTGCACTCTGGTTCTGCTAACCAGATGTGGTGGCATTTTCCCTGGCTTGTATTATGCCATAAGAGGAAGTAGTCAAGTGGTTTAAGAGAGACATTATCCTCATGTCTATGGCAAATTTGCTCTGTTGTTTTTGGGGTTTTGTGGGTTTTTGTTTGTTTCTTTGTTTGTTTGTTTTGTTTGTGGTTTTTTTTAATATAAAAACAGTGCTTCACCACTTGATTTAACATTTATTCTTTTCCCATGGTTCTTTCCTGTTTAAAATGGATATGTTACACTGGAAGTCTCTTACCATTGTAACAGGTAAGAAAGTTTGAAGGAGGCACTTCCTGCTTCCCTGTAGCGAGTCATAGGGTTTATCTGCACAGTGAAGGTAGGGTAACCTACAACCAGTAGTTACTCTGCAACAATTTCTAGGTCAGCTGTGTGTGCTCCACTTTGGAGGGATGCAGCCCACCCTCCATCCTGGCAAGCCTCCGAGCAGCCCCATGTGGGAGCTGGTGCAGCATGCAGCACCCTCGTTCCCAGTCCCGTGCTGCACAGAAACCCACGGAAAGCACAGGAGTTTCTCATCAGAGTAGCCCTGCTGTGGTTTTCTTTAGTGCTCATGAAGATTTCCTACACTGTTCAAGTAATCAATCGGTTTGAAGAGCTTTGTAGACCCCTAAGTCCTTTGTTCTTGACATGGTTAATTTCTGAGACAGCTCTACCCCACTTAGCATGAGTTAACACATGGTAAGTGCATGAGCACTGAATGAAGCAGAGGACTGGTGTCAAGCTATAGTGTAAAGGTGGCTCTCGTCTAACTTAATTGAGCCTCACTGGGGAAAGCATGCTTAACGCCAGCACTTGAGCATGTTAAAACATATCTGATGAGCCATTTTTATCACAGAAGAGATACTAGATTATGAGAAAAAAAAATCAATGTAATTTGACATACTATGCTGTTCATGTATTGATAAATGTAAAAGTTGCTTCATTGACAAGATTATATTGCAGGTTTTAGCACATGAAAGTCCAAAGCTGTTTACAATTACACTGTTGCATTGTACTGTGCTAAAATTGTTCTGATTCTTATCATATCATAGGTCTCTTAACATCTTATAGGTAAAATTGAAGCTAAACAAAACCATTCTGAAATAGGACAAAATATTATGGGTTTTATGTTTGTCCACATTTAGAATGGAATTTTTTTTTTTTTTTTTTCAAAAATTGCCTGAAGAACAGGAATTCTAGATTGCGACTGAAAGATGGAAAAATTGAGGTTTCATCTAGAGTATCCTACAATCAGAAGTCAGGCAACTGGGACAACAACTTTAAGAATTAGAACCTGCATGTTCTTGAACTAAAAAGGAAATAAGAAGATAAGGAAAACTCGCATGTGGTTAAAGTTTGAGTCTGACTTAGGAGACTCAAGTAAAGATGTACCTCAGAAGATGGGACGCCCCTGAAACAAAATCAAGTCAGTAAACAGCAGAAATTACTAGGGAAGGTTGCACAGAGGATAGAAACTACTATGGCAAAGAGAAACTGGTGTGGTCATATAAACTGTTAAAAAAACAAAAGCATGAGGCTTTCAAAAGAATTAATGGGTACTTTGATGTACCAGAAGGTGAGGAACATAACTACTTTGTAAGTACTTTCTTTGCATCAGCTGTTATCACAGAGGACTTTGAAGAATATTTACCCAAAGTCTTTTCAAGTAATAAACATTGCTAGAGATCAAAAGAATTTGGGTATTAGCACAGAGTAAAAAATGAAAGAGTAGAAATATTAAAAAAAAAAACAAAACAAGGCACCCAGGTACTTGGAAGAAGAGCTGAGCTTCTGAGAAAATAAAATTCTGTTTTTAAAATTGTTTGCCATACTGGAAGCCGAGGGAGTAATAAATTACTTTACCTGTCCTTTAAGGAGTCACTAGGGAAATTCACAGACCAGTAAACCTTGTTTCTGTAACCAGCTAACATCTGCAGGCATAAAACTTTTGGAAGTCAAAACAGAAATGACAAGAAAAAAATCTTTATAAGAGGAGCATCCTTCTTGCCTCTGATGGGCAAGGATTATCTGAATATATAAAGGAAAAATGGGAATCAGTTGATGTCATGAATTCAGAATTATAAGGTGCATCTTTATAAACTGTAATACAAACTTTGTGGATCATTTGCTTAGCTCAAAATAAAGCCTTTACAAGAAACAGCATTCATTAGCTCAAAATAAAACCTTTATAGGTAACAGCATCGACTGACTGCTGCCAGCAGGCGTGGGAGGAGGACAGGCGAGCTGGCTGGCCTTGCGCTGGAGCCATCCCCATGGTCGGGGCTGAGTCGCTGTGCCAGTACTGGCACCACACGTGAGCTGGCAAGTTCATAGCGCCGCGTTCTCGGCCCGCCGCCTTTCAGAAACACTGCGGCATCTCGTAAGAATTCAAAGCAAAAGCCATGCTCCTGTTTGATTCCAATGTTTCTGTTATCACAGCAGGCAATGAAATGGATAGCAGGCTGTTTGTGGAGGTGCTTCATCAATGTGTGGATGCTGCAGTTAATGCAGTGAAGTCACTCAGTCATTCCAAAATATTTGAATTAATTATTCTTTATCCTAAAGAAAATTGTAACGTAGCATTAGGCAAAGCAAAATATGTCACTTGAAATATTACATGGACAGGGTCTCGGGCTAAAAGACTGATGTTCTTTGTTAGGCTCAGTACAAAACAATTTACATTAGCAGACATGAGCATCCAGTTTGTTTATGTAGATAATGCTGCGCAAGAAAATAATGCCAACAGCTTCAGCTGGTTTTATTAGTCTGAACACACACAGCCAAATCTTTAAATGACTGTTCAACAGAACATTCTCTTCCATTTCTAAATTATTCTCCTTTCTAATTACTGTACAGTATTTAGAAATGAACAGAATTGAGATGTGTATGATTCCATAGTTGCAATGGAAAAGTGACTTATAATTAGACATTGGTAGAGTGTAGCAATGGCGCTGCCTTACATTCTGATGGGTAAACTCTGGAATATGTTATGTAGCTAGATTGATAAAGATTGATAAAGATTGATAAAGATAGATAAAGACTGATTTATAAAGATTGGGACTAGGAGAAAACATGCCTTTGATTTTTAATTTTTTTGAAATGAATTTTTGTCAGACTTGCTATCAGGATTAGCTGGTAGTTGATGAGTCTGCTTCATTCAAAAGTAAGTCAAATTTTTATTTAGAATTGTGCATGAGAGGTCACTTTAGCATATCCTTTTGTCATTCCTTCAGTAGATCTGAACGTACTTGCCTCATGGGATCCCTTCTGGAGAATCATAAGACACGTGATAATCTACAGGCTGCATTGCATCAGGAAAGCCAAATGTCTTCCTTTCTCCTCTTGCCAGTATTTGCCTTTATGAAGATTGCTGAACAACCTACAGTGAGATTTGATGCCCCCCTCGAGTCCCCAGAAGCCCTTGGAATGGCTGCCGTAGGACAGGAGTTTGGAGCCACAGTCACAGAAACATCCACACTGCACTGCGGGACAGGAGGGTCGTGCTAAACTCAAGAGAGAACTGGTAGAGAGCAATGACACAAGGGTTCATGGCATAAGGGCTTCTGATCTTCTCTTTGAAGAAGCTGAGACATCTTTTTTTGGCTGCAAGATGTGTTGAGGCACTTCTTGGACTTTGAGAGGAAGTGAATCCATTTCTGTAGAAATAGCCACAGTGTCTTGCTTGTGCCATATATGCAATAGAGATGGTTTCCCAAGGCTGACAAATTATTAGTGTCAGTGTATCACTGAAGGTAATGATTAATTAACTGCAATTACAAACTTTTAAATACTGTCAAGTAAACTGAGCATAAAATGAAAAATCACACGCTGCCATCAATTTCAAGAACTTTATCCAAAAGCACAACTTCCATCTGATATTAACAAAATCCGTCATTTTCACCATAGTAAAAGAATGACCCAGTAACTAAGTACACACATAGTGAAAGCAGTCAGTAACTGGGAAAGAATATGACAGGAGCTTAAAATAATACATTTCTGATAACTAACTGCTAATTACAATAAACTTAGAGAAAACAGAGGGCATTTTTAAAGTTGTTTTTCTCTTTACAGATAGAGATCAACATTTCAAGAACAATGATTACAAGAGTAAAAGTTTTTCTTTAAACCAACCCATATATTACAAAAACAATACAGAGAAGCCCTGCAAACCTGGTAGTGTACAAAACAGAGTAGCAGAGAGAAAGCACAAGAGAAATAAATTGTCAAGGATTATTAAGAAAAATAACAGTGCATACTAAAGGACTCCTGTAAAGCTGTTTTACATGAGCTGAAGGATGTCATTTCCGTATGACTGTGATTTTGCGTGAAGTACAGATGCTTTCAGAAGTGTCACTATTTAGCTTTTTTTGGAAAAAAAAAAAACACAACACCCCAAAACCAAAAGCAAAAACAATTAGGCAATATTTGAGATAACTGAAAAACAAATGTTATAGGCCACCTCACAAAGCTAGTGACAGGATTTATTTACATTAGTTTAAAATTTCACTGAGGCTTTGCACTCCACTCCTTCCAAACTTCACAACTTCAGAACTGAAAGAGGTCTTTGTTAGAGAAAGAACAAATATTTCTCAGGTTAGGTGCTCAGACAATAGAAAAAATAGTGCAACTGTTTGCTACATTATATACCCTTCCAGCATATCTATCAAAATACTCAGACTTTTTTTATTACCTTCTCATTTAAAAAAATACAAAGAATTCTGCTTTCTTTATTATTTTCTTTCTTTTGATTAGGAAATTCCAGACATCTTTAGAGATATTTAAAATAAAACCCCAGCAACCCAGGGCTAGTTCTGCAAATTGATCCACTGAAGCAGATGTCAGAAGCGTAGAAGAAGTGTTATTAATCCAGTTGACTCCAGGTGGAGGCAAAGGTCCCTCTGGAAAAGCAGCTTGCAGGCTCAGGAACCTCGATCATCCTTATGAAGGCAGTAACTGAGAAGAGTTTCAGGCCTAGATCTGTAAACAGCTCAATCTTATTCGCTCATTAGTGGGACTGAACTCCACAGAAAATGCAACATCACCGTAATGACTGCAGCTGAGGAAGCTCCCAAAACAATACCAGAACAAGCAGGGACTGCTGAGGCAGGCCGTTCAGCTCGCTCAGCTCTGGCCAAGGAATACATGTCATTTCGGTCACAATGGGATTTAGAAATGCTCGATCTGGCTATAGCAGCTTGGCCGTGCATCTGAGGTCTACAGGTGTGACTAGATTTGAAATGGCTTAGCACATTGTGGTTGTTTTTCTTTACTGAATAGGCTAGTGTTTAATGGCCTTGACCCTACAATAAATCACGTGGAGCTTTTCTATTCTTCCTTGTGCCCACTTCCACTCCCCATGCCCTACCCCAAGTGCATTACCACTGATTCTGATTTGCTAAAAATAACAAAGGACTTGGAATTGGGAAAAGCTCAGTGAATGCTGACTGCAGAATAGTGCAGTATATTTATAAAATCTGAGTTTCTAAAAGATAGCTTAGGGTTACATGGATACTGACAATACAGTTAGTTCCCAAGCTTCAGGGCTACATCTTACTCTTCTGCTTAGGGGAAACACTTTGTGGTTTGCTAAGGCAGATAATGATTAAGATCTTCCTACAGGAAGAGACCTTTTATCACTGAAATCTGCACTTACTGTGATAAGTCCTTATCACTGACCTTACTGTCAGTGAAGGTCAGTCAAGGAGGTGGTTAAGAAGGGCTGAAGAACATTGCTGGCCTCCAAATGCTCACACGCTCTGATACCAGGGAATGAAGAGATTACAGAAAGGACAAAGGGAGAAATAAAAGGAAGGCATAGAGACACATGGTGGTGACAAGGGGTTTAAAGGGATGGATGCGAGTTCACATCAGGGTACTTTGGGGAGGAATGATGCAGCCTAAAGGATCAGAAGATGCCTTTTGAGACACTCTTGAGAAGTGACTTGTCTCTGTTCTCAGCTTTTTTAAAGTCTGGGTAATAGTAAGATCCCCTTTGAGACCTACTGGCATAAAGCTGTAGAGTAAAATGAGGTGATGCTACTGTACAGATGTATCATTAACTCATTAATATTCCACGCTTAAGAAACCTAGGTGGTCTTTGCTTTTGCAGGGAGACTAAGCAGAGCTTTGGAAGATAAATCTTGCATGTATTCTACCAACATCAGAAGCTTTTTGAGTATTTTCTACAACTGAAAAATATGTTCACTAGCAGCCTGCACAGGAAAGATAGCATGCGTGGCACAATGCTCCCCAAGACTTCCTGAAAAGATGGAGATGCCATTTGTGCTCATACAAAAGAGAATTTGCCTTGGTACCAACAGATCAATTCTGCCTATGACACTCAGGCAAACCTGCCTTCAGAGGCATGTCATTAAGATGATTAGATATGTGACAGGTGTGTGTTATCAGCATTGTTTTCTTTTCCAGTTCCTGCCTGTGTTGCTGTTAATTCCCAGAACACGTTACTGCAAAAGTGGGTCTGGTCATGTTCTCAGTGTAAATACTGTGGTACAGGCCAGAAAGAGATAAAAGTGCCATGCATTTTGTTCTGCAAAGACACGTACTCCCCTGGAGTCTCCTGGGCAGACAATTGGACACTATCTTCCTTCTTTGTGCCTGAAGGGCCAAAAACTTAAATGGGACATGGTTAGGAGTTCCCTACATGTCCAGAGAACAGCATGGTAGTGACTTCATTTTCCCTGTTTTGAGTTGGAAAGACAAGGTAAAAGGTAAAGAAGGGCTGTAGGAGGAAACACAAAACGTTAGTGTCAGATTAAGGGCAGTAGGAGACCTTAAGGCCTCAGGATGCTTTGATTTCTTTAGGATGTTCCCAGATGGGGGCAAAGGGCTAATGACATGCTAAACCATCCCTATCTTTACTTTATGGTGGCTGACCGATGCACCAATAACAATATACCTAACAGAATATTGGTTTCTGGCTCTTGGAATGGAATAAACGCACTTGTTACCCTGAGGATTAGCAAACTGTAAGATGAAGAGGGACATGCTGTACCTGATGGTTATTTCGCTTAAACTCAGCTCAGGCTGTGTGTCCAGGAAGCCAGGAGGGCTCAGAGGGGCAGAGCAGGAGTTAATGAAGCACTCAGCTCTGCCTGGCAGAACCCTGATGTCTGACACTATCACCAGGGACCTGACTGCCCTTTTCCTTTCTGCGCATTAACCAGATGAAATCCAATTCTCCAGAGCTCTGAATGCTCTGAAAGCACAGAAGCATTTTGATCTGGGATTGTGATTTTTGGCCTATTTATCTCAATAGTGGAAATCAGCCTTAAAAAGAATAATTTTCCAGATTCTGCTCTGTGATTAGCCACAGTCAAATTACGTTGGATAAACGGACACAGACAGAGCTATGTGAAATTAATAACTCCCAGCAGTCTGCAGAGAAATGTGAAGAGGATATTAACAACTGGAATTGCTTGAGAATAGCAAAACGAAAGCTTCCAGTAATAGACAAAATACATAACAACCTATAGACTAAGGGCTCTTGTTTTCATTTGGTCCCAGGCACAAAGGCACATTTTCCCTTTATCTTCAAATGGATGTACAGGGTAAGACTATAATGGCTGGCTGCTTCTATTCACTCTTGATTTGGGCCTTGTTATTACAGGCTGCTCAGCGGTTTGTTGGGATGCTGACTGCCCTTAAGTCCCATTACAAACAAGGATTTTGGAGAGGGGATTTCATTACTTCTGAGGTATCTATTACCTCACTTGCCTGCTGAAATGGCTAAAACATTATTTGGAGCAGACAAATCTCTCTGCTGCTGTTGTTGCATCAGTTTCAAAATCTGTTGTTCAGCTTTCCATGTGTGTTGACAAGGAAATACATCCTTCTCCCTCATTTTATTTTAGGAGGATGTTAATGCTGTGGACAAACACAGACTCTTAGCTCTGCAGATAAAAAGATAACGGGAGTAGCTATGTGGGTTTCCCCACTCCGTTCTCCTATCTAATGTACCTTTGCACCCACTTGCATAATTGTTGAGCCTTTAGTCTCCCTGCTGTGGTGGCTGCACAGTTTTCGTGTCGAGCTGCTGGCTGCTTAGAGCAAAAATATTCTTAAGCGAGAGTTTGATTATTTGGTATGTTGCCACAGATCCCTAGAGGCCATGGCTAGAAGAGACTCATTAGGGCATCCAGTTTGTCTCCCCGCTCCCCATGGCTCATTAATAACTTTGCAGAGCACATACAGTATTGTTTCTTGTGTTTGTACAATGGAGTTTACAACATAGCTAGAGGTCTAGCACTGCTTATAGAAAGCGTTGTGCTTTGCCTACTACAGAACAAACTCCAATCAGGATTTGTAACTGTTATCCGTGCTAGATACTTTTATTTAAAGCACAGATCTTCTTTAAGTGGAATCCTGCTCTCATGCCGATACGCGAAGTGCTCAGCAAAGTGCAGAGCCCTCTTCTGCTTTTACAAAAACGCTTCAGAGAACAGCTGTGGGGCATGCATTTGGTCTTCCTCCTCACCCCTCAGTGAGTCACAGCAGTTATCCAACTGCCTGGCTCCAAGGAATGGAGAAGCTACAGTGCTCCAAGTCAAGCTGCATTGACAATTCAGGCCATAACATATACCCATGTAAAGAAGCGGTAACGGCATCCACAGGACTGTACCTATGAACCATCCACCGCTCATCCACTTCTCCGCTCCCCTCTGTGCCTTCTCCGAACTTAATGATGGAGTAGACCCCTTTTTCAATGGCTGACTTTAAACCTTCCCTGTAGTGGGTGAGGCCAGAACACAACATCCAAAACCATGCTGTGCATGTTATCACTATCAAAGGAGATCAGAGTTTGAACTAGCTCTGCCCAGTGTGATTTAGGGATCTTTAATACACCTGACAATATTCTGTACAGACTCCCACATGCAGTACTCTTGCACCTGCATCCTAAAACTCTTTTTCTCAATAGAAAAGCTGCACAGTTAGTTGGCAGTTTAACGACGAGACAGGAAATGCCTGCACTTGCTGCCTGCACCCAGTTTGCCATGTCACCCTGTCAAGCCAATCACTTTAATTAAAGTTCTGTCTGGCTCTTCTTGACAACTCAGCCTCTAATGATGAAAATATGTATGATCTGGACGAGGGAGGCAGCGCTCATTGTTTTTTAACACTCCTGCTATTACTATCGATTTCACATGAAAGTAGGGCATTTTCTTTGGGAAAAGCCACACAAAAGTGTCACTCGGTATCATTAGAAGAGTGGTGGTTCTTTGCTGTTCCCACTCTAAAACTGTTCATGAGTGAAGAATTTAGTCCAATACTTTGGGACAGAAACACAAACATTGCTAATTGCACTTAGATTTATATTCTAGGAAATTTAAACAAAGCACTCTGCTGGCAAATTCGTTAAGCAGTAGAATAATCCCATTGGGCAAGTAGTATAGTGTCAAACCAGTATTAATCATGGTGGAAATACTTTGCTCTTCATGCAAAACCAGTGATTGCATGATCTGGCATAACTAGAGAGCCTACAGAAACACTGAAGAAAAGTTCATGAGTAATTGATACAATTACAAAGGCAACAGAACATTAGAATATGGTTGGGGACAGTAGATTACATTAAGCAATATTTCCTTGGGTCCTACATGGTCATACACCAGACTTTGTCCTGTTCAGTTTTGTGTTGGAAACTTCTCTGCAGCCGTCCAACCTCACTTAGTCTGATTTCTGCTCAGTGAGAATAAGGAGGAGCATAAGAACGGGAAAGGTACACAATTTATGCAGATTCTTTGTTTTTTATTATCCTCTGCCTATAAAGGAATGAATAGCTATTTTAGGACAGTGAAGATCATAATTTTTGTATCATTCACTACAGCTGTTTTATAAGACAGAATTTGCTTTCTGTCCCACTAATTTTCCAGAACTGGGCTTCTCAAACTTTTTCCCAGCACAGATCTCGTCTGTCCTCAACCATCTCCACAAAATCCTGCCTCCAAACAGGGAAATAATTACACACACAGAAGCTCAGTTCCTCAAGTGAGTTGTCATTGTTTTTCTCATCCTCAAAGTAATTTAGTTTCTTTTCTCCCCGCTGTTTGCATCTTTCCAGCTTTAAAAGCCAGTTCATAGAGAGGGAAAAAAATACACACCATGACTACTGAGTGGTTATAAATACTGATTTGGGGCATGCTGCTTTGATTCAAGTTACTGTCCACCAGCCCTGCAGGAAAATGGGTTTAAAGAGAGAAGAAAAAATCTAAACCTCTCTATACATTCGGCAGCCTTAGCCCAGCCTCAAGCTCAGCAGCAGGCAAGTGTCAAAAATAGTCTCTGTGCCTGCAGACAAGGCTTTCTGGAATTAGGGTAGTAGCTGTACGAGACAGAAAACCTCTACAGTACATGCAGACTTAGAGGAAGAATGTGTTTGCTACTCTCAAAGTGCAGACACTTTATGTATTTGTGTTTATTTTTTTAAGGGGTAAGAGGGAGATTTCCAACAGAGGTGATTTTTTTTCTTCCCTCAAGATTTTGTGACCTCTGAAGTAACAAAGGCTGCAGCTTGTTTTGAAAAGATACAGCTCTTGAAAAGGAACTGCTCATGGGAACAGTGAAAATACTGTCCCTCAAGAGAACAAATCCAAAGAATAATTGGAGTTGTTACCTAAAGCAGGTGAAATAAAAATCACTTCCAGGAGCCTCATCAGAACCCAGAGACATATTAGCACTGAAATATAAGCACCTGCATATCTGTCACTTACTACCTTTTTTGTGCTATTTCTACCCCAGCACATACCTGACTCTTGCACTCACTCCCTTGCAAGAACAGAAGTGTCCAATCTTTCTTTGAATTCTATGTTTCTCATAGACATCACTCACTGTTAAGCAGCCTTCGCAACTTCCCCACATTCTTTTGATACACCAATAAACTTATGAAAGCACATGGCTGCTGTGGGAAATCTGGATTACAGTGAAATGAGCTGAAAAGCATGACGTTTGGCCTTTGTTTCCCAGAAGGGACACATCTACAAACCACTGTTGTCACTGCAATCCAGTACCTCTAGCCAGAATGGGGGCTTGTGCTGCTGCTCTGTTTAACACCTTCTCCTCTGGAGCACAGAGGGTCTGCAGACCAGGCACACCTTGCATTAGCTGTGCCTCTTCCTGCAAACAGCAGACAAGTTTAGCATCGATTCATCGATTATCAGATCCCGTAACTGATACTGGAAGGCAAGTGTTAGATAGCATGCATCTGCCTGTTACAGCTTTAAGTCTTGTGATTTTGAACGCAGCCTAGTAGTGTATGCACTTGTAGTTCATCAGAACTGAACCAATGTTGACTATTTAGTCCACCTGGAAAACTAAGATATCCAGCAAATATGACATAGAACAATTTCATACAACATTATACCACAGTAAAAAATGCACAAACAAAAAAAAAAAAGCTGACAAAATGCAGAAGAGCTGCTAGAAAAATCTAAACAGTAGAAAATAAGCACTTTCTATATAAATCTCACTTTCTCTTTATATTTACTATACCCACGTTGGTCTCTCTTTTATTACATTTCTATACAAAACTGGTATTGGCTCTGTTCTCAATTAAAGCTCTCGCCTCCATACAATTCACAATTGCACCCAAACTTTCCACCATCAAGATTCAAGATGATTAACTTGCATTTAATTTCCGTGATTGTGGCAGCACTTTATCAACAAAGTCCCTACCTATATGTATTTATATAGATATACACATATATATACACACATACATACATTCATACATACACATGACAGATACTGTTGCAGTTATCCTCTCTTCCTATGTTTGGAGTGACAGTCATCCTAGAAAGTGAAGGCATACACAACTCCCACAACCACAATATTTCCAATTGTTGCTATTATTGCAATCCATAGCAATATGGCATCATTTGAAGAACGGGATGTCTCTTCTGGTGGATTCGGCATGGAAGAAGCTGCA
This sequence comes from Aramus guarauna, assembly GCA_013400195.1. Lineage (NCBI taxonomy): Eukaryota > Metazoa > Chordata > Aves > Gruiformes > Aramidae > Aramus > Aramus guarauna. Next base: position 318,707 of record VXBL01007060.1, on the reverse strand, counting down.
TGGACGTTGGCTGATGAGTTAAACAAGGAGTACTCTGTACTAAAGTCCTCATTGGGTGAGTCCATAAAGGCTCCTCCCATAACAGGAAGCTGTGAAGAAAGATAAGGCAAAATTAGATTGACGGCCAGTATTGGCATTTGCTTTGTCTCAAAGCCATTACAAAACAGCAACTACTAGCAAACCTGCAAAATTACTGAGATTTCATGTACACGGTGCTAACCTGTCAGGAATATCACAGATACACACTTCAAAGTATTTCTTCCATTTCTGTTAGAATCAATATTATTGCAGAAAACTGATGTCTATTACATGGAATATACATCAGAGCTAGCATACAGGCCCCAAGTCAACCTAAGTAATTATATGCATTTAGAAAGAAGAGATACAGCTATGCACAAAGCACTCACATACCAAAATGTAAGTTTACGGCAACATGTTTTGTGACGACCAGCAACGGACTCATACTGCACAAAGACAACAAGCATGCCTGGCTGAGAACTGAACCTTCGATTGATGTAGAGATGTAAAAACCTACAAATCACAAAAGTTGTTGCTGTAAAACAAGTGCAGTGTACTCAGTGCTCTAACTTCACTTGCATAACATGCCATCACAATGATACAATAAATAAATTGGATTGTGAAAGGCTCCATAGCAATGAAGTTGCAGATTTCCAACACTTCTCCAACCACAGACTTCGCTTAGTGAGATGGACAAAGTTTCTTTGGTGCTCTTAGCTGATTTCTCAGCGGTACCCGGAAAAGTTATCAGTAAGAGAGCAGTTATTCAATACAGGAATATGGAAACGTTAAAGTCTCTACAGTACTCAGTAACTAAAATTCCCGGGGGATTGTAGCAGGTAGGTAGACCAAATCCATTGAATTCCTGGGGGAAAAAAAACACCAGAGCCATAGGTCCAGATCTCTGCCAGCCTGACCAGAAGGGAAAAATTCCATCATTGTGTTGATGACTGGTTTGATCTTCAGCAATGAGTAACACCTCAACATCAGCGCATCCTACCTACACTCTCCTTTCAGATCTGGTAGAAATCCAGTGTTTCAAGGAAAGCTGAAAAAAGTCTAGGAATGTTCTCCTTAAAATACACCCTTGCTGCAACACCAACCAACCTTTCCTTCCCTACAGTGGTTGCCATGCTGCTGCTGTTCACCTTCTAACCTTTAGATCCAATTACAATCTCCTGTGTCACACCCTACTTGTAAGTTCTTGTGGGTTTTTGAGATTATTATTTTTTGCCTTTCTCAGTCGGGCTTTCTTCTACAGCTAAAACCCTCTGACTGTAACAACAAAAAATCTTCCTGCTGTTATACTAGTAGTATAGTTACTACTAGTAGTACTATTATAACTTCAACAGTACTGTTGAAGTCACCATGGCCTGTGAATAAGAGGAACCAACCTTGCCTTCATTCAGTCACATCACAGAAGGCTGCTAAATCAGTCCTAAATGACCATGTCCAATACTCACTGGGCTGAAAAATCAGTATTTTTTAACAGCCTGTCCTTCAACTCCCACATCACATTTTGACTCTCCCAATAACCTCTCCCTTTGGTTCCAAACTACACCCCTTCTTGTTGTGTGCTGCTTTGGCGACTGCTAAACAGGACAGGATTTGAGGATAAACCACCTGTCCTCTCCACAGCGGTGGCTAAAATCTATAAATTAGAGTGAAGAATCTGAGAAGCTTGAGGATAAAGTAGATTTTTTGCTTGCTATCCATAACAGTTTACAGAGCTATAAAAGACAAGACCCTCTTTCCAAGCTGACGGCTGAACAAATTTCGTCTTTAGTCGAAAATACCATGTCACATTCAAAATGAAACAGAGAATGATGAAAGACCACAATGGATATGTCATGCTGCCTAATCCACATTAAATAAAAGTATCTTTGAAATCAAATATGATTAGGCAAAAGCAGTTTGCAATAAACCAAACAGGAAATTGCAAAAGTTGTTTGATACATTCCCCCTGCATCAAAGACTTTACTGCCAGTTTCAACACAGGATGTGTTTTAAAGAGAGCAAAAGCTTCCATTTCACAAGCCCAGCTTGATGTTTTGAATCCAATTCCACTGGCCTTTTTTATGTCTTGGGATTTTACAAGGTAAACATTGCTCAGTTTAGTCAGGAGTTCTGTTTATATAGAGATTCCCATGAAAGGCAATTCTGACTTCAAACACTTGCGACAAGTATTTATGCAGTGATGTCATTTAACAGCTATGGAGACACTAGTTAAAGATCTTCACCACAAATGATGGACATACATTTACCATACTGGCAGAAAAATGCCCAATCTGAGGTGCTTGTCTCCTCAGCAAACCATTTTAAAGGATGGTTTAAGGGATAGTCCATTTAGGACGGTCAGTTCCGCAAAATCTTTCAGCTGGAACAACCAACCAAAATATAGAGGTACACATATATGTACATGTGCCCGAAATGGTGGGAGGTCATGAGCACTGTTTTGGTGAGTGATACCTGTTTTTTGGGCCACACATTCTGTGCCCTCAATGAGTTATTTGAAGTGACAAGCTTCCCCCCTGTTAGTCCAACTGGTGCTGTCACAGAGGCAGGGAGCGTTCATGTAGCAGCACAGCTACACACCACACTGAAAATGATGACAGATCTGAGTCTCCTCGCACAGTCTATGGCTCAAACAAGCTGTTTGCACCATCTGAGGCGAACACATGGTGAAACAGCTCATCTGAATCTCCGAAAGGCTTGCAATGACCTGATATAAAGCACTGACATTCAGCACCTGGCACAGGCTCTTTCTGTAAAATTGGCTTCCAGTTTTGTTGTTTGTAGGTCAGTAGCACTTCACCGCAGATCTGGAAATAAACCTTACTGCCAATTTCCCCTTTGTAGAAATCATCTCTTACTAAATGTGTATTCCTCCCCCTCACCCCCCCGCCTTCTCACTGCTAAAATGGCCTCACATAAGAGCACAGGAATGGACATATGGTGTCAGACAGAAAGTCCATCTCCCTTGTATGTGAGCTCCAGCAGTGGCCATAAATAGATGCTTGGGAAAGACTAAGAGCACAACAAGACAAGTATATCTGATACTACCCCTTAAAAAATCACAGCTTCCAACTGTTTTCACCTTAGAAGTTCATAAGCCAGATGCTATTGCTATGGGTTTAATAACTCGCAAAGAATTTTGCTACCATGAACTTGTCCAGCCTCCACCTGAGCTCATCTAAAGCTGAGCATCCTTCTTAGTGTAGCCTCTTACTTGCCACTTAACAGTAAGGGTTGCCCAGCAATTCGAGTCACGTAAATCATCCTTCAGAGATATGCCTGCCTCTCCACTGGAGAGAGGGAAGCATGGATGATTAATATCAACTGGCAATCTTCTTTTTGGTAGATTAACTTCAGTGAGATGAATCTCACCCTCAGTCTGGATGTCTTTGTTCTCCCCAAAGGTACAGTATCTTCCCTCTGCAGTCTTATTTGAGATATTACATTAAAGGCTGTGAGACATCCAGACCTGACACTAATGGGAGTTGTGAAGTGCCTGTGATAAACAGTAGGCTAAGGATAGAAAGCCTGCAATGCTTTCTGTTCTTACTCTATTTCGCTGTCCGTGCCTCTACAAAACTAATACACACCAAATTACCTCAGCCAAAATCCTCACCCACCCCATTACAGTGACCTGCAGTCTGGTTTAGCCTCAGAGGGATTTTATCATTCAGGCAAAGCTGTGCAGAGCCTGTGCCACCCTCCCCAAGAGCACGGAGGCCAGAGCAAAGGGTTAACTGGGAAACGCAACCGTGAGGGACATGGCAGGAGCAGATGGCGAGAAGGAATGCTGTAGCACTGTTAGGAAATGAAACTCTTTTCCTAGTGACTATGTCAATACTGTTAAGTAGCGCTAATAGTACATCGCCCGCTAAATGGCTTCTGGGACTGGCGAAGAAAGAATTCAAATCATTAAATAGCAACAGGCAGGAAACCAAACAGCAAAATGTCAAGTTGTAATGAGAACACCCACGGCGCTGAATACCTCCTACTGACATCCAAAAGGATGCTTTAGGGTCACAAGGAGGAGAGCAAGGCTCTTGAACTGTTAAGTGATACACTTTCCAGTTAGCAGAAAAATCCTATTTTGTAATCAAAATGATTCACATGAAGGAAAAATAACCTATCAGGTTCTGGCCACTAATACTCTAAAAATGATAGCTTGCTTAAGTAGCATCACATAAAATCCATCACTTTAGCAATAACATTGCTCCATTTCTCCGAGAGTCTGGTGTCTGTCATTTTTTCATAGTCAGCTAGAGGAGTATAACATTCCTGCTACCTTATTGGGAAACCAGGCTTGGCACAGAGATTTGAAAGCACAGCTGAATTTTCTAGTAGCCATTTTCCAGAAATTAGGAAACCTCAGCAGTGCCTTTAACAGATGTGCTGTATCTTAGCCCTGGCCTCACCGCACACCTCTCTGGGAAGGGGATGCTGAGAGATGAACACAGAAAGTTATTATTTCCTTCTGCCCTGGCAGTGGGTGATTGTTGCAGTGCGTATTTGTATCTAAAAACCTTCTAGCTGCAATGACAAATCAATCTAATGCAGCTGCCAAAGATGGCAGCAATATACAGGTTTGCAAAAGCATGATAACCACATTTTAATTCTTAAGCTCTTTTAAATAAATGTTTTGCACTAACAAGATACCCTACACGACCAATATTCTCCCCACACCAATTCTCTTGTGTCTCACAGAAACATGCATATATATATTCTCCTCACCTAAAGCATGCACTATTATGTAAATGAAGACATCCTGGCTATTATTTATTTACTGGTAATATCTAGAGAACTAAGTTCTGTCCACCATTTGCCAGAATATCACCCTACTAGGTACAATGGGCAGACTGGGTACACAGTGACAATCAGGACAGTTATTCCATGTTCACTGCAAGTGGATTGGTTTAAGCACATTAAACCCCCACAACCAGAACTAAAGGGCACCTAGGGCAATCTAATCTAATTAAATAGGTCTAATTTTGAATAGGGAGGATCCATGCAAATGCTTTATGCACTTAACTTCAAATTCTCATTTTAATTAATCTAGATCCCTGCTTCATCCTGAAATCACAATCTCAGGTTGACAAGCTTAGGAAAAACAGCTGCTTATTTTCAAAATATAGTTGTCAAAATGCTCACCCTACCAGTGGCAATGGAAAATTTTCACTCCAATTTGGAAGCATCAGGATTTCATCTGTTATTTTTAATGTCATTAAAACCTCTCTATCCTATCCTACATCAATGTCCACTTTTCTTCCAGTTGATGCTATTCCTAAGACTGGTGTATTACTTCCTCTGCTGCTTTCCTGATTTATGTTAGGCTAGGTGTCATGTCTTTGTCCTTTTAGATGAGATCAACGTTCAAAGTTGTTCCTTATCTGCAGTATCTCAGAAGCCGGAGGTGTGAGTTTCAGTCTTGCTGTTGAACCACACTAAGAGTTACCTTAACCAACTGGTGTCTAGATATTTGGGATGGAACAGCCAAAGATGACCAGAGCTGCAGCAGGCACTTCAAATCTGAGTTTGCTCTTGGCTGTAGAAACTGGTTTGCCTTAATTAAAGTATTCCAATGGGGAACTAAGCTCAGCTACATCTTTCTGCATAAGCACAGTTACCCAAGCACCTTATATGAGAACATGCCTTGTGCACACTGGAGCACCTCTCTGTGAAAAGTTATTCCGCTAAATCAACCACAAGAAACAGTGAAAATAATCTATGCAAAAGTGAGTGGGTTTAGTCTTATTATTTCACCCTCATATTTCTGCATAGGTGGCATACAAAATACCTTAGTGATAAACATGCTGTGATTGCATTCCCACAATTTACATCTGCCTAGTGCCTCTATACACTAGCTTTTATTATTTCAAAGAACCCTATTGCTTTTATACTATTATTCTCAACCAACTGTGGTTGGATTTCATCTTCCAAAAGTGGAGACTGGGAACAAACAAAAGTCTTTTTGTTACTGACATGTGTCAAATGGAAACAGAGGAGGAGTTTCTCATCCTGTCCTGAGTTCCTCCTCTTTCCAGCCAATGCCAGCAATATTGCATTAAAGAAAAGAGCAAGCTTTGTCAGTGTTGAACAGAAGTGCAAACAACCTGTATGAAGAAGCTGCAAATCTGTCACATACAATTTAAATTGTGAATCTGTAGACTCTAAATTGGAGGGGATTGTGAACATCACAAAAGCGTGCAGGGCAATCAAACAGATGTGCTTTAAACTATCTGGATGTGCCAGGAACAACCATTGCAGCAGCAGCACTAGCTGACCTACCACATAGCCAAAGCAACTGAGACTTGCATCTTATTGTGGACACCATGCTGGGGAAGTAGAAGATGCCTGGGTCTCATTTACATACAGTTATAACTTTCATGCTTCCAGGAGCACATACACATAAAAGAAAAAATACAAACAGAGGGAAGCAGAAAGGCGAGTATTTATCAATATGGAAAAACTCAGCAGGAGGCTATAAAACTAACCATCAGTGTTATCATAAGTAGGAGCTATTCAAATCTGTTTACAATTTCCAAAAATGGCAAAACAGAGGATCTTTTTCACACCATGTGTAGTCACACTGGGAAACTCAGAGAGAACAGGAATTCATTTAGAGATAAGAGCAACCTGCAGAGCTGTATCAGTTTAATAATAAACATGATTCTGGAAGGGCTTCAAACACCAAGCTTCTGGGTTTAAAGTCTTTAATTACATGTGAGAAGAAAGAGGTGCTGATTATCCCACCTATCAGAGGGTTTCTTGCACAACCTTCTGATATTTTTGGCATTGGTAACTTCAAAGCCAAACTACTGAATTCAACTGGACTTACATGGTCTCCTGCTCTGATTCAGGCTGGCAATTCTTTTCTGGTGTCAAGTCCCTCTATTACAAAAATATATATTAAAAAAGAAAAAAAAAAAAAAAGAAAGAAAGAACAATCTGGAGGAAAAGAAAGGAACAGTGCCTAGGGCATAACGTTTTGATGTCTCAAGGGACAGCTTTGCTGTAAAGACACAAGGAGATACTGCTGACTGGAAGCAAGCACACGGCTACACGGCATCAGTGGAAGTTTTGTTTGTTCTTACACAGAAAGTAAGTGACTCTCCACGTGCCAGAGGATAAAAGAGAAGAGTAATGCAAGCTGGTTGTAATGACACTTCACATCTGCGAGAGCAAAAGGCATTCCCACCATAAAGTGGAAAGTCAAATGATGAGGTCTAAGTGGAAAACCACAGAGCAGAGCTCAAGTGGGTGTATAGGAAAAAACTGAACGAAGCCTAATCCCATTTCTCAAAGTGAAAAAGGGCTGCACAAGCCCTTCCTCTACCATGATCTTTGCAGCTGTGTTAATCTCTGACAAAATGTTGATGCGTCATTACTAATTTACTGTTGTGGCCAAAGAATCTTGGTAGCAGAGAAAGGGGCTGACCTTCATCTTCTTTTGATTTTCCTTCTGCTCCCTTTCAAGATGCTTGGCCTATTTGCAGTGGAGAAGGATAGGAATTGGCAGTAATGGAAGAAACGTCACAATTTCAAAACTAGAAATAACTTCAGATGAAAAATTCTTTAAATCATTAGACTTCAGGCATGGGCAAAAACAATGATTTTGTAAATGACTCTATCCTTTAGTGTTCAGTAATCAGGATGCTTCTCACAGAGACTAAGAATTTCAAGGGCCAGGTGTTAGGGGCTGGAACTAGAAGGATGCAACATTTTGGACATCATCTTACTCCTCTAGAAAAAAAATAATTTCATACAAGTTCCCCTATATTGCATATGCTGATCACTGTTCAAACCGAAACCCAGTAGCAATAAAAAAAAATCTTGCAAGCTAGCTCCAATCCCTGCTACACAGCCCATGAAAAATTAATTGGCTGAGGTTTAACTAAACCACACTAACAGGCATAATACAACTTTGCTCTATTTCATCAGAGAAATTACTTACTGTTCCATGTAGACTCAAAAGCTTTCAAACTATACATCTGATGTATTTTACGCAGTGATGGTTGTACTACAAAAACAGGTTGGGATACATTTGCCTATTGAGAGAAGTAATCACTAGCATTGCAGCTCTGCTGTACCATATGATATGATATGATATGATATGATATGATATGATATGATATGATATGAATGCCTTTTTTTCAGCACCTTTGAGATGGCCACCTGGAATCTATCCTCAAATACAGTAACATAAGAGTTAGGTCAGTCTGTTCCACCCCCATCATAATACAAACCCACTAGGAAAAGATTATTCTATGAAGATTTCCAAATATTTATTCTCCTATGGAAAATATTTGCAGGCATCAAATGGAAAGCCTCAGAAGGGAAATAAAAGCAATTTAATAGTCTGCAATTTTATTTCAGCCATAGGTAATTTTTGTCCAACATTTTTTTCCTCTTTATTTTTTTCTTTCCCTTTCATTTTCATGTTGCATTACATTTTCACAATCAAAAAAAGGGGAGGGCACTGAGGTACCCTAACAGAATATCTGAGGTATATCTCTCATGTCTTACTTAAAGCTATTTTTTTTGCTTGCTTGGCACCTAGTTCAAGACACACAAGCCTAAGAGTCAACAAAACCAATGTATTCCAGTTGAGATGGACAAAAAAAGGAGAAAAAGCTGACACAGTGTTAGCCCTCTTCATGTCTGGAGACTTTAAGGATATCAGCCAGCACTAAGGTCAAGTACAGGATACAGAGCAGCTTCTAGGAAGAAAGGAAAACTGCCAAGTGTTATCCTTACTGTTATCCTTACTTGATCAAATATCAACATCTGGCAGGCTGCCATACTTCTTGATCCCATCAGGCTCAACATATGGCTCAAACAACCTATAGCCTGCACATCCTCCTTAACTTATTCTGTAATGCTTCAGTAGTGGTTTATACCTGAAGAAGAAAACACACAAATTTGCTTAAAAACTAATTATATTCTCTTGCATTTTTGTCTCATAAGTGAGCTAATCACACCATACACAAGAGAATAAAAATTAGAAGGTGAAAAAATGCTGACCATTTCCTAATTTCTAGTATTTCAAGAGTAGTATTCATCATGCTAAGAGAAGTTTCTTCCAACCTAACTACTTGTTGAATATCATGAAGAGACTAAAAGCTTGATCATTGTAAATCTTGAGTGGTTAAGAACTCCGTGTCACCAGGCAAATTTCAACTATCTTCTAGGATTTACTGTTCCCACAGCAGAGCCTGAGGAAGAGAAGTAACGTGTTCCTCGTCCACTTTGGCACAAAGTCAGCAGGCATAGTGTGAACACATTTCACAAATGGCCTAAAATAAGCCTGGATCACTTTGCTTTGAAGTAAAAGAGGAGCACCCATATGGGACATTTCACTGGCTCTACTGGGGAGGCAGAACTCTTCATCAAAGTGTGAGAATAGGCATCATCATAGCCAAATATTCCATATGCTCTCACAAACCCTTTTTCTCACAACCTTGGTTTTGCTCATGTATTAAGACCATCAAGGGATGATTAAGTGTGGCTGAACTAGACAGCAGCTGCTGACATCTTTATCACGCCAAACAAAAACAGAACAGCCAAGCCATCTGTGTTTGTGTGCTTATGTTTAAGATTGTTCAAACAGTTCAGAGCACATTATGGAAAAATATAATAAATTATACATTGATTCTTTCTCTCTAGATAAGCATGTCTATATATGTGTAGGCAAAATAGCACTCCTTAGTGGCTGACATATGCACAGGATGGGTACAAATCAATGTATAATTTATTATACTTCTATTTGCAATTCGATATTTGTGCTTTGAACTATTGCAGTTGGTGGGGCTGCACAGGATAATTAAAGACATGAATATGTAACAGCTTTCCTCAGGAATGAATTTTTTCCTACCCAAAAGTAATTTCTGTAAAAGCTGCTTCAGTTATTCCTGTGTTATGGAAGGCTGAGCAGGGAACAAAGAAAATAAAGTAAAAATGGATTGTATTTGCATTTTTCCACCATTTTATTCCATGGAATCTCAACTATGGAATCACTACTGCCCTGGAGAGCTGGAACAGTTCAGAGAGGAGTAATTCAGTGTCCTCTCATGCCTTATAAAAAGTGCAAGTTTGCACTGCACCAGTGTCTTAGGATTAGTAAATACATAGACTCTTCCTCAAACTTCAGATGGTCAAAGCAACCAAACAGCTAAGGGAGACCTTGGTGTTTTAAGAGACAAAATTCAGACTGAAGCAAGACAAATACACACACATGCCCTTGGATTGCTACTCACTTGTACATGCACATACGTGCCTACATGCACAATTTTTTGGTGGTTATCTTACACCTACAGGTGGTATTTTAAAGTAATCAACCTGGCCAAAAGCAGTCTAAGATGGAGAATAAACTTCAACAACTGGAATGCAAAAAGTAAGTTAAAATATTAGGTAAGTGAACTGCATCAAAAGCCAAAACACTGTTTAATTAAAGCCCTTAGTACAAGTCCTACAAAAGCAGTCGCAACAAGTCCCTGGCAGAAGCGTAACACTCCTGGCTACAGGAGACCCTAGCACGTGCATGGCAGTGCAGTTGCCAACACAACTGAGGAGCTGGCTGGGTTCTTCAGTCCAAAGCTTACATATTCAGGTAAATAATGAACTCAGTGATCTAGATTATAATACTTTTACCCATGCTGAGGTTTTATTTATGACTTCACTGAAGGCAAACTAAGTAAAATATCATAATGTCATTTTTTTCATGACATTAATGAGTGTATGATAAAAAGATGAAATGATGAAGGAGATAAAAAATGGAGAGGTCCCAAAGGTTCTCACCGAGGAGGCACTGATTCTAATACAGATGCAACTCAGATAAAATGGAGGTTTGGGATATCCCTGCAGCATTTAGTCCAGCCTTTGAACTCAGATGAACTGCCTAATAACAAGGGAGACCTCTTAAAGAAAGGTAACAGGCAAAGGAAATTTGATCCTAAAATATTCTGGAGGTTGTTGCTTCCTCAGGAGAAAGAGGGCTCTCCTTCACCCCAGCTGCCTGACAGCTATCCACCTACCCACAGAGGGACTTACTCCCACCACGCTGAGGTCTTCAAAATTGCAGCTCAATCCTTTGTAAAGCTGAGCATCATTTGTCAAAAATCTAACACAGGAATATTAATAAGCAGCATGGCAGCCTTTCAGTAACAACATTGCAAATATCTAGTACTTGTAAAAATGCAAGCATCCCTTTCATCTTTAATCACCTATATTTTGAAATGCTGGATTGAAGATCTGCATTTCAAAAATATCTCCAAGAGACTTATGCATCCCACACTACCATTCTGTGTCTTGCATGAATAAATCCATAACACAATGAGGTACCAAGAGCTCAGGAAGAAAAGTCACAAACAAAAATGCTTACAACACATGCCCCAAGAAACAGTTAACGCCATCAGCAGAAAAACACAGAGAGAGGTTGACACCGTCTGGTTTTCACACTCAGAAGCAGACTCCTTAAAAACATTCCAAAACTCACCATGCAGTCAAAAGGAAGCAAATTTAGGAATTTAAACCAGACATCAACATCTCCCTTGGGAAGACACCTATTGCTGTCTGTTGGCAATATAGAGGAATGTAAGTACTTATTCTTGAGGGAGCACACACATTGTTCATTTGCAACTTTATACGAGAAACTTTTACCTTGCAGGTGCTGATAGAAACTTAATTTCCTACCATCATTACATTGAAGGCTTTAGATTTACAGAAAAAAAGTAGGAGACAGACATACATCTAAAATTATCTACATAGACCCATCTTAAAGGTAACTAAACCAATAAACTAGCATTATAAGAAATGCCAAAGAGGTTAAAGATTTTTTAAAAGAAATTATCATGTTTTAAAGCAATTCTGCATTTTGTCATTTTGAAAAATGTCCTGAAAATCACAAGTCCTTTTGTAATATGTATTTTATATAATTGTATACGATTGTAATATGACTTGAAATATGATTGTACACTGAAAGCATGGTCAAAGGGATAAAAGCGAATAGGTGACTGTAATAAACAGATGACCATGTTCACCCAAGTTAAAATGAGGTCAAGTTAGAAAATTTAAAACATTCCAAATAAACCAATGTTTTCTAAATATTTGTTGGTAGGCCTGAACTCAAGACAACCTTTTATGCAAAGTTTCTCCAAGGCTTAAGTAAGATCTTTGCGCTCCATAAAAACATGGACGTTGCTCTGATTGCTTTCCTCCTAGCACATTCAATACCTGATCCAGTTCTCCCTTGAAAATAAATTGGAAGCCATGCCATAATATCATAATACACTTCCTGACTGGAGAGACTGTACAAAAACAATCTCTGCATTACATCCTTAAAGAAGAACATAATTCCTTTCATCTGTGGTTTACTGTTACTTGAAGTTCTTCTAAATTATGGAAAGACATTATTTATTTATTGGCAAGCACATAGAATTAATTACAGAATAAAAACACATTTAATCCATCCTGTTGCTCAAACAGCATCATGGAAATGTAACTGATAAAATGCAGCACATTGATGCAAGAAGAGTGCCCAGTTTAGAGATTCACCACCAGCTACACAAGAATAAGCTCCAGCTCAGTTCAGGAACAAGTATGCTAGAGAAGTGGGAAATTTTAAAATACAAAAAAAAACCTTCCAGGCTTGGCTTGTGTGGAAAACTTGCAAATATCTCTTGAACCTTTTATTTCCAGATTGCTGGTATGAATTCAAGTTAAGTCAGCGAAACAAACAAACCAAATTTAAGAGATGAGTACAACATGGTTTCAGGCCAATTCCAAACCACAACCCATTACAGTACAATCTAGATGGCCTGTAGAAGCCAGTGGAAAAGCTCTACTGGCTTCAAAGCAGAAACAATAGTGACTGTAGGCAACCACACAATTGACAAAGAATAGTTTGAGATATATTGGGCACAAAGGGCAAGAAGGCTGGTCCTCATCAAGAAACTCTTATTTGCATCCTTGCTACTGCAAGGTCAGTACCTTCAAAAATTTACATTTCTCTGTGCTTCTTTCATCTCTTTTTTTTTTTTTTTCTCTTGTTCTTACTTCATAAAAGTACAGGATTTTTTGGCAGAATGGCTGAGTTTCACTGCAGTTTCACTTAGTTTTAGTTTACACAAAGCCTGCCACAGTGAGGTCCTTGTCTTGCCTAGGTACTTTGACTAAAGTGTAATTAATTTACAACTATAGCTAGTAATTGGAACTATCAGTGGCTCTTTATACCAAGAGCCAATGCAGTGCAAACAACCAACTGCTGTCAGATGTCCTTTATCCATGCATGGCATATCCATGTCTGCTATATGCATGAGAAAATCAAAACAGTGAATTCACTGAACCCAACTCTCCTCTTTGCAGTAGTTTTATGTTGACATTTACTGCAATAATATCAGTTTGCGGGAATTATAAGCAAAAAATCACACCTGACATTTTTCACCTGATTTATGATAGGAAACAGCAGTGTAGAGTCTGGCCGTTCAGAACAACCTGAAATCATACAGGATTCTCCTCGGGAAAGCCTTGAAAACATTCAAGAAGGTAGAGTTCCATTATCCTGAAGTGAATCTCTGAACAAACCTGTTTGACCCAGCCTGTGATGCAAAACACACTTATATGAAACACACATACAACGACAAAAAGCAGCAAGTCAAACTCCTCAGAAGGGCCACAAGAAATGTGACTGCAATCCCTAAGAAGAAGGACTGGGTCCCAGTAAATAAAAGAGCAAATGCAGTATGGTTAAACTTTAATTATATTTGGCTCCCTCAAAACAGATGCTCACAGACAGATTTCTGTTTCGCTCACTAATGACTGTCATACACAATCATGTCACTGATTTCAGAGGGCTGCAGGGTTTACATGCTTGCAGGCAAAACTGACAAGACACAACTAAAGAATATTCACAAAATCAACACCCTGCTTCATCCAACAGGGATATTCAGATACTGAGATGGAGATAAGAGAACCAGACTGTGCCACGCCATTTCAGGAAGAGGAAGAATTGTTGGACTGTGCTGGTGATGCTTCTGCATGTAAAAGCAATGGCCCTCCTGACTGTGGCTTGGGAAGCCCTGGTGTGTTCTTCCTCTTCACTATCTGCTCTGGGTTTCTGGATCATCACATACTGCTGGAAGGACAACAGGAGGTAGTGGTACGAGAAGACAGACACAGATAGGCAGGGGGACAGAAGGAAAAGGTACATCACAAATATGTGCACGGGAAGGCAATGTTGGGAAGTCATATATGCCCTGTCTACTTCACATTGGCCAAGAGTAAACCCCTCCCAAGAAATTTAAGAGTCTTTCTCCTTACTTCAGATATGAGCCCCATAAGATTTTATAATGGGCCTCCATCAGCTTCAACCTTCTGCTGCAAGATCCAGAAAGAATGAGATGGGAAATGAATACTTATTCCTTAGTCTGAGGCCGTGTTTCTCAAGCTCAGACGAGAACACATCAAAATGGAGCTTGAGTCTGGAGTTATGCAGCACTGCTGTCACAAACCTCGTTTCATCCAATTTTATCAAAAGCATCTTCTTTTTCTTACAGCTTAAGTAGGGAAGGAAGACGAAACAGAGAATAAAACCTTCTGCCCCTCACTCTCACTTCTGTGGGCGGACAGAATCTCAGTGTGAAAAAAGGGACTAACACACCGACCATAAAGATCACCACCACTGTGACACATGTTCTTCAAATTCCAAGTAGGGATCCCAGGCTGTGTATTCCAGATCTGCCCACAGCAGCATTTACCTTCCCACAAGGCACTAAATTACCCCCAGCACTGATAGGACAACACCAGTGCCACCATCTCCAAGGTGAAGGCAGGGCCTGGAGTTCGCATGCCAGCCCCAGAGACAGAAAGGTTGTTCACTGGCCTGCCCAAGCCATAGCAGAAGAGTTTAGCTTCCACTTCTCTCCTTCAACTAGGACCTATTTCCCTCTAAAGTCCTGCTGTGCAGGCACCACTTGTGTTCCCACAGAGGGAAAGTGCTCACTGTTTGAGAAGCTGCAGAAAAGCTGAAGTTCTGCTTTGAAAATACCACCAGTACGTTTTGCACATAGATAGCCACATGCCCTGTAAATGTGACCAATATCCACCCTCTCCCTTTCAAGCTCCTTACAGTCGTATAATTAAAAAAAACCCAAAACAAACCCAAAAAAACCCAACAACAACAACAAAAAACCATTAACCATTCATCTAAGTCTTGCTGACCTGATGGAGAAAAACTAAAAAGAGAAAAAACATTTCTAGAAAGCATTAGAGTGCATGACACATTACTGAGGAACTACCATTGGGTCATGTCTGCCTTCAGAATGAACTGGCACCTTTCAATGAAAAGTACAGTACATCTTGTGCCAAGAAAATCGTTATCTATTACTTGGAACCAAGCCATGGCTGCCAATTGTTCTTGGCCTATGAAGGCTCCAAATGAGACGGGATTTTAGCAAGAATCTGCTCACATGCAGAGAACACCAGCAAAACCAGCCCATCAGGATTTGTTTCACAAGAGCTATGTTACAAATCTGATTATTTACACATAGAAGCAGGAGAAAAAAGAAAAGTGGAACTGATTTTCTCTGCAGACCTTCCCTCTTGTTCATATGTTAAGTTCCTTCTTGCCTTATCTTGTCTGCTTTGAATGTAAGTGCTCCACGGTTTTCTGCACTTGTTCTGTGTCCCTCACAAGATGAGCTGATCAGCTCTAAAATTCCTCTAGATTAAGGATTACCAGTGTTCAGCTCACCTCTAACTTCAAAGCTGCTTTGATCCATAACAAACTAATGATATTCTGATGTTCATTTTTAATTGTTCTTGTCTATAGCTTATGTTTCAGCAGTCCTAATGAACCAGTGGCTTCATAACACTGAGCAAGCTCAAAATCTAGCAAGCTCTTCTCCTACTTCTGTTAGAAGAGTAACTCCTATAGGTTTTTTCTTCAGGTCAGCCAAAGGCTGATGTTGAACACTTTTCACCAAGAAGCTAAAATACAAGGGTATGCTCGCTCTTCTCTTCAGAAAACACCATGTATGGGCTACAGCAGGGGAAAGGTCCTTATTACACAAGGTAATTGTCTCATGTCAATCTTGGCACTTTTGTCTTCTCTTGGGGTTAAACTAGAGGAAAAAGAAAATGGCCATTCCCTAAAAAGACTTGTGCCAGAACAAAGAGCCTTATGATTAAGCAGTGAAGACCAGCAGAGATAGCTAATATCCCCCAAGTTATTCAGGTTGGGTGTGGTGAAAAAAATCAAAATGAGGAACGATAGCAAAGATTATTTGCACTTCAGTTGCATTTCATTTTGTATCCTTTCTTCTATCTCACTCTCATCTCTCCTTCCCTACTCCCTTTATACTTCTGTTTTCCCTTATTTTTTTCATCTGGCTCTATTTCCCCTCTTATTGCTCCAATTCCTCTACTTAATACCTGTTCTCCTGCCTTTGATCCATCTCAATTACTTAAACCATGAGTGATTTTGGTCAAAGGCTGCCTGGCATTCTGGGGCTGAAAAGTGCACAGCTGATCCTTGTTGATGTCTAGTTATGACAGTAGAAAAAGCAAGATAAAGCAGCATCGGCATCTGCCAACTGTACTTGGGCATCTAGAGGCAGAACAAGATGAACCCAGTGTGCGTTGACAGCCTTAAAATATTATCTCGTACATATTATTTTCATTTTAGGCCTTCATTAAAGACTGTAATTTAGATGATGACATGTTTCTTTTGTTTGCAGAAATGCAAACGAGATATTTTGTGCATAAAAAGTTTGACACTGGTGGAGTGAATTATAGGGATTGATGTACTCTCTCAAAAGGTTACTGTGATCTTTTGTTGATTAAGAGGCACGATATTACTAAGATAAATGCTTCCATTGTTATTAACAACATATCTCAGTGAAAAATCAAATATTTTTACACAAACTGCTGAATGAGATAAGGAAAGAATACTTATCATGTCAGAGCAGAAGGTCTATGACCTTAAGGATGCTGCATTGTATCATAGTATAAATGTAAATGCTTGGCTTGTGCAACACCGATGAACTCGTCTTCACGGCTCAGAAATGAATAACTATGAAAGGCACATTTAAGAAAGTTTCTTCCAAGTGATACCCTTTACATCTGCTGGCCATGTTGTTGTGCCAAGTGAAAGAAGTATGAAGAAAAAGAAGCTACCAGCAAGACAAAGTGTAATTTTAATTAAAAAAAGAATTGTTATTTTGTATCATGATTTCAGATTAATTAAATCTGCCTCTTTTTGGCATAAAGATACTGAAAGTGAAAAGAAATTAATATAAACCAGACCAATGCTAACTGAACCCAAACTACTCCAAGTATATCATATCTGACATATAACATAGAAATGCTGACTTCAGTTCAAGGTGATAGCCACCTCTTTTCAGATACCCTCATTTGTTTCCCACATATGAGCTTTTTCTACCCTCTCGACAGACACGGAGCCAGCACAGACACGCAATTCCTGTCCTCGGGACTGATAAATTTGTTGAAAACATGCCAGACAATCTCAGCTTTCACCTAGCCACTGCAAACCCCTACTGGTTAACTTGCACTTGCTGCTCAGAGGACTTGATTTAAAAGATGGAGTGGAGCGAGGAGGTGCAGAAAAGCTATGAACAATTATCATTTGATCAGAGAAGACCTGGAAAGGGGAAAAAAATCTTTATCCCCACCTTGGCATACATGTATGAAGACAACTGTAATTTCAGTGACATGGTGAAAAATCTAAACTAAGACCAACAACCTGAAAAGGAGCCTTTGTAATGAACGTAAAAGCTGGACTTGTGAAATCCCAATCCGAAATCAGATGCATAGGCAATAACGTGAGGTGGTTTTTATCTCAATTACAAAACACGCCGTACTGACAGAAGAGGAAGGGAATACCAGCAGACCTTTGAGAATGGATGCAAGCAGGCTGCCCTTTCCCACTCGCAGGGCTGGCTTGGGTACCCGGGAGAACTGCCTGACAGTTGAATTAAGAAGCATTTGAACTCTGACTGCTTCGGTGAAAGAAAATTTGCACAAAGAAGGATATCCACAAAGCAATTACTTTTTACTGCCAGCGTCACCGACTTGAGAGCTCCTTCGCATTGCTGCTGCGGTGAGAGCATTGAAACTGAAGGACTAACAGGAGTTACCAGCACTGTTAGCAGCTTTCAGAGTTGTTTTCTGGTTATCCCAGAAACTAATTAATCTCAATTTTTTATTGATTATTCTTTATTTGTTTGGTTTTATTCCTAATTTGAAGGACATTGAAGAAGGCTGGCCAAAAGAAGATGCACTCAGGATGGTTACACTCCTGTGTAACCCCATTCGTTGTTCAGAAGAAAAGGGTGCAGCGACCTGACACGCAGTACCTGGACGATGAACAGCCTGTGACTATGGAGCACATTTTGGGAAGATCACTGGCAGGTTAACAGCCTTCAGACATATATGGGAATACAGGTACACTGTTCTTCTCCACAGATGTGGAGAAAAAGATAAAATTCCTTGTTCAGTGGGTTGAATATTCCAGTACCTGTGATTTGGAAATGTTTCATTATTCTGACTCTTGAGACTAATAATTCTAGTTAAATATAAGGATGCCACAGGAACTACGAAGATAAATAGAAAGGTCTTGATCAAAACCCAAGAATAAAGGTATGGGAGAAAGGTAAAGATGGCAACGAGACAGAATTACAGCTAGAAGACGACGGGCACTAGCAGACCAGCCATTGCCCAACATTTTGCCAATTTTAAAAAAAGGATGTTTTTCAGACAGTATTCCAGGAAAAAAACAATAACACAGCTTTGCTGTATGTGAGCAACTACATGTGAGGTTGAGGGGATATATGAGAAAAGGCATCTCAAATCTAAAAAGTAGATAATGGAAGAGGTCATTGTAGGCCAGCTGGAATTAGGATGTGAGATTTTGAAAGGAAACACAAAATGATGGGTGAGATGGTTGGCACAAGGCTTTATTTGTGATATAAATGGTCTTCATTTGAAAGTAGGAATCTAACTGAGACAGACAAGGCCAGAGACTAAGAAAAAAAAACAGCCCAATAGTTTGTTTCTTCGGTTAGTCATTTCAGGTTTCCAAATTTTCACAGCACTCCCAGTCTGCTCTGCATCTAGCCTGAGAGCAGAGTACTCATCAGTCACTTGTTATTTTCTCAGCTTGTATTTTTTTCTTGCACAGGTCCATATAATGCTAATTTGCCTTTTACTGCCGTTGCTGAGCAGTTTGTGGGCACTGCACTCACATTTGCATCTGCTTGTGATTCCTGTGTATTTTTTTCCAATTCTACTGTATGTCTCAGGCACATGACAATTTTAAGATGTGCATTGTTTTCCATTGGACATACGTACATCACGCAGGCGTGTGTTTATTCCTACCAATGCTTTATGGCTGCCCTCAGCATCGAGACCCCAATATACACATGCAGAGATGTTGACTTGAGGAGTCCTTTGAAGAACATATGGGAGTGATTGTATGGTGACCATCCTTTCACCTGGACTTTCCTTTTTCTCTGCAGATAAAAGCCCTTCTTTTGCTCTGGTAGACAAGGGCAGCCGTGCTGGTAGGCAGCAGCAGATGGAGAGAAGAGCAGTGCCACCTCCACCCACTCCTCCTTCCCCACATGCTCCGCAGCGCTCAAGGCCACCGCTCCGCCCGAGACACACAAACGGGGAGCTGTCTGCTCCTGCATACTGGCCATATGGCCGGGGCTAACCCTCTCCTTAAGTGGCAATAAGGTCAGGTGGCATCCTGTCGCTGCGGGGCTTTCCCAGGCAGGAAGGAAAGCGTGCGCGGGCTCCCGCTGGTAGGCATCAGGTTTACATGATGTGAATGCTCATATGCCCTTACCGCTGTTTTGCCTCATTCCTTTTAACAGCAATTGTTCCCATCAACCTGTCTCTTCGCAAATTTGTCACAGTTTCCAAAGAACAGATTTGGAGACTATCTAGTTGCTTCTGTGAAATAGATAAAAAAACCAAAAACAATCCCATTCTGGAGGAGTTGGGGTTTTGCTGACAGTTACAACATAAATACAGTACTGGGTTTGGGCAGCACAGCCCACAGTTGAATTTGGACCTACCAAAAAAAAAAAAAAAATGCAGCCCAGACTGTGTATGAAATAAATGCTCCTACAGCAAAAATGGTAGCACATTTGAAAGATGAATGGGAGCTGTGCTGCTTGAAGCACTGGTTCCAGCAATCCTCAGACTCACAAAAGCAAGCCTGCTCTATGATTATTTTAAAAAAAACAGGAGGAAAAATATAAGTGGGAAGAAAAAAAGCCCAAACATGCAGACTGCTACATTTTGGAAGCTACAATCTGGTGCCTCCAGGGAAATGCACAGCTCTGCTACTGATGAACCAGTGGGAACTACATCAGGAGGTACCACGTCCACGTACAGGATCCTATGTGGGACAATGTTTTTAAGTTACTGAATAAATACATCCCTTAGCGGTTCTAACAGACAAGTGCCCAATTTATTTGGTACTAGTTGAGAAGGTGGGCAGGAAAGGAACAATACCATCACACAGACCCATGCAAAGGAGGGTCAAAAGGTGGCAGAGATACTTGAACACTGCCGTGTGCTGTTATCACTCAGGAACTGGGTGAAAAGCTGTATCAGCACGTTAAGGAAAAGTGGCAGCAGCAGGGATGAAGCCTCCCAAAATGAGAGGAAACAAAGAAGTGTAAGATGTCTCACTGCAGCTCTAAGGTCACATCCCTGAAAATACCATCCATGTTGAGTTTATAAGTACATGAAATCATGCTGTTTCCCACGTACTTCAGAAACAGACCTATAGGTGACATCCTAAGGGACTGGTAAGTCCCAGTTAGGAACACTGACCACAAGTCAGCCGGATTACAAAACCCCTTTGTAGCAGCCACTGTACTGGAGTACATCTCCGAGAGCCAGCTGCTAAGGGGCAATTACCAATGACCAGACTGTGTAACCAAACTGCGATGCTCAAGGGATGATTGCTCTCATCTCCAAGCCAAAAACACAGATCCTGCCATGAGATGCTTGTTCTATGTGGTCCCCTCCGTAGCTTTGAGGAGGAGGAGGAAACCAGAGACAGAGGAGAACCAAAGTGCAACATCCATGTCCCCAAAATACTGTGTCTGGGTTATTAGGGGCTCGACCTCCTGCTGTTTATCTGGGATTGTGACTTCAGCCGCCAAAACAGACCACAAATTTTCATTCTGTCAACTTTCCTGATTTATTGTTTTGTTTACAAATGCTCAACTGTCAGTCATTGTTTGACTGTAATAAAGATTTAGTGACTAAATACAACCACTTTCATGCCAACATTTCCGGGGATGCAATGCTGGAAGATAGGAGCTTGAGCATTTGTTTCTTGGCTATCAAAGAAAAAATGTTTATATTTTCTATTTTTCCCCCCCCTCAGTGTTTTCATACAAAACAGGAAAGCAATCTCTGTTATTTCTTCAAACATTTGCTCGACTATAAATTCACTCAGCCCTTTTTACAGTAAATATCACTTGCCTATATGCGAGGTAATTACTCATCGCTGCAGAGCAGGTAACAAAATCAGGGAATGAAATGGCAGCAGCAGACAAGAATCAGTATGTTCCTGCATTTGGAGAGCCAGATCCCATCTTGTTACAACTTCACTCAGAGGAGAAACATATGCTTTCACTGGATAAGGATGTGGCCTTTACCTTAACTCTTATATTAAATTAACAGAATCACAGGGAAACCCTCAGGTCAAGCGCTAGGTTGCAAACCGCACCGAAAGTGCTGACAGAGATATTTTACATGTGCCTTGGTATTTTTCAAGTGACTGGTTTTAAAAATAAATTGCTAACCATGCAACTGCACAAATACCGTGTTTGTTTATCCTCACATCAGTGACTGAGAAGCAGTAAAGGGGTGCGACAGCTGCAGCATCTCCTCTGTTGTCACCGCTCTGCTCCTCCTGCCAGACAGGCGGTGAATGGGATGGCTACTAGGACTGACAGGAGCATAGTATGGTCCTCAGGCAAAAGAATACATGAGCTGTATTGCTCTTAAACCGATGCTGGGGTTTCTGTCAAAATCAGCACTCAGAGAGATGCTGCTTATTTTGGGGGAAGAGCATACCCCATTCTGCCAGCTGGTCAAGCTTTACTGAAATGGTGCAGAGTCTGACAGTCCCAGTTTTCCAAACTTCAGTATGATCACCTGCTAGATTCCTTTTAAAGGAAATGACATCATAATTAAAAAAAATTTAAAAAAAAATCTCAGAGCTTGGTAGTCACGAATCCAGTACTGAAAGGCAAGGCTGTAAGCTTAAAGCTGTAACTTCATCAATATCCAGAAGAACTTCAGGGATGCTCTGAGCCACCCGACTGTACACATGCGGCATACGAAGGATTTGCTGCTTTTCCTCTGCCACCCACGGCCAGTTTAAGCTTCCCCACCGAGGGAGTGCCAAATCAGGAATCAGTTCTCACTAAGACACTTATCCCTTCCTTAGCATCACGGGGAAGTCCTGTCTGCCTCTCTGTAGTCTTTATTTGCAGGTGACACTTTACATTCTTCATAAAGAGTTTTGAAGTTGATAAGAATGAAGATCATGTTAGAAGTTGAACCGAGTAAGCAGTGAGTCACTGCTGTATGTAGCAGTTGGAAAACAACCCTGAAGTACAGCAGCAGCCTGGAGCCACCCGTAGGCGACTGACGCAGGTGCCACCCCAAGCATGCAAGCCCATGCTGGCCCAGCCCCAGTGCGCAGCAGCTTGCACTTACGGTCCCTCTCCTCCCTGGTCATGCCCCAATCCTGCAGGACGGTGTGCTGGCGTCACAGATGATCACAGTGTTTGAGTGCAAGGTCTCAGTCATGTTTCACCCAAATTGACAGTATATGCCTGACCAGTGCTTATATTGCAGGGTTCCAGAGATCTCTAGAATATGTATGGCGATGCATCTGTACCCTAAATGTTACATATTTCTGTAAAAAAAAAAAATAAAAAAAATAAAATAAAAAAAAAAAAGATATCATGGGTGTGGTGGAATTCAGTTGAATTGCCCTCATTGCTTATGTGCTACACTAGGTATGGAATATTTTTTTTAATTAAAAAAGCTAATACTAAAAAAATATTGAATCTGTTAGTATCAATGAAATCATACTCTTGCTTAGGCAAGGCTAAACTTAGAAAACTATGTGATTAGTTTTCTAATGGCAAAGATCAGGTGGCAAGACAAGACTAAATTTCATTTCAGAAGAGACCCTGCTAATTCCGTTTATTTTCCTCTAGAACTGAATTTAAGATTTTTAATAACTGTTGCATTTGCTATTTCCAAAGCCAACAGTTTTAGAAATAAAGAACTGGTTCCCAGGAGCTGGCCAGCATTCTCCACATGATTCAAATAATGCCATGCTGCATGCTCAAGGAAGACATCGGAGTTTGGCCAAAACCACCTTTGCTAGCTGTCTCCCATTTCCCTTCACTTCTTCAGCATTCCCCGCGGCATATGCCACATACCCAAAGTCTTTAAGGAACAGCAAGGAGTTGCTACCGTGGCAGGCTAGACAGCATCTTACATTAGCATGTTGTCTTCTGCCTTCTCCATGCCCTTCTACTGTGCAGACCAGAGGTCAGGAGACAAATGTTTTAGAAGCAGGACTGTTTATTTAGTCATCCAAATGCTCATCTTTAAAGCACCGTTAAGGGTATTAAGGACACTAAAGCAATAAGCAAGAGATGCACCATGAGAACCACCCAGGCTGAAAATTACAGCTGACTGGGTAAAGAAGGTAACCTGCGAAATTATAAAGCACATTTGTAAGAGAAGTCAGGAGGTGCATACTTCTTCTCACACTTCATAAGATTACAGGAGAAATGAGTTGCAAAACTACGTTGGAGAACAAGGGAGAGAGAGCACAGCAATTCAATTTCCTCTGCTTCTGTTTCATGTCCGTGAGAAATGCCAGAGAACGCACCAGGAGAATAAAACATCTGCCACCCTGACCACAAATCAGTGTAGGATTTCACCGCCTTGCCCATCTGCACAGTTTCACAGCATGCTCAGTCAGATGGCTCAGAGCCCAACACAAAATGCACCATTTCACAGACTGGATCCTATTACAGAACAACCATTTGCCAAGCCTTAATGTTAATAACCACATATTCGATAAACTTTTCCTCCTGATCTGGGCGAGGGGGAAAGATATCACAGGACAGACAAAAAGAGAGGAGTGTTTGTGAATGCACTTTCAATATTTTTCTCCGAAGTGACTGCTGGGTTCAGCATCTAGACAAGAGAATGCAGAACTTTTCAGATTGAGGTTATAAACTGCTCTGCTGCAGCTGGAGAGTGACCAAAACACGAAACATTGCAGAAAGGGCAATATTTCCATTCCTGGCAGTTTAGATTCTACATCTATCACCACTCACTCTTTTTACTACACTTACACTTTCAGTGGCTACAGCTTTCTAGTCTGCTGACTTTCACGTCCTGCCCCTGAACAGAAGAAATATCTCCTTTGTCTCTCATCTTCCAGACCTAAGCTTAAATCTTTGTGGGATTTGGACTTGAGCTGGTGCAGCTATAGCATCTGAAATAATTTACAAAAGGTAAGGATGAAGGATATGAGAGACAGAGAAGGAAGATACCTAAAAAGGACAGCAGACCTGAGTTGTATGTCTGTATAAAATGTTTTACTTCCAAGAGAAAAGGTAGGAGAAAACCCCTGAGAAGAGTCCAGAAAAAGTTACAAAGAGGGGAAGACAGAGAGAGGAAAGGAGCAATCTAATTTATTTCAAGTGGAGCTCACTTTTAAAGAAAAGCTATGATGATACCTCAAAATGCTTTGCCACTTATTGCAGATTAGCAAGGCACTTAATTATATACTTCATTTAAACAGAGGTGTCGTTCAGAGGAGTACTCACGTACTTTAAGCATACACTTAACTGGGGGGCTGAGAGCATTTGGGCGTGATCAGCTGCTCCAAGTCCTTGGGTTCAGCTGCACTTTCAGCAATCCTTTCAAGTTTTCCATTTTAACACTTTTGCTTCCTTGTCAGTTTAGTTGTTACTCTTTCTCTCAGAATAAACACCTCAACACCTCTACGCATCAGCCAGAGAGACACGTCTGTTCTTTCTCCTTCCATGAAGCGACTCTGTGGGGGTGGTAGCTTTTATCAGTCCCAGAATCCAGCACATCTCAAGGCTCAGCACATCTTCCCATGTTTTGCAAATGCGCATCCAGTTGATTTGGCAGAAAAAAAAGTCACAGTGGAAGCTGATGGAAGTTTGGGTTTGTTTTAGCCATGCATGGCTTGTTCCGCGACTGCTCCTCCTTTCCTAACATTTGAAAGGCTTACAAGCAAAATTACAATGAACAAAACCAGCTGAAGTTAAAAGGTTTTTTTTAAAAAAAAAAAAAACCAAAACCAAAATTTCCAAACTGGAGATAATTGCTTTGCAAAACAAAAAGAATTAACCCTGTATCCAAGAGCCTACTGCAAAGTGGCATTGAGCTTTTCGGAAGCAACTGTAGCATGAATGTTTTCTAATTAGTTGCTGCTTGGCAGATTTTGGTTCTGGCAGCTACGAGGAGTGTGGAATTCAGCTTTCGGAATAGAAAGACTAAAGAGTCAACCTACGAGTACATGTCATTTCAAACAGCCGGTGCTGTGAGACAAACCTGAAAGCATTGTGTGGGTGTGCGAGCCAGCGAGAGAAAGGGTGGGTAGTGACTGCCGCTAACGGCATCACTTCTGGGTGCTGTGTACATGCCGCACGGTAGTATTTGCAGGGAGACATCTTCCACCCCGTGTTGCCTCTGCTCCCTGTAATCTTTCCAAAGCTGCAAAGAGTACATTCAGTAAGTGTTCAGTGCTCCTGGTCTTGGCATCACAACTGTTTTTTCTCCTATTCAATGCTCAATGTAGGGACATGTGTTGTTCACTGCAGCACCAGAGGGAACAGGAGAGCAGACCCTGGACACTCAGCACCTTCAAAATGGATGGCAAAGAGTTCACACACTTCATTCTGACCCTTTTCGTACCCAAGCGCTAACAACTTGCATATGCAATGTCAGGATCAAGTTTGCCAAAGGCTTCCACTGCGTTTATCCTGATGCTACTCCACGGAAATGGAGTAACTCCTGACGTATCCACTGGCATGAGAAGTAGATCAAGCCATCAATGGGTGACACGGCTGTCATCAGTTTACAACCAATTTTCAAGGACCTTCCTTTCACACTTGAGTATATATCCATTTAAAACAACAGTGAGCCATCACTCATTCAAAAGACACCTTTAAATATCATCACCCCCATGAACAGTGGAAGGGGTGAACGTTTAGGATACGACACTCCTCAGACCAAGCCGCCTGCTGAAACAACAGAGGACTCCAACAGGCCTCACTGGCTTAGGCAGACAATGCAATCCATGACATAAAATACCTTCAAGGAAAGTAAGTCCCACCAGACAGACGTAGCAAGCTGGTCACTGCTGAATTTACTTGGGTTGCTGTTCCAATTTTGTGCTTTCCACATCATGGCACTTCATTTGAATGCTCTAATGTTTTCTTTGATCAATGATTTCATTTTGGTGGTGTACCAACAGTCACCAAATCATCACGCTGCTTTACTAAATCCCATGCAACCCTCTGAATCATTTGGAGTATTTGGCTTTCAGCTGGTATGGGAATAAGATTAGGAAGGTTGTGAAACTAGCTTCCAAATGGCCAGCATCCATCCCATTTCCAACAAAACTTAAAACAGAACCTCATCCCCATGTTTGCAGCTCACCAATGACTTGAAAAATTCAGCCTAGATTAGTCAAATTCAAGCTTTAAAAAAATAAATAAATCTATAACCAGTCTGGATTTTCTAGCCTATGGATTCTGAGGGCCCAATACCATTGGGCTACCCAGTTGCTACCCAGAAACTCAGTTCTCATCAAGTCTGCCAAGAGCATTACTGCTCAGTATAAAAAAAAACTGGGCTCTTACTGCTAAAGGAACACCAGGCATCTGACCAGGTAACATGTTTAGCATGAATGTAGTGCTGCTTCAGTCTTCACTCCTCTTACCTGCCATCTGTAGCTATTTTCTGTGTACAATAGGAACCCAGCTGTTGCTGCCATCAACTGTGTTGTGAAAGGCTCCTGCTCCATCTTTCTAATGCATGTGAATGTGTCCATTTGCAGTCACCTTACAAACCTCTTTTCTACGTTCAACAAAGTTGGAAATAATGTGAGATCTGTTCACTTTGTGAACTCTTTAGCCTGTAGCTGCTGAAAATCAGGTACTTGATTAAAAAAATTAAAAAAAAAAAAAAATTACATCACAGAATTAGTCTCACAGTTAATCAGCACGTGAAACACAAACATTATTTCCAGTATCTTCTAACCCTCCCTGTGCACATAACTAGACTGCACAAATACATGCATCACGACCCACATTCTACTCTTCCTTCCCTACCACCCCCCCTCCTACCACATCCTCCTCTTCTAACATTCAGCTGCTCCTATGAAAAATTGGTCATGCTATTAACTGATGGAAATACAGTCACTCCAAAACACATAGTCTCAGCCTTGCCTGGATTAAGGATATGACCAATAGCAGGTTTCCCCTTGCTCTTCCAGGAGGTTTTCCTATGAATTAGGAAAGCAAAGCATTCTCACCCCATCTGTGCCAGGCTTTGAAATATTTCATTTTAAGCAAGTGGACAGTACTGCTGATGTGACTGGAACAATATACACATGCTCCAAATGCAGTAAGTGCTTAAGTGTTTTGCTGGATTGGAATCACTGCTTTTAACATCTTTGACAGCAATTATCAGCACAATCCTGGAACAACAGCCTCCTCCAAAGTGCAGTATCAACACTTTACAAAACTAGTATGCCCAAATCTCCGCAGAATGTTCAAAAGCTTTGTTGCATAGAAATTTCTGTTACACAAGACTTGGGAATGCAGACTGCACTGTTACTGCAGCAATAAGAAAGGTCCAGAGATTCCTCATGTCCCCTCACCAATAAAAATCATTAACAGTTGCACCAAGCAGCGAGCAGAAAGACTTCTCCAGAAAATGATTCTCACCTCAACTGCCAGCAATATCCTGGGTGAGGGCACCACTCTTTTCTGCACACAGAGCAGGATTTCTGCATCATCTGGATTACGCAGCTGGTGCCTCTGGCTGTGCCACACCACAGTGAGGCATCAGGACTTAAGCTTGTAATTGAGCATCTGAGACATCCTCAGTTAAACTCAGGCCTGCTCTTTCAGCTTCTTGATGCTTTGATCCTCTTTATTACAGGTCAAAACATTCTGAAGGAATCAAAGGATGCCAGAGAAAATTACTTTAACCTTCAGAAGAAAGCAGAGCTGGTAGAGTAACGGTCAGTGCCCTACTCTGCTGTACATAAGTGAGCACTGAACTGGTCATGTAAGAGAATGCCTACATCCTCCTAGCCAACATTATTAATGTTTGATGCGATGGATCAAAGAGGGTTGGTCTGCAGTCTTAGATTATAATTGAGGCAGCTTTTGACAAGGAGAGGTTCATGGATCTTTAAATCCTGATTATCCATGTGGTTTGGCTTAGAGCTTATTTTGTGGCAATCACACTTCTTAAAGAAAAAAGTAAAATAAATCAGCCATAAGATTACACCAGAGATATCAAAGCTTCCAAATGACCTCCCCATTAAGCATTGTCACACATAGATTCTCCAAATATAAACATGACCAAAAAGTTGGTATCTCTCTGGAGGCAGGCAATGAATTCAGCTTTCTCAGCTCATCTGTGTGTACACAGGCACACACACAAGCTCACACTGAGCAAGTAGCCTGGATTCTGTTTTGAGCTGGTGGGAATAACCTACCAAAACCACAAATCTAAATCCTCTTTTTTTTTTTTTTTAATACCTCCAGATTACCTTGCTGTAGAAAGAGCATACAGCTAATAAAGGCTTTGAATCCCGCTTGACCCCTGAGACAGAGAATACATAAAGAAAAAGTGGGAAAACAGATGCAGGATTATCCTGCACTCTGGTTCCTCTGTGCTGATACAGCAGAGTACAGCAGATCCTAATTGTGCATCTTCTAGCATCCAGAAATCTCATTAGAAAGGAATTAAAGAATATTGCATCTATGTCTGGGATTTTCAGGTGACTGGTGTCCCAAAATGCCAAGCATACTCTCTGCACACACACCAGTTTTGCCACATAGACATGGGCAGTCTGCACCTTCTGGAAAATATGAGTATTAAATCGAACATGTCCTAAAAACCTCAGTTTACTGTGTGTATTCCAGTGCTTTCCAGAAATTCCACAGCTTGTAATATATGTTTAATGTGGAGGCATGGCAGTCTTAGACTTCTTATACTGGCAAGGTTATAGGTAGCTATAGGGTTTCTTCAAGGTACACCAAGGACCACTGTCCTGTTTGGGGAAAAGGGACCTGAACTACTGCCAATGCAATGAAAGGCTCAAAGTGACTTGGGTGATCACTGACCAGACCTGAAATCCTAGAAGAGTAATACAGAACACAAAACCAAGGAAATTTAAATTATCTTTATTATTGAAATGGTTTTGCTTTCTGTACCAAACTTGTTCATTTGTTTCTCTGGCTCCTGAAGCATGTATTATTATTTTTTTATAAAAAAAATAAAAATCCTCAACACTATAATAGAAATTAAAGATTACAAAAATACAACTTTTAATCATTGAAACTAAGCGCAAAGAATTCAACTTATTGTATTTCAAATCTGCATAAGTTTACAAAGAGCTTTTGAGCATGGAGAATCAACAGATAATGCATATGTAAACTATATATGACTGAAACACAAAAGCAATCCACAGAGAAGACCATGCTCCCAAGGTTCTTACTAGCTTTTCCCTGTTCTATATGTAAAAGAAGAAAAGATCATTTATCTGACAATTAAAATAATATTTTTACTGTATGGAGATATACCTGATAATAAAGAAAGTGCAAGTTAAAGAAATCCATTCCTGGTTTTGAATATGAAACAAAAATTATAGAAATCACTTAAGGAAAAGTTAAATTGTGAACATAAATCTTGAAAAACATATAACGGGCATTATGACTGCAGGTGCTGTTCAGCTCGTATCCATTTGTAACATACTGAAGACCATGACATCATTTTTTTCTTCTCTAGCTTCCCAGTTTTTCCCCACTATGTGCCTCTCTTTTTCAAGCTGAATACACATTTCAACCCTGCTCCCATTAACCCAGATGCAATTTTCATTGCTACTGTTTTTTTCTATCAGAAATGCTTTAGCCGGTTGTTAAATGAATATTAATTTTAGTGTGTCAGAAGCTGGGAGGTGGACAGTTCATCACTGGTCATCTGAGAGCAAACCCCTCACTGCTGCTGAAAAGCACTGAGTGCTCTTAGCCTGGACCCAACACTCAGCACCCCCCAAAACCAGGCTTTTATGCTGGAAGAGAAAGTCTCTACCTATAAGAAAAGGCTGTTTCTGAGGTTACCTAGACTACAAGAGCACTCTGAAATCACTGAACACCACACTGAAATGAGCCAGTCATACAGCTTAGCAGTGGCTGAACATCTTTGGCATAGTATCTTGAGGTGTACAGGATTACTTCAATTAAAATCTGGATTTAAAATGAAAAAAAGTACTAGCTAATAGGCTTTAACTAGGTGCGAGTCCTGCTTATTAGCACAACTGACCTTAACCGAAATCAGTTAGAGCACTTGCAGAACAGAGGACACCCAAGCCTGCACAACTGACTACCGATGAACACACAGATGCAAAAAGGGTTATTTTAACAACAGATTTAATTGTTACAGTCAAAATCTGTTCTTTATGACATAGCTAATAAATGTACTACAGCTGAGATGTTCAGATGTGGTTGCTTAAGCTGGACATCCAAACCCTCACGCTGTATCTACACAGATTTGTCAACATTACTGCCTGACAATCTCCTGTTCCACAACAACAATTTTTATCAGAAAAACGTTATCCTTTCTACAGCATCAAATATATCATTTTGGGGGGGGATTTAATTTATCTTTCTGCTGGCACATGAAATGGTTTCAGGGCCTCCAAGGCACAAACCGTCTCACAGACATCTTAAAAAAGGGAGGGGAGGTGCTGAAGGTGAAAGCTGTGCCTTACTCGTGTAGCTTTATATACACAGTGTTTCTAGAAAGCAGGTTTCCTTGTATTCATGTGTCTGAACAGGTAAACATACTGATACAGTTATATTTGCAAATTTTGACTCACTGAACGTTTTAGCAAATGCACTGAAACTTTACTTAAAAGACACTCTTAACTCTCACATTATCTGGCCTTACACTTTCACCCTGCGTACTTTAGAGGACACCAGATTTTAAGCCTCCGTAAGGTACTATAGCATCACTGAGGCTGAAACACCTGTCTCTGTGTATACATCAGAGGGATCAAGGTATAGATCATTTATGGTGTCTCACAAGACATCTAGCAAAGCCAACTTGGGTCCACGATGAGTGGTGCAAGGGTGTGATAAGAATAATATACAAAAGCAACTTACAAGAACATAAATAGTCTACAATATCCTATAGAAACTAAATTAACTTGTGAGGCAACCATTGCTTTTATGCAATTAAGTATTTCAGTTTAGGCATTACCTTTTTTAGTGTAAAGTATTAATGTACCTGGTATTCATCAGCTAAAATGCAAGTCCTATTTTATGTCACAAGGATGTTAGTAAGTGTGATGGCAGGGCATCTTTAAAAGTGGTTGGGAGCAGCAAGTGCAGGTCAATCATTCTCTTCCGTTCCCACGTATCCCTTATTGAAGGTCATCTCAATGGGGCACATCACCAGAGATGCCATAGAGATGTTTAAAAAAAAAAAAATAAATAAAAAGACAAAGAGATATAGCAGGGAAAAGAAAGTCGAAGAAAAGCAATACCTAAATTAGAGGAGTGACGCTCTGGAGGTTAAATGCCACTGTGGTGACAGGGATGGAAAGAGGCGCCCAGTTCAGGAAGAAAGGTACAAGAGGCCTGTGACGGGGGGTGACAGAGGTAAGCGTAGCATCCGCTGTACACAGTGACCTAACAACTGGATTCGTTTCCTTCAGTAGAGGAGGAGCCCAAGAAATCCTCTCTTACAGCTCATAAGAGGTTAATTACACAATTCCCCTCCCCGAGGACTCCTCCACGTGCCCCGTGACACAGGTGCTGTGCAGACCCGGTGAGCCCCATGCACCCACTGGGAGAGACACTCGGGAGCCCCAGCTGCCTCCTGCCTTCCCCTCCCCGCAGCCTCTCACCACCCAAAGGGCTTCACGGCAGAGACAGCTCCAAGGTATTCAATCCTTTCTTCCTGAGGTGTATTGGGCCACAGGAGGGATTGCATTTAACCCTACCCCAGTCTTCTCGCAGCTTGCCCCCATCCCCATGCTGCTGGGTGGTGTCTAGAGGGGGATGGGAAACGTGATGAAGGCTTCTACCTCTTCTGCCTCAGGGGCAGGAGATCTGTACCCACGTCAGAAAGGACGAGCCTTGCTTTGCAGATAGCCTCCCCTGCTGTGGGGTTTTAACATAAATACTTTTCTTCCTTAAAAAGATGTTGCCTAAGGAAAGGCAGGTTCCCCAAATTCATCAAAGTAACAACGAAAAATATTATTCTTCGTCACTTGTTGTGACAAAGGAAAATAGTACACCAACCCCAGAGGATCAGGAAGAAATGCACATAATTCACTGTAAATTGTTGCATTAGCAACCTTGGTAAGTATAAGACATTTATACAGGGAATGTTTCTGAGAGGACTAAACACCCAGCTTTGTGACTCTTCCAATGCACAGAATTAGAACGTATGTGGAAGGTGAGACAGCAAGAATAAGGGAAAGCGTGGAAAGGGTAGCACTAGTTCCGGCTTTGGCACTGACCAGTCCGATTACTGGCAAAACCTGCTGCCATGCTGCACCTCTGCTTCTGTGCAACAGGAACTCGAAACCTTCCCCACCTCAGCTCAACCCTTAGGGATCAAAAGATGGACACAGGGAGCTCACTGGTCGTGCTGAGAAGGACCATAGGAAAAGTGTTTGACACGTACAAAATTTCCTTTGAATACTCCAGTTCCCAGGAAGACCTCAAATCGGTAGGAATGATACTTTCCTCCTCCCCATTGTGGTTTTCCTTTAAAAAAAAAAATAAATAAATTTCTTCTTAGAAAATACCACCAAATGGAAGAGATTCTTGGACAGCCCACTGCTACCTTCAGAAAGGCAGAGCGTGACACCCCTTCAGATGTAGACTTTAAGGAAGGGAACAAGAGAAAACAGCCATTGCATTAATGAAACAGAACAACGCAGCGAGGATTAGATTTGGTTCCACCAACCACCTCCAGCTGCAGTCAGTGCTCAGGCAGCAACAGTGCAGAAAGGCCTCCCCAGCCCCCGCTCCACCTCTAAATAGGGGGCGATGGGGTTTTTTGGCAAAAGTTCGAACTCAGATCCAAATTATTCTTGGAAAAAATCCAATTACATACATACAGTTAGGTATCTGCATGGACATAAGAAATTATGCTGGAAAAATATGAAATGGATGTTCAGTGTGTGAGAGTTTTTCTGAAGCATAGCACTGTTTGTCTGTTTGAAAACCTTATCTACCTGGATTCACCAAGATGATTTCTGGCTTTGGGTGACTTACAGCCATTACATCCTTCTCAGTATATTAAGCATCAATACATTGGACACCCATGATCATGCCTCGAGCTGGAGTCCAGAACTTAGCTGCAATTTAAACGATTTGTTCATGCAAATAGAAGAGTATTTCTATACACGCCAAGCTAGATTCTGTGTGAAAAGACAACTCATAAAAACACAGATACACGTACAAACGCAGTACGGAAGGGAGGAAAACAACCGAAAAATCAAATCTCCGATTTCTATTTCCAATCTGCCTTCGAAGGAAGGAGAGGTGCTGCTCCCCCCCCCGCCCCC
>VXBL01007060.1:168678-284492 GCA_013400195.1 Aramus guarauna | reverse complement strand
GGCGCCCGCCGCCGGCAGCGGCTGCTTCGCGCCGCCCTGCAGCACCTGTGGGACGAAGCCTGTCCGCCAGCGCCCCGGCACCGCTCTGCCTCCCGGCCGACATCGCCTTCAGGGGCCAGAGTGGCCTGGGATCACCCCCGGGCCGGGGTTAGCCTGAGCTGGAGCAAAGCTTTTCGGTTCCCCGAGGCGAACAGGGGCTGGAGCTTACGTGAAAGAGCTGTAGAGCCCGTTTCGCGCTCGGTGTCACACCGGCAATAGGCAAGCCCGGGTGCTGAGGCAGAGAGAGGCACCGGGAGGAGAAGCCCCAGATTGGGTCATGCAGGTGGGGAGCTGATGATGGGCGGGTGCTGAAGGGCAAAAGGAGAGATAATTGACATACCAAGGAGCAGGTGTAGCTCAGCTTTCACTGCATTTGCAGCTCCTTTGCACGATACAAACCCTCTGAGATACCTACCTGGATGCTATATACTTGCTTTTCTTGCCCAGTTGCCAAATCCGTCAGCCTTTTTTTTTTTTTAAATACTCAACCAGCTGAAAAGAACTTCCAACAGTTTATTCTTACAGCTTTTCATGACAACTTCATTTGTAACTTCTCCCTCCTTCTTGTTCCCTGAATTTACCATTCGACAATTCACAATGAGCATATTTTGTCCCTTTTCTTATGCTTTCCCTTGTGACTCAGATACTGTTATCACTTTGCATGAAAATTCAGTGATTCATTTATTGAGTGGCTCTGAAAAACCTTTGACACCAACTAGAAAACTGGGATAATAAAGATTTAAGTTCTTATGTGTTGAATGTTTCTGTTCTGTGATTTTTATCTCCCCTCTGCCATGTACCTGTTGGTTTCATCTCCAAGGCTGAACTATTTGGCCATGTTTTTACTGCTTCAGCCTATTACAGGGGCCTGAACTGGGTCTGGTGAGAATATCAATGTATGCCAGTAGCAGAAATACCTGGAGAATCAGCTTTGCACTGGAGTTTTAAACTCTGGAAGAAAAAATAGTAAGTGCTTCAGCCTGTCTACAGTGAACTGCATGCTGTTTCGTCAGTATAATGTTCACTCTTGCAGCAGGTGGCGGTGAAAAGAAAATCAGCTGTTTTAAATCAGTCCTTTACTTCAGTATTAGTGTGCCTGCCAAAAATGCTTTTATGTCAAGAGGCCCATTAAGTAAAACAAGTAAAATCCAAAAAAGGCTGTGTCATTTTAAGGTTTTTAAATCCAGTTGCATAAATAATGGAATTGTCTCTTCATGGACTCTCTCTCGAGTTTCGAAAGAGTATTGATGCGTGTGTCAGAAGCCATAAAGTAACATCAGTGTTAATCTTTTGTCATCCAAATAAATTTTACGTGCATTGGGTAGACATCTCTGCAGGGTGAATGTAGTCTGGTCAGTTGCTGCATCTGCAGCAAGAACTACAGTAAGGATCATTTCATGAGAATAACAAAATAATTAAGACTTTGAAACCACAATGATTTCTGTACTTTTTATTTCTACGGAGCACAAGAATCATGGAGAAACAGAGCTGGAAAGGACGTCAGGAAATAATCTGTTTTGTGCATCTGCTTAAAAACCAACCAGTTACTCCTGCGACTCTCCAAACAGGGGTTTTACCTTTACTCAGTATCTTCTTGAAAGTGTCCAGTGAGGAAAGTTCCGTTCCCTGCCAGGCAATGCGCAGCTTTATTCCACTGACCGTTTGCTAAGGCTGTGTCCACCAGGGACATGGAGAAGACATTATTTTCTTTGGGACAACTACTCGCCTTACGAGAACTGCTCTTGGATACTGTGTTTATCTTTTTCCAGTCTTACAGTGTCTGGTCCATCCCCTGAAAGTGCTCAAGGAGGATTGCTAATGGTAACAAGATTGTTCGGTCAGCTTTCCAAGTATTTTACTGTGAC
The DNA here is from genome assembly GCA_013400195.1 of Aramus guarauna. Taxonomy (NCBI): domain Eukaryota; kingdom Metazoa; phylum Chordata; class Aves; order Gruiformes; family Aramidae; genus Aramus; species Aramus guarauna. The sequence continues at coordinate 282,588 of VXBL01007060.1, read as the reverse complement.
ATTTAGCCACTAAGTAGTCTCAAGCGGTTCCTGGCTGAGATCTTCTTTCTCACAGGTAACAATACAAGACAATTTCTTATAGTTGACCTTTTAGCGAGCAGTGGCACATCATCATTTTGGCTTTCTTGTCATCAAATTTCATGAATTTTGCCTTTCCACTGAGAAACAGAGCAGTACTTTTATTGGTCTATTCATACACTGCTGGAAAACTTTCCTTTTATCCTTGGTATCTCAAAAATTAATTTCCTCCTATTTATCTCATGTAGCTGCTCACTTCGGGAATACCCTAAAGACCAATTATTGAGGAAAAAATAAATGTGAATTGCTCAAGTTTCAAATTCTTTATTTCCACACTGACTTGTGGAACAACCGTTACTCTGTAAAAAATCAGATTTAGCAAAAACATTGTTCAATACAGGGGACAGTGAACTCAGCTACTTTCAGTTCCTATGACACAAAAATACATAGCTTTGCTCCGTCTTTGTTTATGTGATTTAAGTAATGTGGAAAATTGCTGACTGTTGTCTATGTATTCCTACTAGTCTAGAGAAAGAGGTGTACAGTGCCAGTGAGAAGCAGTACCCATCATTATATTCTGCAAATACATTTATCGGTAGCACAGAAAGTGATTATATCTGTTAAGCACTCTGGAAGTTTGATTTAAGGGGAAGACAGTAGAGGAATAATGAATTACAGGACTATTGCATATGCCAGCTGTCCTGCTTGTGGGATCTAAACACAAGCATCCATACAGTCCAAAACCAGATTCCTTTAGATGCCACTAAACATTACTTCCTATTCGTGATCTCAGCTGGAATTTGGCTAAGTTATCTTGGTGGATAGTGCCAGTCAAAACCAGTCTTTATAGAAATACTTACAGAGAAATTGCCACTTTACTTTGAGGAGAAAATGCCTGGTAGAGCCTTCTAACCTGCTTCCTTACTTGGAGGAGTGTTAGGTTCATTGGAATAGCATTTTTATTTGCAAGAGCTATCCAAACCATTATCAAATTTTGTTCTAGAAGGACTTTTTTAATCACCAAAATTATTAATCACTGCAGTGTCCTCAATCTCCAAGCTATTAATTTACCATTCATATTTCTTAAGCTTGACAAAGGAAAAAAAAACGCTCTTCAGTTTTCACTTCTGCTTTCTTTCTAGTTCACTGCCTTGTTTGTGAAAGAGCACGATTTTGTACTGTTTAAGCTCCAAATTATTTATGAGGAAAACCAAATTATTTGCGTTGCAAGCTTTTATTATGATACTACAAAATACAAAGCTTTGCTTCTCCCTCTTCCCCCAAAATACATTTTGGATGTAAATTGCTTTATAATAGCTCTGTAAGTTCTACTGAAAACAAATATTTTAGATCTGCTTCTGTCTTCCAGCAATGATGATGAAGATTTTGAACTGAGATCTACTAGCTGTCTGGCAAACCTTATGGTATGGCTTTCGCATCAAGAATATCTAGACCACCTAAAAAGATTATGTCATGATTTGCTATTGCTATGGGAAGACATTGTAGCACCCAGCTAAAAAGGCAAACATGGCTGTATAGCATTATTCTTAAAAACAAACTATGGTAGCCTAAGATGGTCTTTAATTAGCTTTAAAGCTGTTTGCTAAAAAGACAACATTTTTCAGTACAGTGGAACACAACTCAATTAGAGAATAGTTTGGTTTGTCAGTTTTCCTGGGGCATAGTAGGAAAGCCTTTGTTGCACTGCATGTGTGCATAAGCTCTGCCTTTGCTTCACAAAACAGACCTAACTAAACATGACAATTGAGTCTTGCTGCCGAAAAGGATTTTAAATGGACTTGTATCTGTACAGCCCTATTTACCATATGTTGTATTTAGAAACCTGAGACAATACAGTACCAATTTTTAGCTTTGCATCCCTGATATCTAGTTTAAATCTTACATTTATGCAAATGGGGACTAACTTGCCACTTTGGGGAGAGATGGTAACATTAGCTTTCTGCTGCATTTTAATGTGCTTAAATGCTGTTCCCTTTGAGCCTCAATTTTAACCTGCTGTTGCCTCATTGCAGCAGGTTGCAGTCACACAGGGCAATTAGTTCCCTTAATGAAGAATCAGCCACAGTGATGCGTGGTATCCTGTCTGGAGACAGAATGCATTATCTCTGACAGACCCCTGCTGTTAAACATATCGTAAAGGAGGCCAAGGATGATGAATTTTTCAGGTGAAGTCTGGCTGGACTGAATTACCAAAAGGGAATTCATTCAGAAACATTTGTCTTCTTTCTTTCTGTTCATTTCAGATCTGAACATTGATTTTGTTTGCACTTTGTCTTCCAACAAGAAATGTTAACACCTGCAACTTCAGGCAGCGTAGCCCTTAAATTTCAAGCAGCCAATTTCCCTCAGTGGAATCCAAATGCCTGAAGTCACTTCCCAGGTCCCCTGGGCAGTACCGGGACAGTTACTCTCTTTAGGGAGCCACTGTCAGACTGGGCATGGAGATGAAGTGAACTGGTCATTAAGACAAGAGCAGGCACAGATACATGCCAAAACAAATAGTTTCTAAAGCACAAGTGCTTGAGTCCATGTTGCAGACTGGTGCCTCTTGTGGCTCCAGATCCAGTGCACCCTCCTGAGAGACAATAGCCACAACTTTTCTTTCATGAAGATAAAGGACATGTACCATTCCTCTTTGTAATATATCAGAAGAAGCCCAGTGTTTACAATAATAGGACAAACGATAAACCCAGAAGAAGGAAACTGATTCAGAGACCTACCAAGACTGAGACAGACCAAGCAGGTCCTGGATCCCTGGAGGTATATCTTCTACAAAAAACTGGGAGCGGGAAGACCTACTCCTCAAACCACATTGAAGACAGATGTCTCTGCAGAAGGACATGTGAGTCACTAGGTAAAGAAGAAAGAATCGGGGGGAATCTGTGCAGTGTTTCAGACACTCCTGTGCAAGGAAAGCCGTCTCCATACCTCACTGGCAGGAGAGGTGGCCTTTGCGGTAGGTGGTCTTGGGATAAGAAGCACAGAAATAACTGCAGGAGATGGCTTGGGCACTGCAATAGTGGCTGTCCCGTCAGATATCCGTACCTAATGCCTGTAAGTTCATACATTCTCTTCCTTTGCAATAGAAATGAGATTACAGTAACAAACTTGCTTTTTACACTGTAATCTTTGAAAGCTGCCACCTCAACATATTTTCATCATTCAGAACGAGACTGTATCTTTTTCTTTTATTTTCTTTTTTTGCTCCACAGTGGAACAGGTCTGGCTGTATCAAAGGAAGCCTTGATGTCAGGTCTACACCTGCAACTCTACTGCTTCACAAACAAAAGTATCTTTGTAAGTCAAGGCTGCAGCATTCCTGCTGACCTTTCAATTTATCCCAGTAATGACAAGAGGGAACAACATTGCTGAACAAATTTGATGAAGGTCACATCTCTTTTTATCCCTCTAAGTTTCCAATATCAGCAGCTGTTGCATACTGAAGGGCTCAGTCATACATAACTGTATGATAAAATGAGTTAACGCCAAGTAATTTAAAGGAAAATTAAGTTTGTAACTTTCTATGTGATTCCTGAATCCCCACAGTTGCTCACACAAGAATAGTAAGTCAGATGTTACCCTCAAATTACCTGTGGGCAAAATAGTCCTCCCAAAAGAGTTTTAGATTTAAAACTCTCCTGAAAGCAGTATCATTAGCACACAGATGAGCTACAATAGTGCTGAAATTCTTAGCATTTCAGGCCTTTAGTTTCATGTAGAATTTAATTCTAATAGGCAAGAACATTTTTGAAGTTCAAGAAGCTTCTCCTTGTACTACTGGCACTGCAGCTTTACAAGCAAACAATCCAAATCGCTTTGACACGGGAGACAAAGGCAGAAGTAGCTGAACATAGAAACAGGAAGAAACAATGCCTTCTACTTCACCCCTGGTCTCCGCCAAGGGAAGGACGGGCGCTCAGCCCTGTGGGAGTCAGCACTCTCCAGAGACCCCCAGCCGGCTCCTTGGCTGCTGTTAGTCTTAAAGAAATTGGTATTTTTTTGTCTCATTTCTGTGAGCTGAAAATCTAACTGAAGCAGCAGCAAAGGCAGACTGAGAAATGTGGCTCCTCAAACTAGCTTAATCTGCCCGGACGCACTCCCTGAGCCCCACGGGTGACGCTTCCCGTCGGGAGGACGGGGCTGCTGTCTGTGCTTCCAGCCTGGTCTGCATTGGGCACTCCCAGCCTAGAAAGAAGCTGGGAGAGAAGAGCTGACAGGGAGGTGGAAGAAGTGGGAAAGTAATTGGTAAGGGGTTACCTCCCCTCCGTGGAGACACACATATGTCGTAGGCATCAAAACATCCCTTGAAGCCCTGGCTCTGATCTCTTATTGCTGTAATGGGTAGATTAGAATAAGTGGTATATAATGCAGCCTCTCTTCCTAATTACAGTCCTCTAAGTATTTTGCTACAGAACCATTTGTCTTAGAGATTGCCTGTCTAGGTAATGGCTCAAGATCAGTTTATTTCATGTCAGAGGATAGAGAGATTCATGATGGATCTGGCACTTGGCATCAATTTGAGGGGCACTAAATTAAGAGGAAGGCGAAAAAAGAAAATGCTGCATACTCGTACATTATTAAAAACTCAAGAGGAGAATTGTCTTGGCTTTTGGAAACCTTTATTCCCACCCCAAATTTACATTAGCTGATAGAAAGTAATGAGTAAAATACCACAGCCAGTAAGGCTAGATTTCCCAGCTCACAGGGAATTTTGTCTGCAGTAGCCTCCTCTGGTCCTAAAGGAAAATCTGTCTCCACCAGTTCTATCACCAAGAGTTAAATGTCTATGAAAAATCTTCTAACAGTCCAAAACATTTCTGATGGAAATAAGCACTACTTTCTTACTCCATCCAGACAGACTTTTCACCTGTCCTTGGATCAGCCAATCTGTTCGAGGCGAGCAAAGAGCTCTGCAGTGTGTCTCCTGTCACAGCACATTTGAGTTCTTGACATTGACACACTCTGTACACACTTTGAAACAATATAATCAGCCAGCACAATGTGAATTCAGTTCTGAGCCTGAAGTGTCAGCATACATTTAAGAACCATAATCCATGAAATAATTACCAAGATACTAATTAAAAGTATTGGAAAGGGGGCATATGATCTTGAGCAGAATTTTACAGTCCAGCCAGAGTTCTCAAGGAAATTAGTTTGCAAAGGAGATGCCCCTGTGAAACTATTAACATGTGTAGACTCTCATTTTAAAAGATAATCAGAGAAGAAGACAGAAGATAATCAAATATTCAGAAGAAGACAGCACTGCATAGGACCTTGAGAGATTATCTCCAGCAGTCCTCTGCCTTGCACAGGGATCAGCAGTTATTTACCAGCATCGTGGGTCAGTTCTTTCTCCTTCCCAAAGAGGACTTCAGCTTCAAGCATACCTCCCTGAAGAGCTGTGCTGGACTTAAAACCCTGGTACGCCACCTTCCCCATAAAATAGAAAAAACAAACAGGCAATTTCAATCATAAATGCTGCAGCTGCTGTTAATGCTATATTTTCTTCAAATGCTATGGTATATACATGTTTTCCTACTACATTGTTCCCAGTACCAAGGAGTCCTGCCTGCTGGGACATGTCACAGGCTCTCAAAGAACTGGAGAGCATATTACAATCTCATTTTCCTGATACACACTTGAAAGAACCAGAATTCTTTGATTCAATTTAATTCTTCATCTTATTTCACACATTAGAGAAAAAGAGATTAAATATTTAATCAGGTGGCCAAGTAGTCCTATAAATGGAGCAGAAAGGGCAGAGAAGAAAAGGTAGGGGAGTTATCTAGGTGAGGCAGAGGGTTCATAAAGTAAGCCCAACTTGTAAAAGCACAGCACGAATGTTAATTGAGCATTCCTTCAACTTGCCTTAAAAATACAAGGCTACAATGGAAAGAAAAACTGGAACACTGAGGTTGTGAATGTATCTGCAACACAGGTACTGACATTCCCCACAAGCCCATCCAAAACCAGAAGTGTTGGTTGGCTCTTAATGATCAAGGCTCACCATAGAATAATTTAGGTTGGAAAACATCTTTAAGATCATTGAGTCCAAGTGTAAACCTAACACTTCTAAGTCCAACCACTAAACCATGTCCCTAAGCAGCACATCTACATGTCTTTTAAATACCTCCAGGGATGGTAACTCAACCACTTCCCTGGGCAGCATGTTCCAATGCTTAATAACCCTTTCAGCAAAGAATTGTTCCTAATATCCAATCTAAATATCCCCTAGTGCAACTTGAGGCCATTTCTTCTTGTCCTATCGCTTGTTGAACGGGAGAAGAGACTGACCCCCGCCTGGCTACAACCTCCCTTCAGGCAGTTGTACAGAGCTCCTTCCCTCAGCCTCCTCTTCTCCAGACTAAACAACCCCAATTCCCTCAGCCACTCCTCAAAAGACTTGTGCTCCACACCTTTCACCAGTTTTGTTGCCCTTCTTTTGACAGACTTCAGCACCTCAATGTCTTTCTTGTAGTGAGAGGCCCAAGACTGAACACAGTACTCAAGGTGCAGCCTCACCAGTGCCGAGTACAGGGGGACGATCACTTCCCCAGTCCTGCTGGCCACACTATTTCTGATACAAGCCAGCTCAAAAGTGTCTTAAGAAATCTGCAGAGGTTCCAGTGCAGAATGGCCATGCCAGCACAGCCCTTTGCTGTGTTGTACGCTGTATGGTATTGTTGTATCAGGCTGGTTCTGGCTTGGAGATCTCCGTATCACTGCGTGATGCAGACACACTGAAAGACTGACTGAAGGTCAGGTTGTAAGCTCATAGCAGAACCCAGATCTCAGGAGTTCTTTGATCGTAGTATTGCGTCTTCTACTTTCCAACTATTTGATTGCCTAGAATATTTTAAAGGCACACAACAAACAACAAATGGCAATATCCCATGGGCAGAGGCAAAAATGTTGAGACAGCACTGGCTTGCAAGAAGAAAAAGCAGGAGCTATGCCATGGTAGGGCTCTGCCACAAATGGGCCGCAGAAGGAGGTGGTAACTGAAGCATTTTTAATCAACTGTTAAAAGCAATTAATAGGAGAGTAAATAGTGGTAATGGGAGAAGGGAAATCGATTTTCACTGTTCAGATATAAACTGGGAAAACATTGCAGGAAATAATGGACCATGTTAAATACAACTTTCCGTTTCAGAAGCCTTTCTCAGAGCATTTGTTTTAGACTTGTGTCTGGCTAGCAGGGAAGAACAGATAGAATTAAATCACATTGGGGTGAAAGCTGTAGTTGAATGGAACTGTAGAGATTGTGACATGATAACTGGCACGTCCTGATACCTAACCAAATCTTCTAAGGGGTGTAGCTTTAGTGTTGAAGTGCTAAAGCAAACATTTGTAGTGCAGATAGGACATACTGTCAGATACTGACCTGTCCTATCACTGGCTTGAAGAAATAGTGTTCACTCTTCTAAGGAACATCAGAAAAGCAGACTTCACCAGATTCAGGACTCTGTAGGAGGGCTCTGCAGGGAAGGTAATCAGGAGGATAAGGGAGTGCCATTTCGCTAGACTAATGCACAATAATGAGCTACCCTAATGAGGAAAAGAGACAGAAGCTGTAGGAGAGTCATCATAATTGCATCAGGAACTGAAATAAAAAAAAACAACAACAAATTAAGTGTGAACACAGAGGTATAACAAAAGTACAGAAGGAACAAAATCAGAAAGGATAAATTACAAAATGTGATATATGGCAAAAGAAAGTACATTAAATGACAGGACAACACAAGTATAGCAGATGATTCAGGGGAGTGTGGAAGCCACTGGGGAGCTGGGTGTGATAAGGATGCTGACAACAAGGCTTAATTCAGAAGGGCTGTAGCAGTTCTGGAGGTCACAGGAGACCAATAATGATGGAAATACCAAAATAAAACATGAGAACAATAAAAAAGTATATATTAAAAATTAAAGAAAGCAATCAATGTAATTTAAAAAAAAAAAAAAGAAAAAAGAAATACAAGTTCCAGTTAGGATCAACTTTCTAACTGCTGAAGAAAGGCAACACTGACAAGATGCCCAAAGAGGATGTAGGATTGTTTTCTTGGAAGGTTTTTGTCATTGGGTTGAACAAGCATTTGTCAGGGGTGGTCTGTGTAAATTTGATTCTCATTTCAAAGGGTTAGGCTGTAAGTCCCCTTGCAGCCATGGTTATCCCGTTAGCTGAGACGTTCATCTCTCCTGCAGTAGGGTCGAATTCAGCCTCTGGCCCTGAAGTAGGAAAAAAACCTATCTGATGAATTTGGGGTGGGAAATATTAGCTGGCAATGAGCCCTGCCTAGTTTGATGTTTTTTCCTATTGCTTTTACTTGAGGCATAGAGTCTCCACCTCCCTTACTTGGGGAAATCCAGTGCCAAAGCAGACTCATGAAAAAATTGCAAATGACTGTCACAGCGGCAGGACTCAGAAGCGAGCAGCACAGAGCTTCACACTTGCTGATTGCCTCCTGACAGCTTTGTTTTGATAAGGCTTGGGGCAAGGGAATAGGAAAAACTCGCTGTTCATTTTATGCGGAGCAATCCTTTTTCTCCCTTTCCCTGGAAGAGTAAGCTCATGAAATACTCAAATTGAATTTCAGTGTTTCTGTCACCTGGTAGTTTTCTAACACAGTATGAACTAGTCTGTGATATTCAGAACAGAGCTGAATTTGGGTCATCATCAGCCATTAATTTTGCTTTTCCAGTGAGGCAAAGCTAATGAAGACATCTTTCCAAGCAATGTACTGCATGTTTAATGTGTCAGCACTTGTGAAATTGAGTTTCCCTCTTTAAAAGGCAGGGAACTTTTAAATGTGGGGGCGGGGGGTAACATAATGAATGAAATGTAGACATTACCATATTTCACTTCGGTTTGACCCATTGAAATGTTCATATCACATTTCAAACATTCTGGCATGATACTTTACAATCAAAGAATATCAGGAGAAGATTCATCTTGCCTCTGATCTCTGTTTGAATATTGCTGAAGTGAAGCTGATAAAGAAACTTCAAAAGGAGTTCATAGGTTTTCACATTAGAAAATACAATTGGGAAGAAATAATGAGATTTCACTTCTCCAAACACTAAAAGACAAAAGTGATACATCAAAGAATCAGCTTCTTTTATCTTTAGATGGTATAATACAGACATGAATTAAGAATATGGGTAAAAGAAGACACCTAGGCAGCCAAATTAATTCCTGATTTCTTCTATAAACTGTCTCAAAATAATTTTCCTTTTAAATATTGTGATGTATTATTTGCATTTCTGCAGCATCTGCATATTTTTTTCTTCGACATAGGTTGAAACATTTTACAGTGACATCAGAAACAGGTCTCACAACTGCCTCTGAAGCATCCTATGCAGTTGCTATTACTAACTTTAGACTAAAACCAGGAACATTTCACTGGCCACTCTATGGGGCAATGCCCAGCATCATGTGTATCACACTCCTTTGAGAGATTATTCCACAAGCTAACAGTTTTCAAGAAACTTTTTTTTTTTTTACGTTGCACCTGTGAAAATACATAAGAATGTTTTTTCCTACACTTTATCTGATCTATTTTTTCCACAACTTACAATAGTTTGCAGCCATTTGAAACGTAAGGCAGCCCCATATGCCTTTGATAAAACAGAAATTTTTGGAGCTCTCTGAGACAAGTTTCGGGGCCACAGTCCAGTCCTTGCCAGGGAGGTTCCCACATCACAGAGAACATCTGTACATCTGGCACGGAGGGACAAATGTAATACCAAGGTCCAATTCTAACCCACCTGAAAAACATCTGCAGTGCTGATGTAGAAATGGTCAGCTGGTGTGGTAAGTTCTTCCCATCTGAAGGCAAAACCTGTCTGATTTGGGAGCAGTGATTATTCTGGGTTGCATGGCAGCTCTTTTCAGATACTGTGCCCTTCCTGACTTGGCATGATTAAAGTGTCAGTCAGCCTCCCTACCTCAGATATAACTACATAAATGAAAATAAAGACCTGGTACTTCACTGCAGAGGCTTCCATGGGCCAAAATATGAAAAGAAAGAAACAGGAAAAGTGAGTATCTCATGTGTAAACATAACTGTGACAGATGCCTCAGTTTATGGGAGAACTAATTACTATTCCTGACACATCAATACCTCCCACTGCATTTTACGAGTGAGACACTTCAGCACTATTATATCTAAATAATACAAAATAACCTGCTTAAAAAGCAGACATTGATTTTTTCCTTCCTCCCACTTGCCAATGCTTACCATGCCCAGCTTCATTCATTTTAATTAAAAGACCATGAATGCATTAAAGGGAAATAATAGAGACATGCAGGATCCCGTGATGGAATCCACAATGGGTATAAGCAAAGCAAACAGTCTCTTCCTTGTTGAAAAAGTAAGCTACCAATATGATCAGCAAGGATTACATTTTGTTTGCTGTCCCTAGTATTTTTAGCATATTGCTTCCTGAATGGCAAAGGTGATGGCAGGGCTAAAGACAATGAAAAATGAGCGGAAGAAATTGGTTTACTGATGGGTTCCCTTTCTTCCATTCTTTTGGCTGTGAAGTAAGGAATATTGAACAGCCAGCAAAATGAATACATTCCTGGAGTGAAGCAACAAGAATCCTCCTTAAAACAGAACAGAATGGACGAGGGTGAATTTGGAAAAGCCAGATCTTTCTAAAGGCGCTGACCAAAGAGAACTGACCAAAGTCGCAATTTTCTGGTTGCTGCCAGCTGCAGAATCCAAGTGAAGGCAACGTCTGTTCCTGTGTCAGTTCTCTTTCTGTCTCGTCTGTACAAAGAGATACCACCGTTCACTGTTCCTGCTCTGTACCTTCCTCATAAGCTGGCTTTGCAAGATTGGCAGAAAAAGATCTGTCTCGTTTCAGACAGCCTGTAAGATAATTTTGTGTTCCCAAGAAACCTTGTACTACAAATTCATTGCAACTGTATTCATGGCAGTTGAAGAGAGAGAAAAAGGATGGCAGGAGAAACATAGATACTGAGGTTATATACTGATACATAGTTTTGGGAACAGTAAATGACAGCAAATGTTCTGAAGGAGGAAAATTCTTCCCATTTCTTTCTTCCACTTACCGGAGCTATGCCACTCAGGCCCCTTCAAAGCCCCTGTGAGCTACAGCATCAGGCATTATGAGATGGAGAGCAATGTCTCCAACAGACACAAACCCCCTTTCTAGTGGCATATGTTGGAGCTTTCTGCTTTATAATAGATATTAACTTATATTTTATTCTCTTTTGTTGTTGTTGTTTTGTTTTTCTTTAATAAGGTACTGGATTTGCCATAAGCAATTAGACTTTCACTGGTTTGGGCAGAAGTGTCCCAACTGACTCACTGCAAATATTTTGTGCATCTAAAATATTACACAAGGGGGTCACATCCTAGAATTGTCATTCAGAGACATAATTATGGTTTAGCCTATAATTTCTTGGTTTTGTAGTCTATGTCTATTTTAGTAATTATAGCAATAATAGTACTTACTGTTTAATATCTTAAAATATGCTTTGCTACTCCACTGTCTCCACTATTAGTTTTTCACTTACAGACCAGAGCTCATAGGAGAAATTCCGTGTTTTCTCAAGGCCCTTCATGGTAGGCAACTGGGGCTGTCTGCTTCTCCCCAGAGCTCATTGTGATATTACCTCGTACCGTTTACATCATACTACACAAAAGCTGAGTTCTGGCACTCTCTGTTCTTCTTTGCTCTTACAGTAAGTTGGTCCGGCCATCTCCTCAGAACCCTTAAACACATATGGAATTACAATTACATCACAACACATTAACAGGTTTTAAGCTGCATATACACATCAATGACTATCTGGCCTGAGCCTGGGCTGGCTCCATGCTACTTGCTAAGTATGCTCTCATTGTGCAGGAAACTTATCTTTCAAGGACAAAAAAATGACAGCACTATTGTTTCAAATACATTAAAAGCTTCTTGTATACCTGTACTCTGAAAGTGAAGAAATGTACTTCTAAATTTTCTGTGTCCCCGTAATTTCTATGTACAATTTTGCTGCTAGCGAACATGAGCCCATGTAAGCCAGAAATCAAGTCAAACTCTTCTTAGTCCACGTGCTACTGTCATGAGTAGGTATCCACCAATAGTTAGTCCAGTGATAAACCCAGTCTAGATAAATATCCACAGATAAGGCTGAGTCTCTAGTTGCAACAGGAATAACACAGAACTGTTGCCATTGTTAATGTTAATCATTGTTAAAGCAGGTAGTATTAGAGGTATACACAGAAAGTGAAGTTTGCTGAGCAAGGAGTCAACACCAGAGAATGTGACCCTCTGACCATACTCACACTTCAGAGCTCTCTGATGATCCAAGAGTGTCCCAGGTTCTTCTGTTTTCGTGGGAGAGACTCTCTTTCAGAATGACATAGCTCTGACCTAAACTGAAGCTTATAGTGGAGAAAATAAGAAACCAAACCTAGCAGACCTAACAGAGAGTTCTGGCATGTAGGATGTATTCCTCCCCAAGCTTTTGTCTGATTTCCCATCATATTTTTGAAAATCTGTCATCAGCTTAGTCTGCCTCTTAGTCTATTAGTTATACAATTTAAATAGAGTACTTGAAAACAGTGTCCTTAAAATAATTTCTTTGTTTGATATACAAAACATTCACAGATATCACTAATGAAGTTTTCACCCTTCACAAAAAAAGAAGCAATAGCTTCTAGCCAGCATGTGTGCCAGCCCCGTCTGCTGTGGCAGCAAAAAGCTGCAATGCACCAAGAGTCCCAGAAATACATCTTGTGAGGAACAAAAGTTGTACCTGCAGCTGTACATATATGGAGATAATATAGAGACACAGAAAATAAGACTAAATAGGACCTGAAGAGACCATCCAGTCAATTTTCCCACACTGGGCCAGAATCTAGACTTTTCCTGGGATGGGTCTTAAAAACATCAATGATGAGGTCATGTGGTGGAGATCTGCAAACTCCCTAGGCAACCTATTTCAGTATGAACTACTTTAACTGTTAGAAAGTTTTTCCTAATACCTAACTTTATGTTTTCCTTTTTTGCTGTTTAAACCGATTACTTTCCTCTCATTGACAGTTGATACGGAGGACACTTTATTGCCACCTTTTTCATAGCAAACATTCAGAAATGTAAAGACTGCTGTCATTTATCCTTCATTTCTCCTCTTTCTCTAAAAAAATCCAAATTTTAAGCTTTTCTACACAGCTCATGCTCTCTAGACCTCATGAGCTTTTCTTGACCTGTTTTCATTTTCCTCTGTACTTTCTCCAATTAATCTACATCGCTCTTCAAAATGAAGATCCTAAAATGGGATATTATACACCAAGTACAGCCTTACAAGTGGTAACCTGAAACTTTTTTGCTTTAGCTCTATAAATAATTAAAAAAATACATGTTTGTATCGAAAAAGAGAATGGATCATCTGAGCCTACACAGCATCGAATAAGTGAAAGTTTCTCCTAAAGAGCTTGCAAATAGCAAACATGGCACAGTGACATGGGCAAGAAACAGCATTAAGAAAATTTGTAATACCCAAAAATAGCAACACAGTACATTCGTTCTTAATAGATGCTACATACTCTACTCCTGACAACAAACCTGAAACAAAAGGAATGAGGAAGACACTTTGAGGCTCCATAATTCAGTATTTGAGAAAACATGTGTTTGGTTACTGCGCTGGTTTTGGCTGGCATAGAGTTATCTTTTTTCATAGTAGCTAGTATGGGGCTGTGGTTTAGATTTGTGCTGAAAACAGTGTTGATAATACAGAGATATTTTCATTATTGTTGTGCAGTGCTTACACAGAGCCAAGGCCTTTTCTGCTTCTCACACCACCCCACCAGCGAGTGGGCTGGGGGTGCACAATAAGCTGGGAGGGGACACAGCCGGGACAGCTGACCCCAACTGACTAAAGGGATATTCCATGCCATATGATGTCATGCTCAGCATATAAGAGACTGGGGAGGAGGAAAGAAGGGGGTGATGGATTTTTGGAGTGGTGGCATTTGTCTTCCTAAGTAACCGTTACACATGATGGAGCCCTGCTTTCCTGGAGATGGCTGAACATCTGCCAGCCGATGGGAAGTGAGGAATGAATTCCTGGTGTTGCTATGGCTGTGTGCCTGGATTTTGCTTTACCTATTAACCTGTCTTTATCTCAACCCATGAGTTTTTTCACTTTTACTGTTTGGATTTTCTCCCCCATCCCAACTGGGAAGGGACTGAGTGAGCGGCTGTGTGGGGCTTAGTTGCCAGCTGGGGTTAAACCACGACAGTTACATACTGTAAATAAACTCTGTGTTTATTAAAGCATGTAGCCCCTTGGTAAGCCGTACTGAGTGGTACATCACTATCCAAAGTGAACATCTCACAGAAGTATCAATGTTTTTTTCTGAGCTCCAAGCCATGTCACCTGTCAAAACCGATCCATCTTTTATGGACAAATATGTACCACCTATCAAGTCAAATAAACCATGATCTAATCAAACTAGATACATTGACTATGTAATGAAAGAAATCACCTATGAAATCAGACACTGAATGAGTTCAAAGATACCTCCAAGAGGGACAGATTTTTTTTGCTGTGGCAGGTGTTTAAAACTCCAAGGTTTAGTATTTTGTTCTAATCTTAAGGAAAGCCTCACCTGCTTTGATGAAAATTTCTCAAGTTTAGGCTTAAGATGGTAAAAAAAATTCCTTTCTGTAATGTCTTCTGTAGTAACAAATACTTTTCACTCCATTTGAAAAATTCTTCCATAAAGGAAGATGGTGAGATTTATAATAGAAAGGCATTGTTTTCCCATGACTAATTGTAGACAGCACTAGAAGGTGTCCCTTCACCTTCTCTTCTCCAGGCTGAACAATGCCAGGTTGCTCAGCCTATTTTCATATACCCCATGCTCCAGTCCCTCAACCGTGCTGCAAACCTCTGCTGATCTTGCTCTGCTCCAGCATGTCCACATGTCTCTTGTGCTGGGGAGCCCCAGACTGGATGCAGTACTCCAGAGGTGGTCTCACAAACACAGAATAGAGGGGATGGACCATTTTCTCCAACCTGTTGGTTCACTCTTCAAATACAGCCCAGGATATAGTTTGCTAGAGCCCTAGGTCTCCTGCACACAGAGGACTCCCGTTAGCTTTGCTTCCCAAAGAAGGTCCCAGCTTTATTTTACACTCTTTACTTACACACTGTTTCCCCTTGAAGATTTAAGGAATAAGATTCCATCACTGCAAAGTCAGTTTGGTTAGATTTTTTGTTGAATTCAGTCTCGGGCAGTTTCTCTTACTGAATTTTATAGACGCTGTTAATAAGCTCACAATTTCCATAAAGAGAACAACAGGCCACCAAACCTCTTCCCTGCAGGTAGAGCTGAGACAGAGGAGAAGCTGTAACAGTCTTCCCTCATAAACCACAGTAGAGCTACAGTAAATTTTCCACACTGAGTGCTTTTGGAGCTTTATGCTTGTTTGGTGATACTAATTCATGAACCACAAAAACTCAGTCTTGCTCTCCAGTAAATCAAGTTCCAGTCCTGCTTCTGGTCTCAGGAACAGCAGCAGAGAGGTTTTGTGTCATTTCAAACATAGGTAATTTATTGAAGAGTAGGAGGATATATATGGAATGTTATTTTTTAAAAAACCATTATCAAATGACCCATTCACAGGAAACACCTACTGATTACAAAAAGACACCATAACTCCCACTTTCTGGGCTCTCAGCTGCACAGGCATGAATAGGGCACTAAGCAACAGCCTAGCTTTCTCATAGCACTGCTGGAAGTGCATACCTAAAGGTAAGGATGCATTTCACATTTCCCTTTCAGGCAAAGATGGAGTAGGATGTAAGATAGTTTAAGACCCAGATTTTTAGCCACCTTGAAGTATCAAGGTGCTTTGGATTAGAAATTACATGTGCACCTGTCCTATTATTACAAGCCATTTTGCAATGCACATGTTTACATTTCAGATATTTAGGTCCATTTATTTACATCCAAGAATTTGACACTCAGAGCCTGCTCACCCACACTGCCCATGTGACTTACTTTGAACATGAGAAACATTTTCACAGACATCAAAATGTGTTTGCAGATGATTTCTGAAAAAGGAGAGGTATAGATCAACTCTGTTCTTTGGTGCAACGTTTGCACACTTCTCCCACAGTCTGGGAGATGTTTACTGTGAGATCTTTAGGGACTGTGATGCTGAATGGTCAGATATTTAAATGTAAGTGTGTACTGATGTAGAAACTGGAAACTAGGTCTCTATCCTCCTAGCTGGTGCTATAACTACTGATCACTGGGTTTACTGTTCCTCACTTGGTCTCTCGAGGCCAGTGAATATGCAGGGACTCGATGAGAAGCAGAAGGAATAGTCCATTTCAGAATAAACCATTCAAGATGATGAGGAAACTCTCCAAGGAGATGTATAATATGTGCTTACTCTGGCAGCAGAGGAAGGACGAGTACTTTAGCTGGCTTTCAGGGACAAGGAGACATTGCTGCTGGTTTTATAGTATTTTATCTGGTAGGTGTGGGCTGAAACGATTAAGAGATTGAGCCCTGCAACTGAAATAGATAACCACAGAAATGTCTAGCTCATGAGTCCATACAGCAACTGGACAGACAGGCATACTCTGTCAAAATGAAGGTGTCTCTTCACCTGTCCAGAATGAGATACTTAGGAAACTTGCTTACACCAAAGGCAGACATTGAAGTATGATGTGGAAACTGAGCAGGGTTTTGAGGGTCTACATTTTGGACATAGAATAATATCAGATAGTGTTATATCAGCCCTGTATCTCTGGTCTTCATTAGAGTTTCTGAAATATTCAACTAGATTATTTTGGTTAGTTATTCTCCACTCCTCCTCCTGAAAATGATCGATGTAAAAAGAGCTTGATGCAGAGAGATGGCGAGAGCACAAGAGGGTGCCTGTCCATGGTCCTATAACAGGAATATGGCCTTGCAGGCCATGATTTCTGTCCTCGTGTTAAGGACTGCTGCTGTGTTTTATGGGACAGCCCTTCAGCTCTGCTGAGTCGGTCGGATCTGAGGTGCTCAGAGCAAGGCACCAGTGCCCCGGGGCAGGGGAGTTCAGCCATTCCTTAAATGGCTGGACCAACTGTTACTGAGGATGAACATACACATCCATTTCAGGGGCATATTGGGATATTATTGATCTTAGAGCATTTTGAGGGAATGGAATATCATACTTTTTTTTTTTTTTCTTTTTTTTGAGCAACTGGGATATTGGAATTTGGAAAGGTAGGAGGAGGCAGTCATTCATTCCATGGATATTAAATACATGTCATATTCTCACACACTTAACAATGACAGTTTTGAAACACATACCCAAAATTAGCTATACTGGCAAATGCAAATTACAATGAAATTCAGAGTTTTAAAAATGTAAGAACTGGAGCAAAAGGCTAAGGTTAATAAGAGATTTTGTATTTTAAATGAAATATCAGTACATATATTACTATAAAATATAATTACCTAGTTATACTTTACTATATGGATTCATATAATTATTATAATTATGCTTATAATGTACATTGTATATTATATAGACTATAACATTACTATTATATTCTACGCATTTCTTTTTCATATTACTCACTTTATGTCCTTCTTGGGAAGGTGATAAATGATCTTGTGCATCCACCTTCCAAGAACTCAGATCCTTTTTCAGGTGCCTCAAACAGACATCTTTAAATCCTTGATTCCTTCTAGAAAATAGGGCATGACAAACAAGTGGACTTGTTTAATGTGCCGGTGCAATTATTAAAGTAGGAGTTCTGTTCAGGAAAACCCAAAGCTGAGTGCCTTTTAGCAAAAAGTATCCTGGAGTTACAGATTTGAGAGACTGTCAGATTTAACAACCCAACTTTCATCACTTGTCAAACACTGTTGTAAGGAAGCCCATTTGGAAATGTCATGTGGCAGAGCAGATGTGTAGGTGTACACTGTATGTCAGAGCCTGTTTCCCTTGCTGTCTTTCCTCAAAGTGCTCATTAAATGACTACAGTCACAATCTTTTAATATTGTAACTCTGGGTATTAAAAGGCATTTATACATCACAACTAAATACCTTTATGTCAGATAACAATATATCTTGTACAATTTACAAGCTGCAATTGAAAATAGTGTTTACTGCAACTTCATTACTGAATCCTAAGTGGAATTACTATACCTTGAAAAAAAACGTGTACATAAGAAAAAGTAGCATGAGTGTTTATTTTGTCAGACTTGACACGTCTAACTAATCATCGTGTAGCTGGTATGTGATTCGTATTACACTTCTTCTGTGAGACTTGCATGAGACTTGCAAAGAGAGTGTTCTTTTCTGTGCTGTCAAGAGCTTAGTCTCACAGCACTGTGCACTTTTCTTGCCCTTGGTGGTGGTGGTATTTGCTCTTGGTATTGCCAATGAAGGGTTTGAATAACAGCCTGGCAACATGTAAACTGAACGGTTCTACTTCCTCCAGTGGTTTTAATTCAGTGGGAGAGGCTGCTCAGCATACAATAGCAGGTTGTTAGTAACAGGATTTAAAGAAGCTGTCTCCATCTCACTTTCTCAGATGGTTACAAATGCTCACATCTTTGTCAGACAGCCTTTTCAGGTACCATTTCTAAAATGGGAATGGGAATAGGAGTGCCTAATGAGTAGGAGTGCCTCATTCTTCAGTGACCGAATTGTGTCACATTCTGCTTTCTCTGAAAGAAAAAGCAAGTGACAGATACCTTTAGCTTTTTAAACACCAAAAGTTTGCAAATCAATATTAAAATTGAGAATTCAAAGATTTTTCTCAATCTGCCTAAAACCACAGAGCCATGAGAGTTTTTGCAAATCCTTCCTTCCTTCCTTCCTTCCTGTCCCAGTTCCATGGTTTCATTCCCTAATACCAACACAAACACACACGCAGGGTTCACCACCTTCTCCTCCTGGCTTGGTGGGTGGGTGGGTGTCATTCGTTTATTGCAGCTGTTCCAAATTAACCCCCTACCCTGACAAAGCCAGCTGTGGCGTTACACTGTGCAACTTCAGCATAGTAATATTCGCTTTCTAAAAGCCAGGATGTTTTCTAAAGTAAATCATCTTGTTGATTGCATGATAATGTGTTGGGAAAGCTTTATGAATGTTTATGAAAAAGGACAGGAAATGAGAGGTAAAATCAAATGTGTTTCAGAAAAGTTTATAGTTTATCTAAATTTCCTGGCTTCAAGGAGTTTAGTGCTTCTAATTCAGCACTGCAATAAAGTTAATTGCCTTGGATATTATTTTTAATGTGAATGTAATGCTGAGGCAAATATAGCTATTATGGGACCTCGTGTTACCGAGTTCATGTGTATAACCACCGTGCCTGTGAGTCCTAGGCATGGGCTCGGGCTCCACGGGACTAACCACAGTCCACGCAGGCTGTGTGTCAGCTGCCGGGTCAGTCTTTCCCACGTCACATTCGGCGCTCCTGGTTCTCTGCTTGTGCAGGTTGGGAACCCCCCCACTCCCTATGCTCAGGATACTTTTCCCCTGTGGACCCCAAGAGGAAAGGACAGGGAAGGAGGTAGTGTCTGGTGGTATCTGCTTTGTCCCATCTTGGAGGTGGGACTCCACAGAGGCGCACCAGGACGCGGGCAGCGGCAGCGTGCTCCCTCCTCTGCCATTACAACACGGCATGACGAGCAAAACGCCTTCCTCGCCTTGCAAAGCTCACAAACTGAGTATCTTGGGAACAGACTTTAATATTTACTTGCTATTACTCCATCCACAGAAGACTACTCTTCTCTGGGGAGCCGTCAACAACCCTTTAATGCAATATTCAAGCTCATTAACAGCCTGTGTAGACAGCCCAAAAGAAAGAGGTCAGCACTGAATATTTGAATGTATGATGTCTGCACCTGAGGAAAAATGCAATAAGCACAAAATATCCACTCAGTCTGTTTGTTAACAGGGGCCACGCTGATGGCACAAACAAAACATAAATGAATATATTCTACATTTTAAAGGGCAAATCCCAAAGCAGAAATTTTTAGCCAGAAAGCAAAAGAAAGCCAAACATTTTATGAAGTCTGTTAGGGACTGCTATTGCTATAGATTGTATACAGTAAATACTGAATTGGAATGGTAATGGACATGGACAGCACTATAAAATTTCCAGACAGACAAACAAAAAGATAATGGCTTAGAGGTAAGAGACTACACAACTGCAAAAACTTAATTTAAGGTAAGAAAGAAAGGGCAAAAGAAAAAAAAAAACTAAGAAATTATCACAAAATTTTAAATAAGAAAATGTAATAAATCAGTCAACTAAAGTCCCAGATCATGGCTTTTCCCCCAGAGCAAAATTACCTAATTTGACACCAGTTAACTAATTCTTTCAACCTGACAAGATCACAGAATGGAAAGGGGTGTCAAGAGGCCCTCTCCTCTACCCCTATTCTGCAATACGATCACTTTTGACAGAAGGGTTTCCAGTCTGTTTTTAAACACATCCTGTAATCAAAATTTCATAGTCTTCCCATGAAATCCTACTGTCTCACTGCAAGAATGGCTAGTGCATATCTCCCTTCCTGCAATTTAAGCACATATTCTTCCTCCTGTCCAACACCATCATGGAGACTAGACTGTCCTCCTGTACTGGGTTTACGTGACAAGGTTTTGGAAGCAGCAGGGCTGGCCTCTGTGAGAAGACATCAGGAGCTGCCTCCACGTGAGGGACAGCCAGTTCTAGCTGGCTCCAGTGGACCTGCTGCTGGCCAAAGCTGAGCCCATCAGCGGCGCTGCTACTGCTTCTGTGATAACATACTTAAGAAAGGGTGAAAAATGCTGCACAGCAGCTGTGAGAGGGAGGAATGAGAAGATATGAGAGAAGCAGCCCCACATGCAGGTCAGTGAAGAAGGAGGAGGTGCTCCAGGTGCCGGAGCAGAGATTCCCCTGCAGCCTGTGGAAAAGACCATGGTGAGGTAGGTTGTCTGCCTGCAGCCCATGCATGATCACGGTGGAGCAGATGCCTTCACTGTAGCCCATGGACACCACACACAGGAGCAGGCTACTGGCAGGAGCTGCAGCCCTTGCAGAGGAGCCAACGCAGGAGCAGGTTTTCTGGTAAGACCTGTGGGCCGTGAAGGGCCCACTCTGGAGCAGTCTGTTCCTTATGGACTGTACCCTGTGGGAAGGACCCATGCTGGAACAGTTCTTGAAGGACTGTACCCCTGGGAGAGACCCCATGCTGGAGCAGGGGAACAGTGTGAGGAGAAAGGAGCAGCATTTCCCATCCCCCTGCAATGCTTGGGGGGAGGAGGTAGAAGAGCTGGGAATGAAGGAGTGAAGTTGAGCCTGGGAAGAAGAAATGGGAGAAGCAGGGAGAGGTGGTTTTAGTTTTGTCTTTCTCACTACCTTAATCTATTTTTAATTGGCAATAAATTTAATTAATCTTCCTCAAGCTGAGTCTGTTTTGCCCATGACAATAATTGCTAAGCAATCTCCCTGTCTTTATCTCAAGCTACAAGCTTTTTCATCTTATTTTCTTGCCCATCCCATTGAGAGGGGAGAGCCAGAGAGTGGCTTGGTGGGCATCTGGCAGCCAGCTAAGGTCAGCCTACCACATCTCCTTACAGCTATCTTTTAAGCATTTAGAGAACATTATCACGCTGTTTTGTAGACCAGACTTACAGTATCTATCCTCTCAGGTCTTAAATGAAGTGAATTTAAACTGAAGGTAGCTTTAGGAGTATAGACAATTACTTACAAAACCATAAGCAGTAAGAGATTACCTACGCCTCTGCATAAGTAAAGCTTATCAGAAAGAGAAGAGCAGGAAAAAAACCCTCAAAAGCAAGACGTGAGCTGGAACTTTCCAGAAGCACAGTTTGTAAATGAGCTTAATTGTAAATAACAACATAATTATACCCACTTATCATACATAAACGAGAACAGTTTTATGATAGTGGTATGGTAAGCAGGAAGAGCTTCCCTTTGAGACGGCATTCCTTGGGGGCTGAGTTCATACTCATACAGAGGCCAGCTGCAGAAATTATTAGGTCTTCTCAGAAGCTTTAGTTTTTGAATAGTAGGGAAATTAGCAAAGTTTTCATTTCTAATGTACTGCCATCATTTAGCGATTTTTAAAATAGAGATTAAAACTTTCTAACTTTCTAAATTCCTTGCTTTGAATTCCTTTTTATCATCACAATTTGTACACATTCATTTATTAATTTACTGTATCATATTATTCTTCCCTTTTTCCTATTGGAGTTTCTGATCAGGATTTTAAGGGAAGCGTTTTTTTTACTCTTCATATTTGTAAAAGTCCAGTTTTGAGGGTTGAATTCCTCCAATTCTCCTGCTTTCCACATCATAAAAAGGAGTCAATACTCTTTTTCATCCTCACTTCTTTAAACTAAGCAGATCCCATTGGTCTATTCCTCAGATGGCAGCACACAAAAGTGAGCAATGTATTTAAACTGAAGCTTTAACAATGAAGGGTACACTGGAAGGAATTATTTCACATATCTTACAAGTTTTACTCTTGACTATAGATCCTAGAATGACATTTCCCATTTTTGTAATGATATGACATGGTTGACAAAAGACCAATTTATGACCGTGCTAGACTGAATTTTTTCTTCAAAACAATTGAAGAAAGTTGCTTCCCATTCTGTATCAATGGGGATGATTAATCCCACTTATATATCATGCCTTAGTCTTATTTTAATTTAATTCTGGCTGCTTTTTAATTTCATCCTATTTTTAAGTCCATTTTGCAATTTGTCAGGGACATTTTGAACTCTATCCTTGTCATCAAAAGAATTTGCTGTCCTTCTTGGTTTAGTGACATCTGCACTTTTACTTTAGGAATTAATTAGTAGAAACTAGAAACCATCATCATTAGTACGTTGCAAGATGAATCACGGTTTGAAATCCCTGAAAAGAATCAGATTTCATTTCATGCCATCTCTAAATTGTAATGAAAGTCACACAGACAAGAATTCAAAGTCACTTTGGACTGCTGCAATAGGAAGCTGTTTACTTATCTCCAAATTCTTTGGTGTCTCAGGCTACCCAAGGGTCTAGCATGGGTGAAGATCTATCTCTTTACCCCAAGGTAATGTGCAAATGATACCAAAAGAGGGTTTGATTCTTGAGTCTATTCACCACTCATGCTATTATCTGTATTTCACTCATTTTATATACTATTTATTATTGTATTATTATTTGTATTATTCCATTCCACAGTAAATCAAGTTCCCCATTAATAAATAGATTGGATTCAGTAGGCATGTTTTACATTAAGCAGGGGATCCAGCTAAGTTCTTTAGGGGTTCTGCCTGTCCTTTTCATTAAGTGATATATGGAATTTCTAAAAATGGTCATTACAAGTTTTGTCCATAATGTGTATTTCAGTAGCTAAGTTATTCAGCAACATGGAAAAAATGAGTCTTTGCTCAGAGCTCTAAATTAGAGGGTTACTGTCTAATGAAGACCTGGATCAGTTCAGAATGACTGTACCCCATCCAACAGGGCCTGTGCTTGCCCATGCCGTCTCCTCCATGCTGCTGGAAGCCATCAGCGAGCAGAGCGGGACCTCAGGAGCCGTGTCGACAGGGCAGTGGAGGAGGAGCTGCATACCCATCAGATCCAGAGCCATTGGCAGGAAGGATCAGGTTCTGATTTGGATTTTAGCTTAAAAAACACAGATTTATATAATTTGATGCAAAGAGCCCAATCTCATGATGCTTCTTTGAAGTAATTTGAAACAATTTTGGAGCCAATTTCTGTGCATAGAGAGATTGCCAGGACTTTCAGCTAGATACAGTCTGGTGTTGTCTGTGCATTAAAAAGACTACACCACAGGGCCACAATCCCAAAAAGCCTTGCATCTACTCTTACGGCATCACTGGAATTAGCAAACATACTGACATAGTCGGAGCTGAATGCATACGTACAACCTCTTGGTGTCAGAACCTAAAGATGAACATACAAAGAGGAAGAAGGGGAGATAAACATGTTTTAAGTGTATTACACCTGAAGAAGTTAGTATATTTTCTGCATTTTCTCTTTTCCCTCGTGACAGAACTTGTCTCGCAGCTGCGTTTTAAGAGAAGAGTGAGAATGTGGGTAAGGATGCTATTAAAACCCTGGCTTCCCTGGAGCCCCTTGTTTCCAAGATTCAGCTCCCAGGAAAGCTGATCTCTTCAACTATAAAAACAAAAATCGCTTCAGACTTTTTTTTTTTTTTTTTTTTTTTTTCCCCAGGACTGATCTAATAATACAGCTGGGCATAACTGTATTAAGTCATGTACTTACATTTTTGTTCAAAGAGGATTTTATGAGTTTGAGTTTCAAAAGAAGGAATCCAGGGGAAGGAAAGCCACCTTTGAGCAGCAGACCTAATCCTGGGCTGCTTCTGCCCCCTTGCGACCACCGTGACATGCTTTCTGCAGCACTTTCCTGTGTAAATATATCAAATTTATTCTTGTTCACACTCTCAGCCCTTCCCACAACAGGCTCCCAACGTGCCAGGAGGTGACTGTGGCTACACAAGCTGTGAGCATCCCCACGCCCAGACTCTCTGCCCAGAGGAATGCAGAACACTTTGTCCCTGTACTTACAGAGGAAGAGGGGAAAAAACAAAACCGATCCTACCAAAAACCAAAATATAAACCAGGTTTCTGTTTTAACCTGAAAATTTGGGGTTTCTCCAGATTCAAAATGGAGGTTTTGCAGCATAATATAATAATGAAAAGAATAATGGACAGTTTGTAATATAATATAATATAATAAATATAATATAATATAATATAATATAATATAATAAATATAAATATCTCTCTCACACACACCCTGGGAATATGGTGCTGCGCAAGGTCTCCTTGCAAATGCTGCTTATGTTTATAGCAACTTTCAAACACAGTGAGATTTAACAGATGTGACCTTAAATACTGCAAAGCTTGCATAAAAATAGAGTCCAGCTATCCCACTCTGTTGCGACTTGTTCCAGTGAGCTTCCATTTCCATTTCTGAATATGTGTCTGCTCCTGCTTACACCATCTTTCTCCCCAGGACTTTCCAGGGAAAGGCTGTTTTCCTCTTCAGACTCTGGGCCAAAGCCCTCAGGCTCTATATGGAGGTGCTGAAGGGAGCCAGTCTCTGGGGCTACACAGTAACCACCTCAGAGCCTCACACACATATATAGACACACATACACATCACTTTTCCTCCCTTATACAGCTGCTTTCACGTATATAAATACAGATACATCAAAACACACTATTTAAAAAATATTGATGATTCCTTCTACACAGGAAGTTGGAAAGTAAAAAGTGGACATTTTTTCTCAGGTAGAATTTAATTATTTTTTCTTGGTTACTGCTGGAGATGATTATCTTTTTGCTTGTCCTAATTTATGACAGCACAGATTTTTCAAAAGCAAACCAGCATTTTTAAACTGAAAGTCTTGGGGTCCCTGGGTAAGCTCCTATCAGCCTCCCCCCAAATTTTAAATAGATGGGACAAAAATCAGTAATGATAATATTGCACAATAATTATTTTATTATCATATAATCTTCTCTAGAGCCACCATGAACTAGAAACTACTTATTGATGTGCAAGTTATGTTACCCAAATCCCTTGTGCGTGATGAAACCGTGGAGAATGAGAATGGGGATAAGGAAGGGGAAAGCTGAGCCACCCCAGCACCATAACCAGCCACCTTCAGCAGCATGGGAAGCGTTCACAGGGACCAGTAAAGAAGCTGTGTTTGGCAAGAACTGATATTGTGATGCGCATTAGGTATGCTCATCGCATGTGGCAAACAGACATCCTTTTGGGACTTCTGCAGGTACTTGAACACTAACCTTGTTCCATTTTTACTCCTACTGTGATAAATCATTACAGACATTAATGCAAAGGATTTTGCTTTGAGGTTGAAATACCAGCATTATTATCCTGGCTGTCCATACATGAGTTCTGTACTAATTGGATTATTCTTATAGCATCATTCACTGCAGCTAGGTAAGTGTATGATTTACATTTTGGTGGTGCCTTAAAACAAGTACCATTGTCAATTTATAGTGAGTTTTCTTAATGATTAAAATTTTAAATTCATCTTCCTAACAAATTGTACTCCAAAGTAGTACTATTACGCTGCAAACAAAGAGTGGGCAGCCGAGAGGCTGGACGGCTGCTCCCTGTCATTCGGGTCCCTTCCCTCCAGCACCGTACCATGGGCTCCCTCATCCCCCGCCGCTGCACCCCGGCTGACTCTGGGATAAGCTGGGTGCTCTGCAAGGTTACTTCAACGCCAGCAGATGTCCCTGCCATGTAAGAAATCACCATCCAGAGTATCACCTTGGAGGAAAAAGAACACTTTTTTGCATCAGGTTGAGCACTGTTTCCAGAATGGGCACAAATACAAAGAGCATCCTTCCTCCCTCCCCGAGTAGAGCCTGTGACAGAATTGAGATGTTTTGTGTGCACAAAGGACAAGCTATATGCAGCTTTCCAGGCTTTATGTAATACAGCTTACTACCACTGGTTTTGTCATGTGTATTTGAACAGAAATGCATATGGGAAAATATTGTGATGGAATCTTAGAATACGATGGCGATTGCGAGATACTGTTCAAAGGGAAGTAACTTGGTTCACATCTGTCTGCCTTCGGTGGTGGCTCTGGGAGCTGCTGGTCCATTGGGAATTTCCATGCCAGCCGCCTGCACAGCATCTTCCCTTGGTCCTCATCCCTGGGAACAAGCCTTCAAGCCCAGAAGCACAGGGCCAGAGCAGAGGCCCCTCCAGCCCTGTGGCTTGTCACAGAGTGGCCAGTAGCAAATGTTTAAGGAAGGAGTACAATAATAGAGAAATACAAAGTTGTCTTTTCTCATTCCTATCCTCCCAGCTTCCAATTCTTGGGTAGGTCTTTTCCACACCTTCAGAGGTGCCCCTTCTGTGCCCTTTTATGTTTTTCCATTACACACACACAGAAAATTGAAACTACTGTCTTCAACTTTCCTGTACAGTGCCACACCACAGAGAAATAACATATATTCAGTACAGGATGGATTTATTAAGTTTCCTGGTCTCAGCTCTGCTTCTCTTTTCTACTCCCTGTGAGAACATGGTTGTACAGAGAAGTACAGCCAGCACATCACAGCTCAGGTACAAGATTTCAGAAGAGGATGAAAAGAAAATAGTGGAAACAGCCAGAAGCTTCCTGCCTGGATCAGCTGCTGCATCAAACAGCGACTCTCTGGCAGAGGTAGTTTCCCTCCCATCCATTCATCCATCCATCCATCCATCCATCCATCCATCCATCCATCCATCCATCCATCTCCCTGTGCCCAGCCCACACCACATCTGCTCAGCGAGGTCTGTGGCTCAGCTGTTCAAATGGCCACGCTCTAAGTGATGGGGCAGAAACATCAGCCTTTTCTAGCATAAAGACTTTGGCAGACTGTTGAGGCACTAAGATGTCTGTTAAGTTCTTGTGCAGGTTCCTTCAAATGTTTATTTCTCTATTCCAGATTTCCTTATTAATTTATTTCTAGCTGCTTATCTCAAACTCTTTCTTTCAAAACCATTGGCAAAACTCATTGCTTACACACCCTACAAATCTACTGAGATACATTTTAAAATTTTGACATAATTTAGCACATCATGTTGTGAATCTAAATCTTGCCATTATGAAATTGTTTATTATTTTGTAATAAGAGCTTTCTGCAGTGTGTCTATACCAAAATATTTATAGTTAGAAAAAACTCTGGTGCAGAGTTGCTATCAATAGATCCCATTTCAGCATTTATAGATGTGAAAGAGGTGTTAGATCACTGAATCTAGCAGCAAAAATGTAGCTTTACTTATGAGAATTTAAAAGGAAAGCAATTTTTTAACTTAATAGCACACAAGTGAGGCAGAGGTGTTTAGAATTAAATTGTAATAACAAGTTGTGTTCTCTGAAATGATCATTTGAATTTCTGTATCATTTTCTGGCTGAGGATTTCACAGTGAAGGATAGCTGTAGCTCTGTGGAAACTCTGACTGATGCCAGCTGGAGGCATCGCTTGGTGCTGCACACTTTTCTTTTCTTTGAAAAAGAAGTTAATAGGCGGCTAGATGTGCACAGCCTGTGGATTCACTTATCATAACATGTGCATCTGAATGTCATCCAGCTGATGGCCACAGGTCTTACCAGAAAACCTGCTCCTGCGTTGGCTCCTCTGCAAGGGCTGGCTTAGCAGGCAATAATTCCCTGAGTGAACTAGATGCCTCATGGTAAGCGCATCTTTTCTTCCCTCGACTAACCCAGAGTCACTCTGACTGGCGAAACTGGGCCATGGGCTCCTCCATAGCACTTCATTTTGCTTGCCGCCCTTTGCACAGCTCCAAGAGAAGGAGTCAAACAGGTTTAAAATCTGGTTGCAACTCATGTCCCAGTGGTAAATGTTTCAAAAAAGAAACAGAAAAGAGAGAATGTGGGAATCATTCATTAATTCCTACTTCTTCAAGATCTAACATATTTCTTCTGTTGTTAGGCTTTTAGAAGTGCTTCCAGACCATAGTATTCCTTTGGGTGCTGTAATGGCATTTATGGAGGCCAGAAGGAAGCTCCAATGTATAAAACTTTCAGCAAGGGTGTTTTAAAACACAGAGCGTTTTTGTGCCATTCGAAAAGTGTATCATAGAAAAGATCAACACATTTTCCTAAAGAGGACGAAACTTGTAAATCAGAAAATGTCATCTTTATTTCTTTACATCTCTATATTGCACAAACATCACCAGAACCAAAGTAGCTGTAAAGTGGCTTTTCCAATAATTACAAGATACACTTGCTGTTTAGTATTAATTGTGACATGTAGCAAATCCCCAGACAGAGAAAGGCTCAGCAATGAGACACTTTGGAAATGGCATCCCTTAAATGTTTTAAGCCTGTCCTCAATATCCACTCTATAAAGGAATCAGACAGGCGTGTCTGTGCTCCAATAATGCAGCTACGCTGGTATCCAGATTTTTGTTGTTGTTGCTGATTTGATAGGGTGCCATGCAGGCAGCAAAATTAAAAAGCAGCACAAGGAGCAAATAGGAAAATCAGAGGGTTTTTAGCTGAAATGATTCTAGAGAAAACTTTCACTGCAGAATTTCCCTGGTAGACACACAGATAGCAAAATGCACGCAACAGCATGTTAGTCACAGCAGCACCATGAAGGCGAGTCATACAGCAGAAAAAGCCCTCTGCTTACGTCAAAGGAAACAGAGATGTTGGGTAGTCCTGCTGAGAAAGAAACAGCCCTTTATGGAATCTTCCAGGTTTAGTTAAACTTTGAGTCACGGTGATTTGGACATACAGGACCAAAACTTTCTCTTAATTACAGGAAGGCACCTCCAGAGGTCCATCACACACAATTGCAAAAGAAAAAAAGAATTAAGAACTGGGTTTACAGTAGATGTATATTATTATGTCATAAAGGCAAGTTTTGTGAGGGCAGTCTGCCAAACAAAAGTCTCCACTGTAGGAAGAGCTCGGCCATAGCAGAAGTCAAGAGAATTCATGTGAGAGAGAGGCATTATTAATGGCACAGCTGCAGGAAATATTTCTGTCAGAGCTGGCATCCTATTAGGTACTCCTAATCCCATCATGAAATAGGAAACTATAATGTTCATGCAACTACTTATTTTGCATTGCTGTGGCTAAGGGAAAAGAGAAAGCGTGGGTGGATTGTCTGGTGGATGCATAGCGCAAGTGAGATAAAAAAATCTGATTAAATATTTAGACTTAGGGAAAACAAAGGTGATTTGGGACATAAACTGAGCCATGTTCACGATTAACAAGAAAGTGTTGATGCTTCCTTCAACGAGTAGATGGCAGCAATACCATTCTCTGCATAAATACTCTCCTGTAGCCTATGCTTTTGTAATGGGTGGACAAAGAAGAATGAACATCCTGTTCTGGAATAGGCAGCTGGAGGCAAAGGAAAGAAGGAAAGAAAATAAATGTCGTTCCTCTAGCTAATTCAGCTCAAGGAACTCAGAGTGTTGCTATACAGTATGTAATCAAACATGCATAAAAAGCCTATTTTTTCTTCCAGATAGGACTTCATTATTTTGCCTCAGGTCTGTCAAAAATTTTCTGACTGTTACGAATCTATATGGACTAAAGAGAAACACATACAGTGTTCACGTATAATATAGAGGCAATAATCGTGCTGCAGTGCATGTGCTATTTCATTTCCATTACTGTGCATAGCTTTGCCTAGCCCAGGGGTAAGAACATGGCTGGCATGCATGAGCCTGTGCACAGCATAGCAACATTTCTGCAGGTTTCTATGGCAGAATGATATTTACTTATTTGATATTCAACCAGATTTGAGAATTTGTCCTGCCATCTTGTCTCCAAAGGTTGGCCCTGCTATCTATGTGTGAATGCTTTTTCTGCTTTAACAGTCAGGAAATTAGTAGCCTTCAGGGCTTGGAAGCCTGATTGCTGTCTCTCTCTGAGTTTGGAGAACTGAAGCCATGATTCCTGTCCCCAGCTGTCAGCCCTGCTACACATAGCAGAGAAGAACAGATGATGGCCAAGTACTCAGAACAGCCAAATAACAACTGGAAGGATCTGCTTGTATTAATCTGGCAGAAAGTAGTGAGGTTTTTGGGTACCATGGTTTACAACATGCGTATGGATGTAATAATACAATTGCTCAATATTGGAGCTAACTATCTTTACTATCACCTACTGAATGGCAAAGGTTGGGAGCTGTATGCCAAAGAGGGGCTTTCCATTGAAAATGTACTTAGGTGAGTTGCCAGCACACAGCAGCTCAGTTTGCCTTCTCCTGCTGTAACAATATCAGTGTGGAGGCATATGGAGATGTGACACAACTTCCAAAGCTCACATGGGAGGTTCCAGATCATTGAGTCCAAGACTGTGGCTTAGATTTCTCTCATATCATATCTACAGGGCCAAATACAGGTAATCATGTCCTTCTTTTAATGTACATCATGAGCAAGTGCCTGGAACATAGACACAACAGCTTTTGGGAAAGCTGTTTGGGAGAGAAAGCCAGTTGGAAGAGTAGGAGGCAAATATACAAGAAGAGACAGTCATACACTGGGAGCCTGAGGAGCAAGCATCTGTCTGCCGACCAACTAACCCAGGACACAGGACATATATATGTGCCTTTCACAAGGGAGGGGATGTATATTGGATACCAGTGAGGAATGGAGAAGGACGGGGCTTTCAAGAAAACCTGCAGGGGTAACTGGAAGGAAGGCATTATTAAGAATTGCTGCAAAGAAGAACACAGTTGTGTACCAGCTGTAATGTACTTAAAGGGCAAGAATTTTGCTCAAGAGAGCATGCATTTCATTTTAAGATGAATCAGTGTAGTTTTGGATGACTCAGTTCTGCCCGTGCTGTTCTGGATTTGACATGAGACATTTTCAGCAAGTTGTTCAATATGAAGTTTTGTTTTTCATTCTTCCTACAGAAAGAGAAAGAAAACTGTAATTACAAAAAATGGCAGTTGCATATAAGACAATTTGGTGATCTGGTGAGTACGAGAGCCCAGCCTAAGCCTTTGACTAAGTACATGTGCCTGTTTTCTTTGCCTAGATCAACTGAAAGAAAACCAAGAACTCCTTTGGACCGTGTAAGGCTTAGGAAAAGGCTTCTGTGGTTCTTTCACCTGAGGCTTATATCCGAGACCTCATTTTACACCCTTAAATATGAAATCGGGCAACTGTTAAACTCTAAGATCTGGATGTAGACATGGAAATTTCCACCATGCTAATGTTACTGAAATCTTGAATATTTAGCTAAAGAAAAAAGTGATCTAAGAAGTCTCCTTTGACAAATTAGAACAAATAGAAAGGCAGAAATCTAAGATAAAGCATGAAGAGTGGAGAAAGAGGTCTGCTTGAATGGACTAAGTTGGAATTTTATGTATGAGAGAAAAGCAGGAAGGAGAGATGCAGACTTCCTGGATTCCTTTTCATTTTTTTAAAAAGATAATTACTGTTGCTTATTCTGAGTCAGACACTCTCTTTTATATGCACATCAAAGTCTTTATGTAGGTTGATATACTTCCAGAGGTCTATAGGTCATCTAGAGTTAGCCAATATGAGTTTATGGATAGACTGTGGGTTGTCTGGGTGGAGAACAATACCAACATATCCACTGAGAATGCGAACGAGTCACTACATGAACAGGGGCATGAAGGGATTTGAGGCACAAGGCACTTCACATTTGCTTCCTTTTATTTTTTATTTAGCAAAGAAGGACAAATTGTAGTTAATTCAGATTGTTCTGAGGTTTACAAATGGTGTTTTCCTACATTTACACTATGTCATCCACATTAAATATTTCTCCATAGTTTTTTTTCTGAGAAATTTCTAGAGAGTGAAATAAATTTCCCAGAGGTTTAGCATGTGAACAGACCAGACATGCCAAAAGATAGAATTGGATGGTTTGTTCATAAATATGTAGGATTTCCATCCTTTCTTTCTTCATACTTTGCTTAATTTTCTTCTTCCTATGTTTGCAAAGAATATGGGGGATACGCATCACTGCTTGAATTAAGCCACTGCCTTATAACACATCAGCATAATCAGTGATATATATGCATAACCTGAGTCACACACAAGGTAGGTAGTTGGCCCAGGACTAACACAGGATATCGCGTCTGAGATGGCCAGAGTTCTTTGCTAATACTAGAAGTTTCTGTTGTGGGCACAGCAGTGACAACTGCAAGAACTGCAGCCATCTAAGACTGACCAATGCCTTCTGGTAATTATTCTGTCATTGACTTCTGGACTGCATGGTGTTTTACTGGATTAAGCAAGATAATGTCAGTCAAAAGGGTAAGAGACTCATAGCTTCCCTCCTACTCACAACTCTGACGTCAGGTCAGAAACCACAAAGACAGAACTTTTCCATCATTACCTCTTTCGCAGAATTTCAGTTTCTCATCAAATAACCTCACTGCATCATTTGCTTTATTTCATCTCAATAGAAAAGACAACAGCAATGCATAACATGCTTACAAACAGGAGCCATGCATTTGGTAGACCATGAAGAGATGAAATGTATGCCAAGTTGAAGTCATGCTGAAAGGTTATCTACCATGTTTACAGAACAACCTGAACATTGCAGGCAGCACTATGACCTTCAAGAGAACAGTCAAATACATAGAAAGATGCTCAATGAGTTTCAGATGAGGGCCACTGAGAACAAATGTGTGCAGCAGAAGAGTTATCTGTAGGGAGGAGTAGAGAGATTGGCTTTTGGAGGGACATAGTTTGGTGTGTTACCTGATATTCAGAAATGCAGAGCATTGGAAAATTTGCTACAGTCTTTAATCTTCTAACAGTCCACTTAACATCCACATAATAAAGATAGATCCTACAGGTCTGCCTGAAGCATTACTGTTTGTTGGTACCAGCCATCTGTAAATTATTGCCTTATATTTGGGTGAGGAAGATACTTACGTTCCTTTTAAACTCTGCCCCTAAAGCCCAGGTGTGCTTACTCCTTCCTTCCCTCTCCCACACACTCTTTACTCATCTGTATTTACTTCCTTCTGAATTAACCTATATTATTTAAGTACTATTTGCAGTACTCAGAGATTTGAAACACAATGATGGTAAATTATTTAGCAAACAATTAGAGGAAGGAGTGCAAACAAAACCACTAATTTCCAAAAGTATCTTTAATCACTTGGTGCAGGCTCAGAACCCCAAGCAAATATTAAGATAATTAATCACTGTCAACATGTCAGTCACATGAAAAGCACCTTCATTCAATTATGCAAACGTGTCCCTCATACTTCAGAAGATGTGAACACAGCTACCTGCTGTTTCTGTCAAGGTCACACTTTGAATTCACAACGCTTTTCCCATAGTGTAGAAGTTCAAATCTATTCTGATGGTTCCTTTAGGATTTTCAAGCCTTTGCTCAGCAACCATTATCAATGAATGAAATGCTCACTTTATATCTCAAATGAGTACTTCAAATATAACCTTTGAATAACCTCCAGTAATTGCTTGACAGATGATATACATGTGAGTTTGGATGTAGAAATTGTTCTAACAAAATCCAGACAAGCACAGAGATGTAGAAATTCATGATCAAAAAGGAAAACCAAGGCACTCTTCCAGAAGCCAGCTGTTCACATGTTTTGCTTTGCAGAAAAGATTTTAGCTTATAGAATTTAAGAGTACCTCATCACATGATGGCAACATATTCATGCCTTCAGTGACTCCTTAAAGTATTAAATATAACTGCAAATTGCTAGCATTAGGGGTCTTTGGGATTCCTAGCATCCATATAGATGTGTGAGAGACAACCATAAGGGATGTTGCTGGAGGTACGCCAACGCTCCCACCAAGAGAGCACTCTCTGGGAGGAATGCAACTTCAAAGACCCAACTTCATTTTGGTACATCCTCATAAACCTCCCAGGAGGCAGCAAGTGCCTAATCTTTCTTGTCCCTTTACGATCTGTCTTGCTAACTTAAAGCTATAACCTCACTTTAGTTCTTTTGCTGTTGAGCTTTACATATTTGTAGTTATCTATTGTTGCGCTTAAATACAATTGTGTTTTAATGCATTTCTGTGCGATTTCATTGCTCTGACTTCCTAGTGAAGGAAAGCAGCATTACGAAGGTAGAGCTGTACAGTTTCTCTTCTGGCACAGGACCCTACACAAGCCCTGACGTAGTTATTTGCACGTGGAGTGCTGCATGTATTAGTGCTAAGTAAAAAGATGGGCACAGAAAGCCTCACTGCCTTGTTAGAGGAGAGCATGTCCATGTGGCTGCTGTGTTAGGCCTGCGACCCACAGAGAGAGAGAGAGCAAGGATTAGTTTCCCAAAAGAATTAGGCACCCAAATGCTGTTTTAGCGTTAGGATGTATTTATCACATGAAATCTTCAACCTCCACTGCCCAGGCACTGCCTAGCATACCAATGGCAAACTCTATGTATTTAGAGTCCTGGTCTTTATTTGAGCAACTCATTTCTACCTGTGACANAAGGAGAAAAAAAAGAAAAAAGCTTAAAGCATCTAAGCTTAAGTAGCTGAGAGCTGCTTCACAGGGCTCTGAAATTACTTTGTCTTTGCTAACCCTGGAGGAGGACGACCCAGGAGCTGATGGAGACTCAGCAGCACGTCAGCTCCCGTGGCTCAGGCTCAGTTGCACAGTCCTCTGACAACGTGCTGGCTTAAGTCCCTGTTTGCTTGTGGCCTCTGCACTGCACTGCATGGAAGGCCAGCTCTGGGAGTGCGTTTTGGAGACTCACTTGCAATGCGTTTGGTTTTTTTTATGAGTCTTGCTAGAATGCTTTGCAGTTGTATCCTCAGAGTCTGGAGGCCACCCAAAGGAAGGCAGCATTTAACCTAAATGCATTGTGGACTCTGGAGCTGCATTTCAGCAGCTAGCTCATGCTACATGCAATGAATGGCGATTTTATGCCCCAGAGCAGATTTACTTCAGGATCCCTTTCTCAGGGTGAAAACCATCCATGGCTTTAAACAAGGGGACACAGCTTTTCAGCATCTGTATTTTGCAACATCAAGAACGGTAAGGGCTCTCTAGAGGCAGGTTTCACTGTACATTAACTTTTGCATTGTGTCAGCTTTCCAGTGTAGTTGGAGAAGTCCCTATTGGAGCTCAGGATACTAGGACAAAGCACACCAGTAAGACAATAAAATTCTCTTGAGTAACTAATGTGAGCCAGAAATCTTTCTGGTTGACCCTTCTCTTCTGAAGTCATCCTGCTTCTTTACA
This sequence comes from Aramus guarauna, assembly GCA_013400195.1. NCBI lineage: Eukaryota > Metazoa > Chordata > Aves > Gruiformes > Aramidae > Aramus > Aramus guarauna. The sequence continues at coordinate 246,778 of VXBL01007060.1, read as the reverse complement.
GGTCACAACAACTTAAAAGCGGCTGGTGGTCACTCACTCACACAGGCATCAGAAGGTGCATTTGGCCCAGAGGAGGTCAGCAGCTCCCTAGAATTTCACTGCTGGGCAGAAGCAGGGGTAGCAGCTGGTCCAGATAGGAAGACATGCTATGAGGTTAGCACTGATCTGTGAGAAATGTTTTTGTACTTGTGGCACAATCAAGTAGTTTTGAAACTGTGTAAAGGATTAGAGAAGAGATCAAGAGCAAAACTGAGTCTCCAGCACAGGAGGGGTGGTGGGCTGTCTTAGGATGCTCAACAAAGAGGTCTACATCACAATCCTATGTGACTACAGCATGTGGTTTCAGGAACAGTGATTTTCCACACTGAAACAGCACATCTATCCTACAGATTATTCAAAGTGAAGTAGGTAGCACTCTACCTGCTGCATTGGCAGGGAATGACTGACCAGAAGCCTAGAGAGAGAAAGACACTGAGCAAAGTCGTCCTACTCAAAGAACTGATACCACGGGAAAGGAGTTCAACTGCCTGAAAACCTGAAGTGGAAGCAGCATCTCTCCAATAATCACAGAAAATAGGAGCAAAAAGGGGTTTGACTCCCTGTAACTGGTACAGCAACGAGGTGATCTTTTTCTTTTAGTTCTTTAGTCTTTGAAGAAGCAATAAGGCTGTTACCACTGTAGGACCAGGCTAGAGACTTGGGGCCTCAGCATAACCCCCTGGCAGATAGAGTATTATAGGCTAAATGTTGTATAATCTGGTCCTCTAGTAGAAAGATGACCTTCAATGAAAAGGAGTTATTGCCAGACTACTGTTCAATAAGACCTCATTCTTTATATATGGTCTTAGATGCCTCCTCTATTCACTATAAAAATTGCTGCAGTAGGGTGAGCACTGAAAAAAATTGTAGTCTTTGTGTCTTTTCTCAGTGTCCAGAGAAGTAGACATTTTTAAAACAATTGGAAGTCAGAAGGTATTTAATGTCGACAATTACTCTCCAATACTCTCCAATGTATCATTATGCAGTATTGAAGCAACTGCTTCCCACTCTTGTGCACAAACTTCAACATTCATTTGTGTTTAGGTCTTGCACTTAAATTACATTTACACCATCCTTCTGAAGAACAGAGACTTCGTAAAGACTCTGCTTGTACCTGCTCTTACTTCCTTAATGCAGCGAGAATGGTATAAAGAACATCAGTGTACACTAAGTTTAATCTGTGTTAAGATGTCCATCTTCCTCAGAGGGAGAGATGAATTACTCTAATATGCAAGGTTTTGTAATAACAAAATGTCTCACCTAAAATTGCAGCTTAGTTGGTAGATTGGGTAGAAAGAATTATTCCCATGTAGATTCTAATGCTGTATTTTAATAAATGTTTTAAATAAAGGGAAGGCTACTTCCCATGCAGTTTTGCTTTGTTCTAATGAAATATTTACTGTGCTGTAATTGCAGTCCATCCCTCAGGCAGAAGGATACTGCCAGCCATGTAATAAATATTCTACTATGCCTCAGCTGGGCTTTTTGAAAAGAAAACTTCTCTTGGTAGGTAACAGTTGTTTGATAATGGCCTGTTCTGAGATGACCAGTAGGGGTTTTGTTCACTAAATGGATTTTAGAAACAGCAAGGGTGTAAGATGCAGCACACACCATTATATTTTGCTAATCATTTATATATTTTAAAAACTTTACTAACTATGCCTCACAGAGGAGAAACAAGCCACATGAGTCAAATCACCCAGTTACTTCTCAACTGCAAAGGCAGTTCATAAAGCCATTTCCAAAAAAAATACAAGAAACCTTTTTGAAATGAAACAGGAAAGCTAGAGAGGGCTAGCGAGGGCAACATGCAGAACTGGATCCTCCCCTTACTGCCATAGCTCTGCTGCTCCACTTAACTCAACTGAGAGCCTAGATCTTCCTTCAATGTCAGAGTACATTTTTTTATTTTATTTTATTTTATTTTCAAAGCTCTTTCAAAGGCACAAAATCTAATTTAATCATAACAAAGGACATCAAAACAGGCCTGGATTTATTTCCACACTTGAAAGTCTCTAGTCAATGTGCAATGACACCTACAGTGTGTTTATCTTTCAATCACTTCCACAGGTCATTCTCACCTCTTCTACTACTGCTAATATGGGCCCAACCTCTTTAGGCTTATATCATTTATTAGTCTCCATTTCCACAAACCAACTGTAAGTATTCCCGTAAAACCAAACTACTTAGAATAGAGGAAGTCCATCTGATGCTGTAAAGAAGGCAGAAAACCTCACAGGAACTCCCATACTGCTTCCTATCTCCATTACTGACCACAGCTTCTCCGTCATGGGAAAGAACATGGTGGCGATGGCAGGGAGAGAACAAGAAGCAGCAGCAAGGGTAAAGCTATTCAGATTCTCAGTTCCCTCTCTCAGTCTCTGCCTTTCCTCACTGGGCTTTGATCTAACACTTCCATCTGACAAATGGAAAAGAACAGAGGATAGCCAGGAGGTAGCAATAAATATGCAGCAGTCCTTTTCTGCCTTCAGTTTCCACCTTCCATTCATAACAGCAAAATTGCCTCAGCGTATTCCTCCTTACAGAATGGGGAGGAGGACACTTTATGCCAAACAGAGATGTATTTGTTTCCTCTTAAAAAAAAGATCAGCCTCTCACTTCTGTATTCAGAACCACATATTTACAGAGTTGTTACATTGCCTACAACCAGACTTTAAATATTTATTGCTTGTGTGGTTGAAAAATAACGCAATCAGATGACAAGCAAGCCTCCACAGCTTCTCCCTCTGACAATACTTCAAGCCGTGGGGGAAAGCACGCTACGGCTGGCTGGCACCTTACTCCGCAAGCAGCTCTGTGGGGACAGATCCTGCTTGGATGCTGAGTTCCTCCATGTTTGGGCAGCGGACACAGGCCTAAGGAGTTCAGTGTTTCACATGCACAGAAAAGACCCACAGGCTCCCAAACAAAAGCACAGGGAGAGAAAGAAGCAACACAATCATAATTTCTGCTTGTGAATACTCTTGATGGGCCCCACAGAGCATTTCGTTGCCTGGGTCTAGCAGGGTTCTTTGCCTGCAGAGTCTGTACCAGCCAGTCTGCCAGCCCAGGAGGAGGTCCCCCTCTTCCCCTTGTCTCCATGAAGGAGATACCCTGACCAGCAATGGAAACAGAAGTCATAAAGAGTGGGAAACATTCAGCTGTCCTGACTCATCCCACAGCTTGGCAAATATTTTTCTGTCCAGCAACAACCATCAATGCCACTGGACTAGGAAGCAAGATCACAGGAAGCAGCAGAAGGTCTCAAAAGGGCCATACAACATTTTCAAATGGCTTGTGTGTCACCAGAGCTCATCATACCACCTCTGGGAAACCACTGTTACATTCATCTGAATTAGAAGAATCACTGCCAAAACCAGGCTGAGTCTTGAGGACCAGTCAAACCTTTCCTCATTAAACGTAGGCTGGCTGTACAGTGCGGGCTCCCTCCATGGTCAAGTACATTCTGGGAACTGTGGAACAATTTCTGCTCATTTTGTGAAATATTGGGAAGATGGATTCAAATGCAAAATACAACGCCTTAACTTTCCCCCCTTGTTTGTGGTGATCCAGATATGTGTAAAGCTCAGCTCTATAAAGGTGTCCAATCTCTACTGAATTGTCTACAGTGCATGATGCATTGTACAAACACCTTTCAGAAATGGAAGCTCTGAACCAAAGACTGTTAAACATAGGAAATTTATCTTTTTTCCAGAACCATAAGAGGTACCTGCAGAAAAGTGCAGATGCATAAGCAACATCTTAATACATATGACAAGTCAGGGAGCTTTCCTGATACTAATTTGATCATTTCTCTTGTGGCTATAGGCAAGAGAAGATTTTTTTATTTTTTGTGTTGGCAAGTTCTACACTGTTTCCAATTTTTCTTCTCTGGATCCTGCAGTTATGAAACTCCTGATTTACTTTCATATAGATTGAGAGTAAGGATCTTTTTTGCAGAGCATGGGTTGCCAGAGGCTTCCTGGCTTCCTCCAGGAAAGATGAAGTCATTACCTGTGATACTCTGTAAATACAGAGATATGGGATCCAAGCACACCATTCATGTCACAAATAGGTAGAGATGGGCCAACTGAAATCACTAAGAAAAGAGTATAAATAGCTCTGTTAGCAGTGATGCAGCACCCAGGACTGAACTCCCTAGTACAGGGATACTGAAATAAGTGACAGAATTGCTTCATGCCTCTCCTGCCCTGTCACAGGACTGGAAAAATGAATTTTCTTGATGCATTTTTACACTTAGAAAATGTGCAAGAATGCAGAAGTGTTATTTATGGCTTTTAAAAAGCTAGAATAAGCAAAATCTTGGCAAGGATTTTACACACAGAGTCAAAGCCATGGTATGAGATAGCTGTGGAAAATGGAAATAAAGGTCTCGTGGATAAAGGCACAATATCAAAGCTTCTTAATTTCCCAAATATTGCAGAAGAAGAAGCCATATAGGAAAAGTTATATGCCCCAAAGCACATAGATTAAACACACACAAAATCAAGAACACTCAAGAGGAAGGCAAATTTTCACATGTCTTGTAAATGAAAGGTTATATCAGCCAGCAAACAAAGGTTGAGAATAGTAAAGGAAACCTTGAAATGAGACCAGTGAGATGGCAGAGGAAGAGGACAAGGGGAGATGGCCAGCGGTGAGCATCCTGTGCTGAGAAAGCATGCTGGGAAAATGCCAGAAACAAGTGGCAGGCAGGATTTTCCTTCTACCTAAACTGGTTTCATTCCTTGAGACTCTGCTGTGCTGAACTGGGTTATTTCAGTTTTACTCCCAAAAGTAGAGACCTTCTCAAAAACCTGTTGTACATCTGACAGAAAGCTGGTATTACTTAATTAGCCTTTCCTCCCCCCCGATTTTGTACTTGTATAATGCCACTGGATTGAACTATATTATCCGGTTGAGATAAGAGGTTTCACAGGCTTGGCCAGGGGTGCCCTCATGCCCTTTGCTTTGGTGGTATCCCAACCTGGGCAGAGCAGACCCCCTTCCCATTTCCCACCCACCATACACTCACAGGGCAGCACTCAGAGGACGCTCTGATGGCACATGCTCATTTAAATGACGAAAAGCCACAGATTTTCAACAGTTAAGCTCATATGCAACAGCTATAAGTATATTAATAGCTGAAAGTAATGCTGTGGTTTACTGCAGGAAGATTTCCTCTCTCCCTCGTGTCCCAGGCTCTCCCACACATGAGCACCGTGGGCTGCTTTCACCTTGCATGAGCAAAACATATCTTCAGGGATCAGCTTTAACAACTTACCTTTCCAGAAAAGTCAGAGCCCTCTTCTTCTAAAGGGGGAAAAACAAAAAGATCCAATGTCCTGTCTAATATACAACTTCTCTCCTGATGACAAAGGTAAATTCTATCATTTTTTTCTTCTCTTTGGACAAAATACATTGCTTTCTTCCTACCCCAAACAGCTCAATGGTCCATTGTCTTAGATTTAACCCTGTGGAGACGAAGGAACAGGGAGGAAGAGGGAAATTGCCCTTCCACCCTCCTCAGCTGCCTCCATAGACCTCTAGCTGCAAACCCCACATCACGGTCCCACCCCGCCCCTGCTCTGAGGCCACTTCTCTGTGTTCGCATGTCAGAGAAGCTGGTTTTACACATCTTGTTTTCCCCAGCACTCCTTGCTACCTCAGCGTACAGGCTCGAACAGCATCTCAGCTCTGCCCCAAGTGTAACTGCCCATCCCCAGGGTGCCCTTCCAGGCAGGGTGTTTATGGGGCAGGTTCTGATTTCAGCAGGAGCCTCTCTGCAGCCAGGGGAGATCCATGGCCAGCACAGCAGGTCCCAAAGCTGAAGCATCAGCAGGTCCCAAAGCTGAAGCATCAGCTGAAGCCCCAGTCAGGAGCTTTGGCCTTGGACACGGGTGCAGGAGGGAGTTGTGCTACAGGATGTATCATCTTCATTGCAGAAAAGCTTCGGACTGTGGTCTCCAGTTCAGACCACTTTTCAGGGCAGCTGCATTCGCTGCAGTGTTCTTCAAAGGCTTCCCACTGCCAAAACAGTCATTGACATTGTAACAGCATGACGCTGTACCCAGCAAGGAGAATGACAAACAAATGTAGCCCCAGATGAAATACAAAGAAAAATTAATTAAATGTGTATAAAAATAATTATGTGCTGCATAAAGACACATGCAAACTGACATTCTGCAGATGACTCATACTTCCCTGCTTTTTTCCAGTGTTTCTTTGAAGCCTGCTCTTAGTCATGCTGAGGAGAGTGTATTTGCTCACAGAACCACGCTGCCTTCATTAAGAGCACTCGCCCTGATCCCAAATCCCCTTCACTTGCAGCATGGCCACATCCGCTGTGACGGAGCACGTAAGATCTCAAGACCGTCTCACTAGATCTGCCTGTGTCTTCTAGAGCTTTTCCAATCCCCTGAAAGAAAAAAACAGCTCAAAAAGCATACAGAATCACAAATAGGCAGATTTATTGGACAGCAGCTTCTTTACAGACTGCTGCAAATGTTCGATTAGATTAGCTGTGACCTTGTAAGCATGAAATCAGCTTGATCACCATCACTAGTTCTGTACGTAAAGACTAACACTGCAGGAAGAATGCGATTGTACCAGACAACGAACCAAAGAGATTTATTTTTTCTAAGCAGCTTTATCAAAAACCTCAGAGGCCTCATTATAGGAGATACTGATGCCCTCATCCCCCCACTTCACACTCTTTTTCTGTTGACCAAAGCGTGTAAGGAGGGAATTTTAGACAGTTCTTGCAATGCAGCACTCATTGCATCATTGCAGTCACAGACCTATGTGTCCTGCTCTTCCTTTGGGGCTCACAGCATTACACCCAGGGGCTCTGATGGTTACACTTCACTCCAAGAGGTCCTGTAGCTTATACCACCCTGCAAAGAGCCCTCTCTGTAGCTGCCCTGGTACTAGTGTCCCTCACTAGAGTTTTTTGTTCCCAGCCAGAAAAGATCTGCTGATGGGTAGCGGTGTTATCACTGTATGATGTGGAAGTATTCCTGGTAAGATTTAACAAAGGGAAGGAGTGGGGCTGGTAGAAAGGGCAAGGCAATAGAAAACACCCCACAGCTGCTCTGGCTGTGGAAAACAATGACACTCAACAGCTGGTGCCATTGGGAGCGGAAAAGGGACCAGAAGAGAAAATAGGGCCCTCAGCAAGGAAGAGATTTTCAATTTAAATCTGAGACACATAATGCAGAGAGAGCTAGTGATGTTAAGCAGGACTGATTAGCAATGATGTTTTGCAAGGAATTGACAGGACTGATGTTGTGAGCCGGGAAACCAGGAGAAGGGAGTTGCAGAAAGGAGGAAAGGGACTGAGAGGGAGATGAACGAGTGCTGTGGGACATTTGTTCCCTTCTACTATTTGAGAGAAATACTTCTTTCAAGCAGTAATAACCTTCCTGCAAAGCAAATTGGATTGAATGTTTTAGTGCAGCTGCAGGATGCTGCCCTGCTCCAGTGAAGCACTTAAGCCCGTACTTTCAAGCTTATGGGCAGCCCAGAAAGCCAACAGGACCACACACTTTCTTGGCGAGAAATATGAATAAAAATGCTCTGCTGGATTCAGCCCTGGGAGCTAGATTCTGCCTTCAGCTCCAGTCATGTAATTTTGGTAGGGGCTGGACTGACAGCTGGGAAACACCGCCCTGCGTACATGCGAATGTAGTGAAAGAAATTCTTACCAAAGGAAAGTCATTGAAGTGAACTAATATATTTATCTTTACATAATAAAGATATATTTTCCAAGGTAGTTTTCAAAGAGCCCCAGGTATATGCTGTACATCCTTCTCCTTCTGCTGCTCCTTAGGAAATCATGGTTTCTAAAAAGTGTTTATTTCTTACAGGGATCTATAGATTTTGCTCAGTGTTGCTTGAATTGATTGACACAAACTGACATATGTTTTATTTTTATATCTGGACTATTTAATTTCTTTTCTTAAAACTACTTCTTGGCAACAACATATCAACAATATTATCATGTAGGAATTGATGAATAAAAAGACAATGGAAGAAACCATCTGGTTGAAAGTAAGAATATCCATCTTCTGTACAGGGGACAAGGACTATGAAGAAAAACCTACTGATCTGAAAGGATATTGGAAAGTATCGCTCAGACTCTGTTTTACCTTTAGCCACACTTCAGTAAATCCTCCTGCAAACCCAGCATGGGCTGATGGAGAAACAGCCTGCATGCTTATTGATTTCTTTATTTATTTTCCAGGCAGTGGAATTACAGCACAAGGATCATTGTTTTCAAATCCTTTACTATATTCTGGAAAGGGACAAAAAGGTATATGAAATTTTTGAGCTCATTTGGTACTTTCAGAGACATCTCAGAACCAGAATAATTAGCTGGATCCCCTCTTTTCAAAGTAAGCAAAGTTATGGTATTTTAATAACATGGGATTTTGATCCTCTTCAGGTTTGGTGGCATCAAAACAGCCCTACTTTTGCCATTGTGTTAGGACCCTTTGTTTTCAGTACAAGCAACGATGTTTGAATCACTTTAAATGACTGACCTCTTCTGATTATTCTTTTCATATTTCATTATGTGTCTGAGGTGATGGAAATATTCCAGCAATTACATGAGGAATTTGTGAGCACTCCACACACTGTGGATGAAATGTGCTACTGTTGTAATTCGTACAATACCATGTCATGAAAGTGCTCACAAGTCGAATAAGACTCATATAAGTGATTCATAAAAGCTGAGCTGGACTTACAAATTATCCCTAACCGATCTGAGAACTCAAAACCAGACAGAAACAAATTTTAGAGAAGGAAAGTCTCAGCTGGATTCCCAGGCCTTCACCCTGCGGTCCTCCCACCCACACTGCCACATGGAGGTAGCAGGAGCCTGGGGAATACAAGGATGCAGAAATCCAGTCCCTTTTCAAACTCTACCAAGGAGTGAGACAGCTCCTACGAGGAGCGGCTGAGGACTTGGTGTTCATCTAGTTTTGAGAAAAGGAGGCTGAAGTGTGACCTCATTGTTCTCTACAGCTTCTTGAGGATGGGAAGCAGAGAGGGAGGTGCTGAGCTGTTCTCCCTGGTACCCAGCAATAGGATGTGTGGGAATGGTTCAAAGCTGCACCAGCAGAGGTTCAGACTGGACTTTAGGAAGCATTTCTTTACTGGGAGGGTGGTCAAACATTGGAACAGGTTTCCTAGAGAGGTGGTTGATGCCCCAAGCCTGTCAGTGTTTAAGAGGCATTTGGACAATGCCCTTAATAACATGTTCCAGCTTTCGGACAGCTCTGAAGTGGCCAGGCAATTGGACTAGATGATTGTTGGAGGTCCCTTCCAACTGAAGTATTGTATTGTACTGTATTGTATTGTATGCTATGCTATGCTATAGGAAAATACTCATATAGGAAAATATGGACAGTGGGTACTGCAGCATCACACAACATCCTCAAAGGAGACGGCACAGTCCCATTCAGGAAGACACCTTTTCAGTCCATTTGAGTCGGAGCAGTGGTGACTGCTGGGGTTGAGGGTGACTCCAGATGCAGCTGAGGGTTCTTCAAAGCTCCTGAGAGCCACTTTTCTTTTCTCTCTGAAATAATAACCTGGGCAGCATGAAATGGTACCCAGTGGGTGAGAGACAAGCTCCATGGAAGCATGAGGCAGCCACCGACCAAGGCAGGACTTAGATGCTGAACAGAAGCCTTTCAAAGCCCAGTGACACCCTAGACATGGTCCCTGATGCCTTGGCCTTTGCCATAGTCACTCTCACTGCAGCAAAGCCAGCTGAGCACGTAACTCGATTAGGATGGGAAAAATGTGCACACTCCCCTCAGCTCCCCCAAGAGCACAAGGGACAAAACGACCAACAGCCAGGCGCGAGGAAGAGGGGTCTGTGGATCACAGGCTGAATTTTGTACCTCTGAAGACTTGCTACAGCATTGTCAACGACAAGCAGACATCTCGCGGCCTCTCTCCACCTCATTTTAGTGCTCCCGAACTCGTGGGACAAGCAGTCTGATGCAAAAGAATTACACGGTGAGGGGTGGTCTCAGTTTACGAAATATTTACAAGTAACAAAAAATCCCCCCAAAAAACCAAAATGAAAACAAAACCAAATTGCATTCATTGCTGAGTACTCTGCTGATTCACACAGCGAGCTTGATAAGCCAGGTCTCAGCCTCCTGGATCCGACGATCCCTATTGCTGAGCAGTTTTGTTTGTCCATGGGACGGCATCCCCAGGGCGGATCAGCGCCGGGGAAGGGGGAAGCAGCGCTGAGGGCTCCGGCTGCCTGGACGCCGGCTCTGGTTTGGACTCCGTGCGTAGGGGACAGCTGCCTCAGGGAGGAAACCACAGAGCTGGAGTTAAAGCACAAATGTTGCAGGGTTTGTTGCTGGCCCTGAGAAGTACTGTCTGCCTTTGTGAAAGTAAGGGAAGAAATGGGAAAACATAACTGAAGAAGTCAAAGAGCGTCAGAAATCTTTATTTGATATCTTGTACACATACACAAGGACTGATGATTGAGAGAGTTGGTCTGAACATTGTAATCCAAGTAATTTTCAGTGAGAAGGTGATAAGTCAACAAAAAGGTCAGGTTTTTCCCCCCACAGAATTTCTTTGATGCCAATGAAAATTCATTCAGGAAAAGGCGGATAAAATATTGTAGCTTTTTGGAATTGAGTTTTGATTTTAATCTGAAATAACTTTTCAGTTGGAAATTAAATTCTATTAAAAAAAAGAAAACAGTCAAAACATGTTGAAAACATATGAAACTGAATTCCAAAAAGCAATTGTTTCTAAATTGCATTCTGTGACAATCTCTGAACTGCTGAGGGTTTTGCTTCAGCTCAGGTCAAAAATAATTTCAAAAACTGGTACTCAATGGGCACAAAAAGCATTTCCTCAGCATCTCTGGCGATGGGCAGTCACAGCAGTGGGAGGAAAGCCCCAAGTTTGGGTGTTTTAACTCCCAAACATGGCAGCGAGGGTTCTGTGATGAGTCGTGCTAGTGTTTGGCTACTGTCTGGCTGATAGCTCTGGTGATATTTTATATCTTTGCACCAATGGAACCAGGCACATTAACAATGGTGATATTTCAAAATTTGGAAAGTTAATTGCCCAACTATTATCGCCTTTCATTAAGTGTAAAGGGCACCGGGTACTAGGTCTGCCAGGGTGCACTGAGGACTGCTGCCCACATGGAAAGGTCAGCCAGGAGCTGAGCATCATCTATGGTCATCAGATTTTTTGCCTTGCTCTGTAAATTGTAAAGACAGTGCAATGCACTGCTTCAAGGGGTTTGGCAGCTGAACTCTTTTTTTTTCCTAAAAATCAAAAGAACCTAATCTTGTAGGACTGTCACACTCAGCACAGTATGGGGGTCACTTGGGGCTGGCCATATGAACAGGCTCGAGAAATAAAGCCCTCTGTTTTGTGTAAAAGGCCATATACTTTCTACCTAAACTTGTAGTGAAGTCTGCATGATTGTATGTTGTTCTAATGATGTAGTTATATTTCTCTTCTTTATCTTTAAAACAGGAGATTAGTATGTACTAGAAAGAGGCTTATAAAACTTAAAAAGTGACAAAGGATGCAAAATGCATTTGCTAGTATTTGCACAGCTCAGTGAAACTGCACATAAATATTGTTATACAATCAAATAGAAATATGATAAAACAAGTAATGACTTAGTATGTTGGCTGATGGTGAATCATATAAAGGAAAATGTAAAACATTGAACACTGAGATGTTTTGAAACAGTTTGGGGAAATGCCTAGTTTCTGGCAGAAGATGTAGATTGAATATTCCTCCATTGTTTTGTTTCTTTCCTTGGTTATATTAGGCAGGCTTTAGCATCATTCTCATCAATCATACAGTTTCAAACAGATCAGCTGAAAATAAGGTCAATGAGGCACAGAAAAATAGCTCATTGTACAGGAAATTTCATATTTTTCCCTGTCTGATTAGTTGCATTGTTGTTATAGTTGAATTGTCAACTAATTGTCAGCTAATGCCTCAAATCTGTAAATAGATATTCATATGCATATTAACTGTAAAGGAACATACCCCTTTAGCCTGAGTTATGTACATGCATAGTTTTAGCAGAGTGAGCGTCTAAATTATGGCCTAGTGTGTATTACGCAATGTCAGCAGGGGTGTAAGAATGATAGTTGTGTGGTCTCACTTTTGAGTTTGAATCTGCTAAAAATGTATACAATTGGCGTATTGTTTTCTTTTAGCTAATGCAAACATTTCCTATGCTTCTCTGTTTGCCAACATTTGTTTGAAAATGCATAGCTTTAAATGCTGATTCTTTGTCCCACAGAATTCCTTTAGGCTCCAGAAATAATGCTAACAATGTGCACCGTGTGCAGATAAAACCATTGACTGTCTTTTCCTGCCACAATAACCAATTAATAAAACATTGACAATGTCATCTTCATTCTTTCCTTATGCATCCAATACCAACATCTTCATATTAGCCATTGCTATTACAGAAATAAGAATGGAATCTGCAAAACTAAAATTGAATTGATTAGTAGGGGGGAAAAGGCAGCACACTAAAATTTGAAAACATACGTAGTAAATTTTAATCCATATCTTAGACTGACAAAGCCAGAATTATTTATAAAGCCTTCTTTCTCATTAAGTCTGCAGGAACTAAAGGTGAGAAATCACTTCCCTGCTACACAAACATTTTATTACATTTACCTACCACCAGTATCAATTGACCATAATGCCCATGTTCCTCGAGAAGGTAAGAAAGTACTGTGGAAAGCAGCCAGCCTCCTCTGCACCAGCTCTGGCTCACCATGGCTCCCATCTGGTGCCCCTTGCTAATGCTACTCCATTAACACCTTGCTGCCAGAGACTGACAATGACTGAGACTTGTTATGGTGAGACCTTCATGATATCAAGGCCAGATTAAGACATCCGGGCCTTTAATCTGTGCCTGAAGACCTGGCTCTGGGAGGCATTTGAGTATAACAAAGTCTCAGCATTATAAAACAAGTCTGCCCTAGTCTAACTGATGGGACTGCAGAGAACCTAGAGACCAGGTAATAAACTTGGATTTCCCAGGCTATCTAGGATGATGGGAGGAAAAAGGACATCCAGTAGCAACTCCAAGCAAGTGACCTGGTGGTTGTCAGCAAGAAATAAATGCACCTGCTGCTATGCCTGACTTGCAGGAGGGACCTTGCTCCCTATTCTAGGGAAGCCCAAAGCTGTTTTCCTCACCCATGTGGAAGGAAGCTCTGTCACTGTCAAGAGAGTGGGGAGGGGTGCATGGATCATCTTAAACTGAATATGTACTGGTTGCAGAGAAGGGATTCCAGTGCTGTGAACACAGCTAAGTACCTTCTATGAATGAGGCAGAATGTCCTTTCATCTACAGAGCTCAACTTGGTATCCAGGGTTTTGTACAAACCCTGCTGTAGGGGCCAGTTACAGCCCAAACCCACTCCCCTTGCAATCATGGGTAGTCTGTCAGTGAAAGACTACATGGGGAGGATTTCGTGCCATGCACTTGGCACCACACAGGTGTATTTCAGGATGAACAGGCACCTTTCCAGGTAATGGCTACGTTATGTAAAGTTGTATCATTGGAAACAGTTGGGTGTTTTCAACCCTACAAATTGCCTTTCACCATCTGAGTCCCCAGGTGAATTGCAAATAAGCAAACCCAATGCTCAAGACACGGAGACACTTATTGGATACCAGATGGTTCATATGTAGATAAATGCATATGGATGCATGTGGGATTTCAGCCTTGCATGGAGTTTTCCACAATGAATAGGTTTTGTTTCTCTTGAATCATTGGCAGGGAAGGAAAGCTACGCTGAGATTATAAGGCCCTTTGGGAAGAGCCTCCAAAATGCACAGCCAGGCATGGAAGCACTGCAGGTTCTGCAGGGTATCTGCTGGAAATAAAGGTGAACAGCATTTTTTTGTTGTTGTTGACTGCACAATGTAGTATTCCTTACATTTGTAAGTCTGTGCATTCTGCTCCAAAGAAGACAAAGTCTCTCAGCAAACAAGAGGTGCTTACATGTATGTGCAGTATGTTCCTGGGCTGTCAAAAAGTACTCTTAGGAAGCAACCAGAGTCACTCGGAGGCCTGGTTGGTGTTTTCTTTGGCAGGTTGCTGCTGGAAATTGGTGCTGAATCATTTTCAGTGAAGTTCTTTCTTTCAATTAGACATATTTCTTCTAGAAACTTTCCAAGGAACAATAATATTTTTCTTTAGAATACTGGCTAGCAAGAAACAAATTACTCCAGCCAAACCTCAAAACTATTTAATTAGAAAATTCTGCAGTGCTGCCTCCCTGGAGTTTTAATTCAGTTACTTTTTATCCTCATGTTCTTCTCTAGGCCAAGTTCCCTGCTTATGCCACAACAATCTCTGAAATATCAATTCTTACTCAGAAATGATGACACCTTCTGACATTGATGAGACCTTGGGGCATTTGAGGTGAGCTCTTGGACATAGATTAATCAGAACTATAAGACACTTGGGCTTTAGCAGTGCTTCATACTAAAGTCTTACCATAATGTTTCTGAAGCTTTTTTAGTATTTGGATGTCTATTGAATCAAAATTTTACCTGCGGGCCAGTGGAGGGGTGGATCTGGGAATTCAAAGTATCCCCTATGTTGTCAGACAAAAATGTAAAGTTGGTTACTGACTGTCCTTAAAATAAAAAAAACTCTGCCCCATAGTAGAACTTTACAGCACAATAAACCAAAAGAGCAGCTTTCAGAGGATCCCAGGCTGGGCACCTGTGAAAACCATCCCCAGGTGCGATAAGCCACACACAGTTGCAGAGGTGCAACCAGAAGGAGCAAAAGAGATGCGACAGAAAAGACTGCCTTGTCAGAGAGTACGTGAGAAGGTATATTCCGATGTGAAGACATGATTCATGAGATCTTGAATTTTCAGTGGCAGTCATAGGAGCCAGAGATGAGAGCAGCCTATCTTTCTTCTTTCTCCACACCTTGTTGTGTTAATAATGTGTTTTAAATAGTTTTATCTTATTTCTTCTTGAAAGTCTTCTGTACGCACTATGCTGTGCCAACACACAAGACACTAGTAGGGAGAATGTCACCTTCTGTCACTTCAGAAAAATATTTTTCATTCCCACAATACAAACCATAAAACTATACAGGATAATTTAAAAATACAGTCATATCTTTAGTTTACAGAAGCAAAAGCTGTTGTTTTCATATTTTATTAAGATATTGGATATTAATTTTCTTCTACTCAAAGGCAAACATCCAAGTTCCTGTCACTAATGTAGTAATATTTTATTTTTTAAAAATTACTTTGGAAACTATTTGTATTACCTACAAGTCAAGCCAAAAATGAGACTATCAGCTTTTTCCTTGCCAAAGCAAATTTAGCATTCAGCACCTGTAATGAGAAGTTTTATTCAACTATTTATACTGCAGTTACTGGCTATAAGGTATCCATGATATATATGTTACCTAGTTGAATATTTCTTATAGGTGCATGCTGAAAACTGCTCGCATAAAAAAGCACGAGGGTAATTTGGCTCCAGCTGGCATTCAGCCGAAAGCAGGTCCGTGTGTGGCTGCCCGGGTAGGAATACTTCCACATCCTTGTATAAAACATTTCCCTTCCACAGCCATTCTTGAAAACATACTTCTCCCATATCAGTGTTCATGAATACCAAGTAAAAGGTAAAGAAATTGCCCTCAAAGGAAACTCTTCTTTTTTATTTAAATGAATACTTAATGAATCTACTTAAGAAGTACTTGCCCCAGGATATTTCTAGAACTATCTGTGAACAGAAACCTGTAAAATTAAAATATTAAGTGTTAAACTTTTTATGGAATGGAATAAACCTTTCTTCCTATTTCAGGGTGCAATAAAAGCTCCATGGCAAAGCAACCAGCACATGGCTGCTGACAGCCCAGGGTGGTAGGTGCCTGGACACACTGCCTACACTGAGGTTAACAGCCAAAGTACAGCACACCCATGGCTGGAAACTTCCACAAACAGGTCCTCTGTTGGGAAAAACAGAGTCAACACAGAGTCCTTAGGCTTCTTGCTCCACCACTTCAGCTTAAGCATGTTTGAACTGTTGGCAGTGCCTGTCTTGGTGAAGATGCTGGCCCAGGTCTGAAGGAGTGCAACTGTGACGAGCAGCAAAAGTTGCTACTTTATAGGTGTAGGGGTGTTATATGTTGTTTTACAATGCAGAGCTTTAATTTTTATTAATAGAAGTACTTAATGAAATAGAAGAAGAAATAGAAGTATTTTATGATGGGCAAATCACGCCTAACATGTTTGGTGGCATTCTATGATGGAGTTACACCGTTGGTGGATAAGGAAAGAGCAACTGATGTCATCTACCTGGACTCATGCAAAGTATTTGACAATGGCTTTCATGACACCCTTCTGTCTAAATTGGAGACATAGATTTTATGGGTGGACCACTCAGTGGATAAGGAATTGGCTGGATGATCGCACTCAAAGAGTTGCAGTCAACGGCTCGATGTCCAAGTGGAGAAGAGTGACGACTGGCATTCCTCAGGGGTCAGTATTGGGACCAGCACTGTTTAACATCTTTGGCAACATGGACAATGGGAGTGCACATAGTTAATAGGAAGAATGATCTTTAAGGTCCCTTCCAACCCAAACCATTCTATGATACTATGAAATTTCATTCATTAAGCATCTTCATGCCCACAAGATGATGACAGGTATTATCTGATGCAGAGAGAGGCAAAGAAATATCAGATATCATCTCTTGAGTCAGACACTGTCCTTTCCCAGGCTTTCCCTCCAGAAGATAGGTAAGAGCCTCAGGCAGATTGCTTCAGTGTTTGCTGGAGAAGTAGGAGGAGGGGTTCAAGAGAAACATCTGCAGAGAGGATCCTGCCAGCATGAGAGGCAGGCTGGGACTAGCCAAGTGCCTGGAGTATGTGCAAGTGTGCCCTGGGACATGAGCACCTTTGCCACACATTGTGATCAGCAGTAGTTTAACGATAAAAAAATTAAAAAAAAAAGAGTAGAGGCAAATATATTTTAGCCTTTTTTTTTTTTTTCAGGATGATAAAAAAGCAGGGCTTGCTAACTCCCTAAAATTACAAAAAAACCCTATAAATTTAAAGCCAAGATCAGCCTCACTCAGCTCCACTGAACTGTGCCACTAATGTTTCTCACCCTCCCCAAGACCTGCAGCTCTACCAGCACTGTCCAAACACAAATGTTTTCTCCACCACCCCAGCATGCTTGGCATCCTCTTCCTGTGCCATTCTCTGCTTGTTCAAATCTCTGTTCATTTTCTCACCTCTCTCACCCTGTCATCTTTTCATTAACATGGGATTATTTTTGCTCTTTTTTCCTTCAGTCTTCGTATTGGATTTCATTTTAATTTATTTACTGACCTTTTCCCTTCTCCTAATGATTTCATTTTTGAATGCACAATACCACACGAGACAAAACACCTCTGTTTGAGAGGTGCCCCTTGGGGTTTTCCAGGCTTGCTTTTATATCCTGCAACAAAATTCTGTACTTTTGAGACCAGTCATAGTCCCTGGAAACAGGTGAAAAGCTGATTCCAGAGGGACAGGACTGGTCGCTAAAATCAATGAGACTCTAGGATGGAACTTTTTACCACTCCAGCTGACTTCAGTTGCAAACCTCCTTGTGCATCTGAGGATGCCATCCAAACCACAAGATGGTAAACAATTAATTGACCTATTTTTTAAGAGGATATGTCAGAGTTAATGGGCAACGTACTTAGGCAGCTTGAGGCAGAATTGAGGTCTCATATTTTTAATGCTTCATATATCTATATGTACTGAACTCTGAAGAAAAATGGTGATCATCATCATTGTACATTCCTGACAAAAACACAAGTCAGAATTTCACTGCACCGACCCCGGTTAAAGTACATGTCAGAGAAGCATAAAGGGTTAATTATCCTCACATTTAAAATATATTCTGTATTTACAGTCTGGATTTTGCTTAAGCCCCTCACTACGGGCTCTCTAAATTTCTCTTTTCAACTGCATATATCTCTGCTCGCTTCTCTTAATATAAGTACTTAGTGAGTGTGACCAGATTCTGAAAGCCATAAATTCTGTGAATTTTGTAATATTTTGTGAGGTGCATCAATATTACTTTCATTTGCCTTTTTTTTTTTTTTTTTAAACTATAAATAGAGCCTTCTTTCTGCAACCAGTCTCCAAAGGTCACCTTACAATGTTTTGCTATTTCCCGTATTAAGCAACAATGCTTTTCAGCTGACATTCCAACTTCAAGTCATGCATATGAGCATGATGTGAGCTTGCTTCAGACTACAGTGAGAGGGCTGCAAACAAGACTGCTGTATAATTGCTGAGAAAAATAACATCCATTGTCAAAAAGGGCACTTCATCAAACAAAATTTAGCTGCATGAATACAAGTGTCTCCAAATATTTGGTTCATGCTAAAAATATAGCACATTTATTAAAAATATATATTTATAAACATTGGTATGAACAGACACAGATGTTAAGCAAATGAGAAAGGAAAAATAACCATGTAATGTATGTCTCCCAATATTTTATCAGGTTTAGGCAGACCTTGCTCAATGGAATTGTTTTTTTCATGATTGCACCATATGTTCATTCTAAATAAAAAGCTTGTCAGATTCAATGTAAGTAAAAGCAAAAACCAAGGGAAAAAAAAAATCACTTGACCTGACAGACACGTGATCTGTGCTATGATGCTATCTTTGAGTTCATTCTTTGCGAGTATACAGTATACATTTCTAATGGTATATAGTGTACAGTTTCCTTCTTCTTTTTTTTTTTTTTTTTTTTTTTTCTCCTTCCTTTTAATTGTGTTAAAACAACATATCTCTGGTGGATTTCTTCAAAGCTACACCTTACACAATTGCAGTCATTTTCCCCCAAACTGAAAACCAAACCGAAAGGAAGAGGGCAGGACACAAGAGTTAAGCTTGTTACTGTGTGAAAAAGTCTTGTTAAATTAATTGTGCTTCAGTCTTCGCTGCCTGCAGGCAGTGCGTTTATGATGTGTTAATATAATACAGAGTCAATTCTGATTAAACAACTTGTCAATAGTCAACAATGTTTGTCATCACTCCTAATGGCCTTTTTATCTGGTCTATTTGCATGCCTCCTAGTTTACAACGTTGTGTAAATATACACAAAAATGATCACGATGAGGTTCAGAATTGTCCCAATAATTCCAAGCATTGCCAAGATGGTTTCTTCTTTGCTTTCCTTTTCTTGACTGCCTTTATCTTCTTCATTTCCACTAGTGATTACCATCTTGGTGGCCAGTTTCTTTATCCTCCCCTTCAGGATAACCTAGATTTAGGAAGAAAAACATCAAAATGGATTGTTATTGAAGTTTCCAAGCTTATTTTAGCAGTGGAGCCTATTGCAGAATTTTTGCCCCGTAAGGCATTAAGAATTCACTTCAAAAAGACTAATATTTTTACTAGCTGTTTAGTAAATGTTTAATTAAAATGATATTTCAGCTAGCCTCTAGATTACTTATAACCATCCATAACACTCTGCGTATGTGCCAGCAATCATTCGTAACACATATAATTAATCTGCAATGTTGTTATAAAGCTGGTTAGAAATGTACCAACAAGGTGTGACTCCACCGGTGTCAGTGGAGATTTTGCCTGCATTAGGACTGCAGGAGACCATCTCGTCAAGTTACGGAGACTCTAGATTTACACTTCAGTACCAAGAAGCAAGTGGATGACAGAAATAAAACTACGAAGATCTCATTTCTTCTTAATAGGAAAAAACACCAAAGAGAAAGGCATTTTGCCTCCTGACAAGAAGGAAGACAGCAGTGACTTCCCAATAAATGATTCAAAACAAAAGCAAAACTAAAATAACATCCATCTTGGCTTTTATTTTCCTCATTCTTAATGCCCGATGAAAAGTTACTTGCAGTGCAGTGAGCTGAAATGTATAGATCTGCCTGCAGGGAGGACACAGCCCTTTCCCAAGCAGCAGCCCCAGCCCCTGAACTGCTTAAAAACCAGAAGATTCTTCAAGTGTGGGACCAGCCCTGACTCCCGGCACTGCTGGAGCCACAAAGAAAGACGCTCCCCTGGTCTTCCAGCCAAGCGCTGAGATCTGGGTAAACATTTGATTGTTCAAATTAAAAATGGATAAATTCTATTTATCTGCGCTTATCTAATGCTGCAAACTCTGATCTCACAGACAAAACAGAGCACCCCAGAAAACTGAAAAAGACTGGCTGGTTTCCCAAAGCCAACTGGTCTGCCAACAACTGGCTTCAGGTGATGCCCTGCTGTTGTCTCCCAAAGCTGCAAACCATACCCCATGATGTTTCTGCTGCAGGAAGCAGTGGTAGGATGTGGCAAAAAAATGCTCCTCAACAGCTCCTGGCTATAGGAGGGGTTTGGTTGGAGGAGAAAGGGGCACAGGTGCTCCCCTCATTCTCCCCTCTAACTCATGGAGCAAAACCACTAGATCTCATGCAGTGTGGATGTGCACGGCAGGGAGGGCTCCCCAAGAACTGGTCACCACCTGCACGGAGACACATCCCTCCCAGCTGGTATCACCAGAGGAGACCCCTGACCTGCTGCTCCATTGAGTTCCTGGACTGCACAGCCATGGAGCAGCGACTAGAGTACTAAAAAGACGGAAAGCAGTGGGAGAGGTGAGAAAATCCTGTGACAGAGAATCTGAGGGGAAAAACAGAGAATCCGGACAAAACAACCTGTATTTTGTCACATCTGCAAGTTGTTCATATATAGGACAGTGAGTTACTGCAGGTAACACCCTAGAACGGGCTTCATGGTTGAATCCCAACAGGTACAAGTGATAAGTGGTGAGTAAAGCAGCAGCGGGGGTCTGTGGAGGTGCCACTGGCCTTTGCACTCACACTTGCATTAGCATTTACATGTTCGCCTTTGCGTCACCAAGTGAGTCAGCGGGAAACAAGAACAAGGCAGGCAGTAACCCGAGGGTACCCATGGCAGACACAAATCAGCGGGAGCAGGGGGCACCAGGCAGAGGGGTACTGCATCAGACATCAGAGCGTGTTCATCCAGCAGGTCTTTGGGTAACCTGCGCCAGGAGAGCAAAGCCACAGAGGCACCAGGAAGTTCCCAGGGATGCTAGCTCCTGCTGCCCCCCTCCAGGTTCCCTTCCAGCCCTCAAAAGCTCCCTGGTACCCACTTTTCCTCCAGCCATAGCCACCTGCAACTCCTCCTGCAGGACCTACCTCTCCCAGCATCAGAAGAGCTTCGTCATATTTGCCACTGGCTGGTGTCCAGAGGAGGGCTGGGTTCAGCTTTGCATCCGGCATGTGCCCTCCCTACCTTATCAATTGCCACCACGTAGTCAGTGATATTTTAACAAGCAAACTGGCTCTGGGAAGTCACAGGGGAATTCCTACCAAAGCCATTTAAAATAAACTCACAACACAGGCACATCCCTTCCATGTGGCATTGGACCACAAACCTTCATCCCAAGCTGTGACATGCAGCCGTTACTTCACCCACAAAGCCATGAGTCATTTGGATATCATGTTCTTTTTCCCTTCAGTCACTGGGAGGTTTTCCCTCTGGTCAAATGTTTGCATTTCACTTTTTATTTGAAAAATCAAGTGGAATCACAAATACGATCTGATAAAATCCCAGGCCTGGAACGCAAGGATTGAGGGGAGGGTGAAGTCCTCGCTGGCTGGTTCCCACAAGAGCCAAGTGCTCTTGATTCATCACTCTGGCTCCCACAGAAATACGGTCATACTCAAGCATCTTGTGGGTCAAGCCCTTCCAGGTCTAAAAAAAAAAGCCAGAGAAGGTATAATGGCTCTGTGCATCCCATGCTTCGGGCACAGTTTCCCATTCACATCAACATAAACCCACACAGAATAGTGCAGAGCCCCAGCCAGGGTGGGTTTGCACACGCACTGTATGCACCAACACTCTTAACTTTGGCATGGTGACTCTGCACCACATGTGCTAGACAATCTTATATCTAGGATTAATATGAGCAGAGACAGCATGGGAGCATCTGAACTCCTCTTATTAACATCCCCAGTCTTCTCTTAATAAATCCAAACTCTGCAGCATGAAGTTAGTGTCAAACTCTTTCCTGCAGGACACTAGATCCTAAAACTAACATAAATCTAAAAAGTAGCTAAATAATTCACAAAAGAACAAAATATATCAAAAGCTATTAGATATAAAGACAAAGCCTCTGTCTTAGGAAATCCTTCAGCTGTGAATTTTTTGGAAGCCAAGAAAGTATTCTAGGGAAGTAACACCACATCCTTGCCTTGCTATTAAAGTCTTTTCCAGACACTCATTACTGGTTACTGAGAGAAAGGGAGTCTCTGGGCTGCATGATCTCTGATCTGAGGTTGTACAATCACTTTTCTCCTCTTTCCAAGTTCTAATTATTAGCAAGGAGATACTGAGTGGTTTCAAATCCAAACACCACCAACACGACTCAGACTGCCAGATTATTTCTGTGCCACGAAGGGGCCTTAACTGAGGGAGAAGGTCTTCAGTGTGATGAAGTGAATTATGTATGGAGAAGCTGGTGACCAGGACATGATGAGCATGAAGGAACAACAAGGAGGCAACAACAGTTGAGAGTTTATACGTGGGCTGATGCACACTGTGATTTGTTGGAGGTCATCTTGCTCCAGTCATGCCTATGTGTAGCTCACACTATGATGCAGCCTGATGCTGCACGAACTGCATCCTATATGGATGAAACTACACCCAAAGATGTGCTCCAGGAGCTCTTCATGTGCTATAAAAACAATAAAAGACATTTCAGTCCACAGAAGCAGGGGTCCAGACAAAGCTGGTCTGAAGTAAAAACCCCAAAACACATGTAGTGTTGTCACTGGCATCATTAGTTTTCCTGGAGAGATTGCTCCAGTGGGTCCACACTTTGCGCCATCACCTAGACTATGAGAGAGAGAGAACACAATGGGCTTGGTTTTAAGAGGTGTTTAACATTCAAACAGGAAAAGACTGGGACCAAATACAATTACATTAGTCCTTTGCCAAATATAGCAGTGTTGAAATCAAGGTAAGCGTTGACTTTGAACTGTGAGGAGACCAGAATCAAAATTACTTCTCCACATTTAAGGACTGACCTTGAGAGAAGAGGAGCACTCTCCTAATGGCAGGCTCAAGCCTTTAACCTTCACAGATCTTATGCTCAGAGAAGTATTTTGGCTGGCTTGGCTTTGTGGGTGTTTTTTGCTACTGGGAAAATATTTGCTGTCAGTTTTAGTATAATTACCCCAATTAAGAAAATAGAAAAGTCTTCTGGCTTTCTGGGTACCTTTTTTCAGCCTTTATTATTCTCTTCTGGAAATTGATTTCATTTATTTGACATTGTTTCATATTTTTAAGATTCTTATGACACATCACTCCTTTTATATTTTTCTGGTGGGACTTCATGCTTGTCAGAAACACTCCTTTTCCTCGCCCAGAACTGCTGTTAGAACTGCTGAGATAGGAGGGATGGAAAGCACTACATTTACCAGTTCTTTAATAACTATCCTTCTTATTTAATTACTACTTCATTAGGAAAGCACTTTCCTGCCCCATCAAAATTAATGTGTTTCCTACTTAATTTTGTAAGACTCATCATTAACCTAACATCAGCCTTTTGAAAAGATGTGTATTCTGAAAAGCGATCCATGAAAAGATATGTCTTGCATGTATTCTGCATTGCACAGGGGTGAAAAGGACAGTTCAGTAGTTAGGACACTCCTTACACTATTCACCTCCTTTGCAGTATTGCTGGCTTCTTATACATCTACGGAAAATTCACTTAGTCTCTCTCTGCCTCAGTTTCTCATCTGTGGGGAGTCTTTGACGAACCACCTAGCCTATGCCAGAAAATGATCCATAACAAAAGTGAGGCCCCACAAATACTGCAAAAAGAGGGAGACGCTAACATGAAAAAATTTCAAATCCAACAGTGCTATAAAATATTCCCCTTACCATCTCCCCAAATCAGTGGGACCTGTTGCACATCACTGTCATTGCAAACAGTCCAGCGAACCAGGCAAAGCATTTCTAGCAGAAGGAGATAATTCTCACTCATCACTCTCCGTGTGAGCAGTGACTGAGCTAAAGGTGATGGCTTAGTGGCAGCAGCAAGCGCACATTTGTAAATTTACTGCAGTATGTTTGTCACATCGAAGATACAAAGCGCATCCCTCACGGAATACCTGCCCCGACATATCTGTCAGCTTTTGAATATGCTGGCTCCTTGACTTGCTCTTGAAAAAGTTTTGTAATCTTGAATCATTTCTCTTCTAAGTCATTATTTATCATCCCCCCAAAGAGGCTGTGAGTGGAGGGTGCAGCCAGCAGAAGCGGAGCTCCTGGGAAGTCAGAGGAGGGGAGGAAGGTCCGAACTCTGCTGGGGGCCCTCAGCGCTCCTCCTGATCAGCCTGTGCTGTCATGTGTTATCATCTGGCACTTTGAAAAACAAGAATGAAAACTTCTGAAAAGCTCCCAGGGTCAGATTCTCAGCTGGTACAAAGCAGGCTCCCTGCCTGAGTTCAGCTGAGCCACCTCCGTTTACACCAGCTGAGGAGCTGGCTCCTTGTATTCAATCTAGCTTGAATATCAGTGAGCACAAATTTTGTATTCTTAATCCATAATCACAGACAATCACCAGCCAAATTGTTTTGATATTTAAACTTGTTTACAGTCCCCAGGCTATTAGTTGTGATGACACATTAAGAGATAAGAGAACTTTAATTTTCTGAGGATAGTTCCACCCTCTGGGGATAAGAAACACACAGCAGAAACTTGTTTTGATTAGCAAACTGAAGAGGGCACAGAAACCATACAAAGCCAAGTGTGAGTTCAGATGCTCCTGGAGCTGACACCTTCCCTTATCTCATGAAGAAGTGCTTGAATTACCAAGCAGGGAGGAGAGGCTCCTCGAGGAACTGAACATCACAGCCAAGTGGAGTTTTGTTCTTTTCCTCCTAAGAAGTTCTTTTAAACTCATTTTCTTCCAAGGGCAGATTTGGGAAAGTTGGGTGCTCGGCTCAAGTCCTGGACAGCCCCCAGGCAAGATGCTGAGCAGGGCAGTTAAGTGGATAGTGCACTACTGGTAGTGATCTCTGGGAGGAAGGCACACTTAGGACACGTATTTGTGCTCCTTAACAGTCCTTTTTCTGAGGATTTCATTGGCGTGTTCTCACTTCAGTGATGACTTTGTATTCACTCCTGATCCTTGTGCCATTTTGACTGGGTAAGTCCTCCCCTAAAGTCCGCTAACGCAAAATGTTGTCAGCAATCAGTCAAGATCCTGCTCAGAGAAGCACTGGAGGGTGCAGGGACACACATTTACATTTATTTTTAGCGCTGAATTTCAGGGAACTGAAAGGCACCGTGTAAATGCAAGATAAGGCCAAGAGAAGCTCTGGGGCCATAAGAAGCTTCACTAAAAGCTCATTCAGACACAGCGGCTTGCACCGGCAGCGTGTAGTATGTATGAATAGCAGATGAACTGAAATGGAATGAGCAGAAACTAATATACGGTAGAAATCAGAATACCTGAGAAAAGCAAAGACCTGCCATAAGAGAAGGGAGAGAGGAGCCAAGGAAAGGTGCCCAGGGAAAGGTCTTTCATTAGGGAAAAAGCAGGAATGTGAGCCAGGCTCAATAACGCTCCACAGCAGTGAGCCGAGAGACCAGTGCCTAAAGCGAAGAGATGTCTCAGCGGAGAGAGGACACAAGCACTTATGTAGTCCTCAAGCAGGAAAATAAACCCACGTCAGGCTGCTGCTATGCTGGCAGGTTTTAGTCAGTGGGAAATACACGCTATTTATAGCGGTACAGCCAAGATATTTCCAAAGGTCTCAGCAATGTGAGACCTCCTCTAGAATAAAGGCAAGCACTCAGCTGCAAAGAGGTTATTCTGAGAGAGCCGGATTCAAATAAGTAATGCATTACAGGGCTCATCCTGCTCCCCACCATGGGTCTGATCCAGTTTGTTCTGGCAGCTGTTTTTGTCCCCCAGGCAGCTCAGACCTCAGAGGACGCAAAGGACTTGCAGCCAGTTTTAGCGTTTTACCTTCCTTCTCCTCATTTACGTCCCTGGGACCATGCACAACCCTGAAGTGCTCAGGATACCTCAGCTCTATTATAAAGAGACCAAATATTTTGAATACAAGTATCCTTACCTTATAAACAAAGCTATGACTTTAGGGGGAGGACAACGATCCTTAAATACCAGGCTGTTACTACAGAGTCCCCTTTAGCTGTTTGGTGCAGACAGTGCCATCCACAGACTCACTAACAGCCTTTGGCTCCTCACCTGCAGCAAGGTCTCCGGTACCGGGATTCATGAGTCCCAGTTTGTGAAAGGAACCGACCTGACTGAAATGGGAGTGAGTCACCCTTTAACCCACAGCTCTCTCCTCTTTGATACAAAATGCACCGATGAAGAATGACTTGTAAACGATCAAAATTAACAGCCTATTTAAAACACAACTGGAAGCATTTACAATTAAAAGTAAAAATTTCCAGAGATGATTAATTTTCTGGCTGGGCCTGAACAGTGCTGAAATTTCAGTATAATTCTGGTTGGGTTAGGCTGGCCTATTTTCTGTTCGCAATCCATTTTCCTGAAACACAGCACTGTGCTTGGTTGCTTGGTGCTAATGCTCAGCAGAAGTGTTTGACTCTCAGTTGGTACTGCAGCACACGCTTGCCATTTTCCTCCTTTTAAATACTCATTATTTCTTTTCAGACCTCTTGAGTCAAAAGAGTGTTTTCTCCCTCCCACTCTTCCTGTGGTTAACTCCTGATATCCTCTCTATCAGCAGGAAGAGAGGAAGAAAGACAGGGTCTATGTTTATTTTGCTCTCATGAATCCCTCTGCAATATGTGCAAATGTACTGGTTCTAAAAAACATACTGTGTGTGCTCCATTTTCAGACAATTTACTGCTCTGCTGCAACAAACGGTTAGTGTTGAAAGATAAAAGTTGCATATTGTGGACACAATGATGGGGAACAGATCTCTTAGGCTCCCTCTTCATGTAGTGTCTGCTGAGCCCTGTCCTTGCAGAGCCCCAGGGGCTCCTGCCCCAGAAGCAGCAGCTGCGATGGAGAAGAAGAGAAACCAAACATCAGCCCTGAACCGGTCTTTTGTGTCTCACCACTGTTCCTTTCCCATCAGTGGGGAAGGCACAGAAAGAGCTAGCGGGGATTTCCCAGAAGTGCCTTATGAGACGTCCAGTAAAGGCCAGATGGAGCCAGACCACAGCCCAGCTGACCAGGTGTCCCCTTGCCCGTAGCTGACGCCAAAGGTGCAACGCGTGACTGTAGTAATGCTTACCCCACTGTACCTAATTAATGTCCAGAGATCTGTAGCTCAATGACTTCCTCCGCCACAGGAAGCATCTTTGGCTTTAATGTCCCTTCATAGATTTGTTTTCTCTAGATTTGTCTAATTGCTGCTTGAACTCATTATTTTTTTCTGTACAGTGTTCCTTTAGCAATGAGATCAAAAGGCAATTGAGGGACATCTGAAAAAATATCCACTTGTTATTTGAACCTGTTACTTCGTTCCTCGTTATGTAATTTTGGAAACAGAGAATAATCAGCTTTTATTCTGCAGGTCACCTAGAACGCTGTCGAGTCTCTTACTATATCCGCATAGTCATCTTTTCTCAAGACTGAAAAATCCTGGTCTGTCCAGTTTTTCCCTCGTACAGAAACCATTCCATGCTTTTGGGTATTTTTCTTGCCTTTCTCTCTGCCTTTTCTAGTTATACGAGGGGGTTTTGAAGCAGCAGAGGACCAAACCTTTCTGGACTTCTGGTATTAATGTGGAGCCTGCGTGCTGAAGATGTATTGTCCTTACTACAAAGATTTTATAATTTATACATACCAAGGTTGGTAGAAGGGACACTTTTCATTCAAGAAGGCTAATATCTCTCTTTCTCATACCCCAGAAATTATGATAGAATAAAGATTTGAAGTTTTCTTGAGCTTAAAAAAGCAGAACAACAACAACAACAAAAACTCTACAGTGAGCACACCTGGATGCTGGCATATTCAGTTAAAAATAAATAAATAAATAAAAACCTTAAAATTTACATTTTTGCCCAGATGAAAGTAGCATTAGCTGAAGTAGCTATGTGAAAGAATGAGATGTTAAAGTATTTCTTTCCATCATTTCAGATCTCAGCACCTCATTTTCTATTTCAAGGGCATCTCCAGAGTTCTCTTTTAGGAGCAAAAATACGTTGAAGCTCTGTAAAAGGAAAAAAATACAATACCCAAGACTCAGTGAAAGACAGGTCTCCGTTATCTGCCAGAAGGCACATAACCTCTGTCACAAGTAATTTGAAGATCTGCCCTCACCACTGCATGTTGGAATGAAACTGAGCTGCTTCAGAAGACATTTGAAAAATATTAAGAGATGGAAAAGTAACACAAATTTCTATTAATTATTTGCTATATAATATCTCTGAATTCAGCTGAGGCCAGAAGATAATTTGGCCTGTAATGGAACAAACTACCTTTACCTCAGATGTGACCTCTCCTTACAAAACAAACATGCACCAGAAGAGCATCCAGAAGCCTGAGGGATACAACACTGGACCTTCTCGAGAAAAGAGCTGCTAGTTTGAAGGTACAACAATAATCTAGAAAGTCTAAAATCTCCACTTTTGCTTCCAGCTATATCTTTATTCCAAAAATTAATTACAGCTACATTAAAGGACACCACAAAGAATTCTAGCCAAATGACACTTTCTGATTTAGGAAAGTTGTGTTCAGGCTTTTTTGTAACTTGCTAAAATTATAACTATTAGGTCTGAAATGATACATGCCAGCCATTTGTCTCAGGGAAAATATTTTCTGGTAAAGACCAGCCAAAAATGCTACAATTAGAGGTGATCCAGCATGAATTCAGCCTCCTTCTGTTCATGTGTTATCAGGTAGGCTTTAGCTAAGCATTAGTTTGTCCACCAAATTCCAGCTTCAGTCAGAGCACAGTGCACAAGCCATAGAAGAGGACAGGAAAAAGCTTTTGCTCATAGGATGTAGTTATTTATTTATTTATTTATTTATTTATTTCAGAATTTAAAAGGTGGCAGGAGAGTCTGAGAAGAGGAACAGCAGTCTTTGTTCTGCTGGCGTGAGATGTTGCACCAAGGAACAGGACTATTCATTCATGCTACGTTTTTCAAAGCTGCTCCCCTGTTCTGTGTACTTCATTTTCTGGGAGCCTGCCTTGGCCCCGGAGGCTTGAGTATCTGAAAGGGGTGAGTACTCCCCATTGCAGTGGAAGCTAACGGGAGCTGCAGCATGTCCTGCCAGGTACTCTAAAAAAATTACATCGGGCACCCACAAATAATAGATATTTGTAACCTTACTCTTTTTTTCCTTTACCAGCTGTACTAGGGAGTAATGACACCCAGAATTGCTATTAAGATGCTATAAACAGAAATAAGTCGGTGTTTGCACGTGGCAAGGACCTGCACGGTGGAACACCCTGGAATGCCCCAGCGGGAAATAATTTTGCCTTCACGGCAGAGTCTCAGCTATGCATTGAACAGTGAAAGAAAATGAAGTATTGAACTCACAAACTGTGTCATCTATTATGTGCACCAAGTGAGACTCAGATCCTGGGCAAAAATAGTCTGTGACTGATGCACCTGTGCAAGGTGGCAAATTAATGGAGTAGAGACAATTTTACTTGCAGCATTTCTTAGTTTCAAGTGCTGAGCTGTGCAACCTTGATAATGTTCTTTTCACATATAGTTTTGTGTGTAATTATTACCTATATCAGCCCAAATTTAAAAATAGAGCATTTCCCTACTGAATGCCTCTTTTAGGACACAGTTGCAGCTGACTCTTAAAGGTGCCAATAACCTGCAACTCATGCAGAACGCTACTGGCACTGTGACAGCAACACCATCCAAACTCTGAACATTTCAAAGCCTCTCAAAGTCCTGGGATGAGCATTCAAAAATGGAGGCAGTCGAAAATCCCTTGCCACTTTAAAAATATTACACCTAATAAGATAAAATAACAGATGATTTGAGGGAAGAAGCTAGTTTCTAAAACAAAGTTATCAAAGTAGGATAACACTCCAGGCAACCAACTCCCACACCTTTTATCATCATCATTAGTCATTTATATTGCAGCAGCATGCAGCAACCCCTGCTGACGTCTGGGCTAGAAACCAGACACAGATAGCGAGAACGATACCTAGCCCAAGCAGCTCACAAAATTACATCATTACAAAGTAAAGAAGAGCGGGATACAGAACAGAAGGTTGAAGTGAGTTGCTGAAGGTCGATTTGCACAAACCCAGCACAGGCAGGAGAGCCAAGCCCTCAATCCATGGGAGCAGCTGCCCCTCTGGCTGGTGCTCAGAGCAAGCACGACTTGCAGGAGAGGCAGCAGCTCCACTTGCGCAGGTCCCACACTCCTCGGGAAAAAAGCTGGCTGTGTGCGGAGTAGCACATTTGGGAAAACAAGACAGAGGTGACACGTCTTCACTTCAGGGCTCAGAGTAGAGTTCTTTGGTACAGCAGAGAAGTGGGATTTGGGAAAAGGTCATGATTAACTCACCAAATGCTCTGGCAAGGCCATCAGGATGGGCAGTGAAGAAAGGAGTACGGGAAGAGCTGGATTTCCTAACCCCTGTGCACTGGCACATTGCTATCACAAGTGCTCGCTGTTGCGAGTTGTGGATATCACAGTCAGAGAATGGTTGAGGTTGGAAGGGACCTCTGGAGGTCACCGGGTCCAACCCCCTGCTCAAGCAGGGCCACCTGGACCCAGTTGCTGAGGACTGTGTCCAGACAGCTTTTCAACATCTCCAAGGAGGCAGAATCCACAACCCCTTGGTCAACCTGTGCCAGCGTTCGGTCACCCTCACACTAATGTGCTTCCTGATGTTCAGAGGTTTCCATTGTTCAGCAAACGATGTCACCTTGCATATGGAGCAAAGCCGTTTCGGTTCATTTTTTGTCCGCTAGCTTATTCCTATTCTCTTTAAAGAGATACAAATGATGTGGCTATAGATCTGGAGAGATTATTTGCATATGCCTTCTAACTCTGTACAGTATGCCTAACAACCCGTGTTCTTTCCCTGTCTGCAGTGGGTACTGTACTATATAAGGAACATATTCTGATAGCTAATGTAATGCAACATACACATCATGTTGCCTGAAGGTCATGGTAAATTGTATCTGTTTATATGATGCATGTTGACATACTCTAATGTAGTGCCAGTAATTTAAAACAATGCCCGTATAAAATGTGAATAAGACCAAGAACATAGCCACAAAACTGAAAACATTTCACTGCTTTCTTACATTAAGAGCATTCAGTAACCTATTGGTAAATCTACTTCAGGATTTTGGGAGAGGAATGTATATTTTGCTACATTTTTCTTCAGTGGATACCAAGCCAAATTCTGTTCACAAATTCTTGAGTAAAATTACTGTTAAAAGGAAAAGTAACCTGGATTTATGCTCCCAGAAAGAGAGCCAAATTTGACCCTGATCTTTTTTAACTTATAATGGATTATTTAAATATATTGCTTGCAATAAAGACTCTGATAATAATAAACAAAATATAGTATCTAGATTATGCAAAATTGGTCATTGGAAATGATTATGTGTAAGTTCCAGCATCCTTATAACACACAGGGAGAGCACTGAGTCCCACTGAACTGGTGTGATAAGTAAATTAATAGCACCATGCCTAGAAACAGTAGGTTGGTAATGTTTCCATCAATTTAATTTTCAAAAGAAAATGTTTATCTGTTATGAATTGTTGCCCAAGATATTCTGCTTGTTCACACAGACCTGTTTTCCATTCTAGCAGCTGTCACGACATCCCTATAGAACTGATGCTTTCTTGGCTAAGATACTTTTCTTGCATTTGTGAAAGTATCCATTTGGCTCTACTCATATTTTTCAAGCCAAATGATCCTCTAGGGAGATATTTATCCATTTCTTCTCCTTTCATGCTGTAAGGCAGCATCAAGGAGTGCTGGGGTAAGGTGACTGGCAGCAACGAGCATACCAGTAAAAAAATAAGCTTGTGGTCATGGACCACCAAAAACCCACAGAAGATGGCAGCCCTGCAGCAGAACAATGTTCTTCAGGCTCTGGTAGAGGACTTTCACTCATGAAGCAAAATTTGGAAATGAGCACTAATGATAGAAGAGGTATTCAGGTATTGCCAGTTCATGATATTTAAGGAAATTCTAATAGATAGGGGAAAAAAAAAAAATTAAGATCCTGCATGAGTCACATATCTAGGATTAAAAACAAAAACAACAAAGGCACTTGGGCCAAAATTCTCCACAGGTCATTTGAGGGCTAATTTAAAAGACTGAACTAAATATTAATTCAGGTTAACCTGAAAATTCTGATCTGAATCTTTCATGCTCTAAGAAAAACTTCTGGATTCACTTCACTAACTAGGAAAGAAATGGAAGGCTGCTGGATGGACAAAACTCAGTGTTGGTTCAATTATGACTGAGAAATGATACCTTCTAGTGAATATTCACAGGCACTGGTAAACATAATTAACCTGTTCAATTATATCATAGCATTCCCAGATATTATGATTTCAGAACCTATCTGTAATGTAAATTAAACAGGCAGTTGTACTGATTAATGTTAGATGTGAAAGGAATAAGACTATGTGATCGGAAAATTGAATGTGCAAAGTGCTTTAAAGTACAGTGTCACTCTACCATCCATCCAGAAAACCCAAGGCAGAGCAAGATGAAAAACTTTAACTAAATTCATGAAGCTGTCTAGTGATGCTCCAGAGAAGCAAACTGTTTCTCAGTTTCCAGATCAGTACCCTATTCTGTGGATCACATTGTCTCTCTGGACCATCTGGTTTAAATTGATGCAGCTCAGCTTCAGTTTATACTGGTTGAAGTCTTGCAGCATAAGCTTTTTAACAAGTCATTTTGCAGCACCGACAATTTAATTCAGCTTAACAGAAATATAGAAATAGAAACGGTAAAATGTCTTTTGACCTTTGCTGTTGGCTAAAATCAAAACCATGCAACAAGAAGAGCAGAGAGGAAATGTAGGACATATGCTCAGGATGATGAAAAAAATGTTTGGGCATGTAATACAGTACATTAAAGAAAATATTCAAGAACAATTCATCCTGCTGAAAATATTATTCGCATAAGGCTGCGAGGGTCAGTGTCATCTCAGATTATGCACTGTAAAAGTGCCAGCCAGAGGAGAAGACCCACCCACAGGCCCTACACTCTTGGGCAGGAGGTCACTAAACACTAGCAATTGATCTATGGCTCTAGACACTCCGAGGAGGGGCACAAAAAAACCCAAATGAAATGTGCAGATTTCCTTTTTTTATATATTATACATACTATTTTTCTAAAGAAGATTAATAAAGCATTAAGAATGACACTGTCCTGTCAATTCAGTGTTAATCAATATCGATGATGAATGAAAATAAATTAACACAACTCAGAAAAATGTCCTTAAACTAAATTCCTCTCCAGTTCCTCCTGATACAGAAGCAACCTTCCAAAGATTTCTCCTTGTCTGAAGAAATTTTTCTCCAGATGCTTCCCAGGTGGTTCACACAAGCCTAACTTAAGAACTCAAGCTAAGTCCTGTTTTGATTATCTTATCAGTCCTTAGCTTCTCCCCAATATCACTGACACAGCTAACATATCCAACCCTTGTTCTCCTCACAGGGTTGGGACTTTGTGTCACCCTCTAAACCACTCTTACTTGTGCTGAAGCTGGAAGCCATGCTGCACGTGCCACGGGTGTGACAGGGGACATCCTTTTGTCACCTAACGTCTTTTTCTGTTGGGTTTGGCACAGGTTTTGCCTATGTCACAGACCACAGAGCTGGCTCTGCATCTCCAGAAGACTTTCAAGTTGCCATCCAACATTTGAACCATAGTTTCAATTCCTTCGATCTGCAGATGCCAAGCACACTCCAATAATTCACATAAAAACTCTGCACAGTGACTGGTGACTGAAATGCAGCCAGCTCTCGAGTGAAGCACAGTCAGTTAAAAACCAAAAAGCCATGCCAAACAGTCCTGAGGAGAGGAAGTGATGAAGATTTTTTTCTGAAGAGAAAGCGTATGGCAAATTTATATAGGGAAATGTCTTACTCCATGAATCAAAAGATGTAACCTTTCTTTGCCAAAAACTGGAGAGCCTAAAAGCTCATAATTCTACATTAGTACAGCAATTATATTAGCTTTCCTGTATTTTAAAAACCCAAGACAAAAGTTTAATGCTTCTGACTTTGCTTTTTAAATAGAAAGTGAGAGTTACACTAGACAAAGTCCAATTTAAAATCTCAGCAGGGCTGACAGCTGTGTTGAAGAAGAAAGCTTTTTCATGGTACAAGCTTGTGGGTTGATTTTAATTATGGACATTTTCTTTCCATAGATCCAATATTTATATTCTTTTTGTTATTTGAAAACCTGCCTGGGGACTCATAAATCTGCCTGCATCATAATTACACTCACCTACATTTCATGTCTATGAAATAGAGTAGGACCTATGGCAGCAGCCATAGGAAGACTGGAAAATCTATTCTGCATGGGTTAGTAAGAAAGACTGGAGTTGTTTTTTCCAAAAGGATAATCTATTTTATGGAGAAGAAATTAATTCTGTCAAATTCTCAGGCAGCTAAGGTTTGGCCAGGAGCATTGTTTGGGCTTATTTCTGAAAGAAAACAGTCTGTCTTCCCAAGATCATCACTCTCTTTCTTCCAGTTGCTCCCAATTCCTACTTCCTTTCTCCAGTCCTTTCTTCACTGGAGCTTGCTTGGAGCGTGCAAGCCAGAACAGGAGGTGCTCACTGCCAGGGAGCGATTGCAGGTAGCTCGCAGAGCAAAGCAGCATTGCTGTGGCTCACTGCGCTCAGGGAGGGGAAAGGAAGACAGATGTAGGCTAGTGGAGTCCTTCCAAGACAAAGCTTAGGGTTGTACAACTCATAGCTACATTCAAACCCCCACAAATAACCCAAGAATCAGGCTTTTTATGGAAACCCACTGGCGGTGTTTTACTTTGAATACTGCTGCTTCTTGGACTACAAATGTCAAAAGCATATCTGTAGTGATGCGCTGCTGCAGGCTGGCCTTGGGAAACCCTTCGTAAAAAACTGTCAGTGTGGCTGGGTAACTTCCCTCCTCTGATGAAGTCATCCGCTCTGGTCATGGCTATGCTCTCTGCACAGTCCCTGGGGCTAAAGTAAACATTACTGAGGAGAAAACCTGCATGCCTTACAAATGCACAGCTCTTCACCACAGGCAGGTATTTGCAAATAATTAAGGAACAGCATAGCTCTACCAGCGTAGAGGGCTCTGCCACCCTCCGTACACTTCACCTCCAGTTAAGAACAAACCCTTCCACATCGCACTTGCAATAACATTTTTGCTGCGTGCTGTTGCCTGTTGCAGGAAGGAAGGCAGAGTGGCCGAAGCACCAGGAGCAGATGGGGGAGTCGGGGCCTCTGGGGTCCCGGCGGGCCCCTCCATGAGCACAGGGACACACTTTGCAGGTGGGAAGCTGGTCAGCATGAACAACCCTGGCTCTGAAAAACTGCATCTCCATCCTTCCCGCTCATTATGGGCTGCTTCTCCCTCACTGTTGCTAGGTAGTAATTGCTAACCAGGAAAACAGGGATTTGCAAAAATGACTTCTCTTCATGGATGGCACGTTTCCCTCTCTCAAGAGCCATAATCCCTGTGTTAGCACAAGTCTCTGTTGCCTTCCTTCTGTTTTCTCATTCCTGACTTCTTGTAAATGCTAATTCGGGGGTTCTTTTCGGTGTTATTTTGCTGTCAAATCTGTAAACACTAGAATATTATTAGTCATCTCATGAAAGGAAGATTTACAGATGTTTGGTCTTCATTATTTTGCTATAATTTTACACATTTTTTTTTTAACAGCACAGTAAACAAGGTATTTAAAACCTCCCAAACATGGCTTATAAATTCCTCCTGTTCCAACTTGCAGACATTTATAACTGATATCGGCTGTATCTCTGCTGCAGTCATAGGACCGCTGCACACATAACCATGCCCAAGGTAGCTCCAGCATAGTCAGGTGGGAGCAGAAGATTCCCAGAAATTATAAGGGGGCTGCACCCCCAGGAGGAGCAGCTACCTGAAACCACGGTCACAGTCCTGCTACATTTGTTGGATGCAGCCCAAAGCCCACGCCCTACCATCTTTCCTCTGCATGTTGCTTTATTCAGCTAGATCAACGTGGGCTAGGTACATTCATACAGGTTATTTAGTACGAGGGTAGAACAAATTCCCTAACTGGAGATGTGCAGTCAGTTTATGAGGAGGAAGAAGAAATCAGTTCCTTTCATTGTCGATCATTTTCACAGAGTTTTGCGGCTGACAAACAGGCTGTTTGAGTGAAACTAAACAAGACGTGTGCTAAATCTTGGAGATACCAAGTTGCGGAGCAGCTCTGCTAACACCAGTGGAGACCTGCGTGCAAAGGCGTTGTGCAGAGGCACAGAGACGTGTCCAGAACATTTGCTGAAGCGCTAGGTATGTGGCAGACAAATGTCTGAAGCAGGAAAAGAATGGAAAGAAAGTTTCAGGTAAAGAAATAAAGTGCAAAGCCACAGTCTGTTCATATTTTCTACCGTGGCAACTTGTACCAGTGGTGATGATGAAACCAGCCAGCAATGTGATCCAGCTGTGGAAGAAATCAGTGGCACAATTCTCACTGACTCCAGCAGGTACTGGACTGGGCTCCGAAAGCAAAAGTTTCCCAGACAAGCCAGAATAGCAGAAACAAAACATACTTTTTCATAACTTAGTTATGAAATTGCTAGCATGTGTATTGACCCCATATCCCTGTGTTAATCCCTGCAAATGACCCACAGACCAAGTTACATCAGCTCCAGTAGCCTCGAAGAAGAGGATCAAGTGACAATGAAGACTCACAGAAAGTCTCTTTCTTTTGGCTGTCCTACTCCCATTTAGTAACAGCTTGTACCAAGAACAGCCTCTGCCCTCTGCTGCAGCAGGAGGTATTTAAGGAAAAGTATAGATATACCCACAGAGACATCAGCAAAAATCAGTGGCAAATGATCTTCACTGCAAAAAGCATTAAAGATAATGAAAATATTAAACATTCATACCAAAAATCAACATAAAAACATAATAAGTGGGACCAGGGAGATGGTAAAGCAGTCAGTGGAACTAGTTACTCACTTTTTGGCCACCCTTTGTTGTTCTGTGTGCTTGCAGAGCTAGTTATGGAAGTTGTGTTCACTTAGAATTTAATTCTCTAGAAGAGGCTGTTTCTCTTACTGTTTGTGCAGTATCTACCACTGTCAGGCCCTGATCTCAATAACTGATAATAGCTGCAATCTATGTGAGAAGCACAGGACAAAAAGGCTCCCAAATTTCACGCACACCCTACTCTTGCGTAGGGTTCACATTCTCGGAGGGTCTCATGCAGCACCTTGCAGCCGTTCCAAGCAACTGCAGCTCCTGCAGCTCCTGCGGGTGCAGCAGGGCCAAATCCTGCCAACGGCTTGCAGAAACAGCTTCTGCTGCTGCCTCTTGCCTGCGTCCAAGCAGAGCACTGAGCTCTGCTCATCCTCTTTGCTTTCCGTGTGTCCTTCAGGACCTGAGTTGCACATGTGCTATAATAGATCCAAGAGGTTTTCTTTGAGCTCATGGTCCTGCACAAGCATAAATCGATGTATTTATTGTATTCTAGGTTATGTGAAAAAGCATCAGCCTTGCGTATGTGTGCTGTTTCACCCAATCAGTAAGCTAGAAGTAGGGTCAAATCCTGAGAGGGTTAGGCCAGTCAAGCTACATCAGTGAACACTGGCTGAAAGTGCAGACATTGTTTGATATATATTTTAAACTGTCAGGAGGAACAGCCAGTGAACAATGTGGTACTTGACCTGTCAACATGATACAGATCATTTACATAGCTTTTTACAAACATTAACAGATTAATCCTCACCTTGGGACACACAAGCAAGGTTCAGTAGCCCTGATGAACGGATCTAGAAGCTGACTCATACAGTGGTTTTAACCTGATTTCCAGGAGAACCCAGCATCTTTATGTCTTGTAAAAAAAAGCACAGAATGGGATGTAACTTCCTACCTCCAGACAAGGAGAAAAAGAAGTGTGAAGCAGGTAGCAGCTGTGGCCCTGCCATTTGTGTCTGTGGGAAACTGAGGCTATGGTGACTTTCTTAAGTGCAGATTTCCTGGCTCCTCTTCA
Organism: Aramus guarauna; assembly: GCA_013400195.1. NCBI lineage: Eukaryota > Metazoa > Chordata > Aves > Gruiformes > Aramidae > Aramus > Aramus guarauna. The sequence continues at coordinate 208,447 of VXBL01007060.1, read as the reverse complement.
ATTCACACCAGCTGTGACAATCCCAAGTAGGATGTTAGCTCTCGTCTGAGCACAGGGGACACAGTCAAGTTCATGTGCAAAGCACTGTGCTTCACACCCGAAGTGTAAAGCAAACCAAGCAGCTGAAGTGGAAAAGTCCTACCTGGTTGCACTTTCCTTACCCAAACAGCTATCCAAAGCATCTCAACACATTGCATTTCAGTGGGATCTATTTCTAAAAGCAGTAGCAGTCATCATTGACTAACACATGGGTGAAAGTTGAGTCCTGTGCATAAGGCTTGGGCTTTGCATTGAGGACCGGTAAGGATCTGTGATGGATACAGCCCACAAGATCATACTGACAGAGCTCAGAAACCAAGAGATAATGTGGGAAATGGCTCATGAGGCCATGCTGGCTCTTTTGTTTAATCACTTGGGAGACATCATTTATGCAGCTGAGGGGTCTGTTCTTAGCAGTGTCACCGAGTTCACCAAGGGCTGAGGAGTTGTCCGTAAGCCACGTTAGACTGGGACATCAAGTCCCTGGAAAGGCAGGACAGGGAGCGATCCCACAGCTGTGTCTCGGTGCAGGAGGGGCATGCATGCATGCACCGAAGGGGTGAGAGGCTCAGTTCACACACGCCTGCAATGGACAGATGTACCCAGATACACTGTCATGGGGGTGAGCGATGTGTGTCCATGTGGACTGGAACAGACACAAAAAGGGTCCAGGGAAGGCACATTTGTACAGGCATCTGCTAGAGATGTGTGAGCAAGAACATGCCACTGGATTCTTAAGATATATAGTAATTCATGTGTGTAACTTGGTAAAAATGTTGGGGATTTATCCCTAAAGAACTGATGTCAGGAAGGTCTCCTCTGTTTTATGAAGGAAATTGTTTATCGATCCTGTCTGTTTGCATCATATTCACACTGTACTACTCTCATGCTTAACCTGCAGGGATCCAGAAAGGTTGTCTTCACGCGCGACTTGACTTCTGCAGGGAGATGCTGCACCCCCACGTGAGGCTCCAGAGAAGGGCCACGGGCAGGAACAGGCTGTGAGGTAAGGAGCACTAGTGTTTCTGATGTTAAAATCTCCGTGATGCCCATTTGGTGTGCCTTCTTCATGTACTCATGAATCTAGTGAAAGCCAGATGAGAGATCGCAAATTAACTTGGAGGCAGATTCAGTAAAAATATTGTAGGATTTTCTGTATAACATTAGTCATGGTCTGCTTACTTCCCCCCACTCCCTGCCCTCCAAAGGAATATAAGGCTTTAGAGATGCTTTTGATATATCTCCTCTTGCGAAACATCGCAGATGTGACTTGTGGTGTTTTACTAGCCTACTAAATTCCGTGAAGAGGACCGGAATTATTTTGTGGTGAGCATGAATGGAAGGAGCAGATGCTCTGTAGGCCCTTCCTCATGGAACATCCATTGCATGGTGTTCAGGGTAGGGACAACGACTAGACCCAAATATACCAGTGATCCCTTACAATTCCATTGGAAAGCACATGAACAGATGCAGAATTTGAGGGGTAACAATTAGGAGCAGAAGTAACAGATCCACCCTTCCTCAATCGGCTCTGATGTGCTAATGATACTAAAACCATATTGCAAGGTACATCACTCTGCACGCTCAGGATGATCCCAGTGACATGGCACATTGAGACACAGCAGTACACAAAGGCAGGTCAAAGATGCTGATCCGTTTATACTGAGTTAATGGTATCTCAGAGTGGCTCCAAAGGAGCAGGTGCAATGTAGATTGTCACTCATTTCCACAGCAGTGTTTGGAGAACACATCCAGCCGTGCAAAGCTCCAGAGCATTTTGATGCAATGTAAAGCATTTGCTATGGAACAAAAACATAGGAACTCAGAACAAATGGACATGACATCAGTGAAATAGATGACTCTTCCTAAGGAAAGCTTTGTTTTCTAGCTTTGATTAATATAGATAGAGAACAAGTACTATGTTCAGCAGCACAGAAACAACACTATCCTAAGGGCCATCCATTAAGAGCCACTTTCAAGAATGCTTTAAAAGCCCTTCCAAAATCCTACCTTCTCCTGCTAAGCATTTTGTACTGCTTCTGTATTCAGTGAAAAGTTACATTTACTGTGAATACCTGAACAAAAACCTTTCAACCAGTTTTTGGTTTAGGGACAAAGTGAAAAAGAAATTCCAACAGCACACAGGTCTTTAATAAACAGTCTTGCCATCTGCTTTCTCATCCAAAAAGTTAAATGGTTTTCTTTTCAAACATCAAACCTGCCTTTCTTAAAGGAAAGTTTCTCTTAACATAGTTCAGTAACACCTCACTTTAGAGACAGTATTGCTAAGTTTTGGGATGTGTCAAAGTAAAGTCCTGATTTTTTCTCATCAAATATAACACAGTTTCACATGGAGGAGAAAGTGATGCTTTTCAATATCTAAAGACATGCATAAAATGGTAAGTCCCAAATTTTTCGAAGTCAGAAGTTAAGAATATCCACTGCGTTGATATCCTCATTAAACAAGTAACAAACTATTAAGGCATGATTTATATTCACAAACACCACATTGTTTTCCACTCACACCACTCTTCTGTCTAGCATGGCTGTAAACTGGAACAGGCAATCCTCCACTCTGTTTTCTCACAAACATGAGAAAATATTCATGGACTTCAGTGGTTCTCCAGTGTTTCTTAGCCAACTAAAAACCACCTTACCTGTCAAAGTCCAATAATTACCCTACTATAATAATCAGCTTTACTCTCCTGATCTATTAATGTTGTAACAAATATACAAATACTATAAACCCCATGCTCAAATCCTCAAAGGTATTTGGATCCTTAGCCCCCCTGGTTTAAAAAAGAACCAGGGGTCATATGATACGTTAAGTTCTTAAACACCTTGGATATATTCTGATATCCAAGGCTCCACGGAAGAATTACCAGCTTAACTGGAAAAGCTTTTCAGAGTCTCTTTTATGATATTTACAGACAGCATTAGGTCTAATTTAGGACGGACGCCTGAGGTAGGCTGGGACGATGCTGTGCACCATCACTACTGATGAAAACAGAGTGCAGGTGATCCTTCTGGCTGCCCTGAGCTCCGTGCATTGAGGAACATTATTTTGAAGCAAGTTATGTAATTGCTCACTATAATGGACTATGTATTGACTAAGGCATTCCTTTCTAACCCTTTTCCATTGTAAGCCAGTAAAACGTTTGTGTCAGAAAAAGTAAGAGTGTACTTGATGCAGCAGGATGCATTTTAAGTTCTCTTAACATTTCTCTGGAATAAAACACCAGTGGGATGAGGTTTCCAGTGGAAGTACTGCTTTTAATCAGACTTTCATACTTTTCTACATTAAGATGTCATTGGATGATTGGGTAAGTACAGTACCTGTCAGCATCCAGAGGTGTGTCACACCTGGAGCTGTATAAGTAGATCAGAGTGAAGCAGAAACCCCTTAAGCTTCTGGGATATTCTGCTGCAGAACTCGTTCTAAAACTCTGACACATTTGCAAAAAGCTTTTTTCCCTTCTTGATACCTACAAAATTTCCCTGGATTTGTATTAAGATGCCAAGTCAGATCCCCCCCACCCCCAACTTCAGATGTAATTTTAGCAGCTAAGTACTTTTTGTACAAACCATCTTTTCCTTTTTCATAAAGAGGGTAAAAAGCTGAAAGATTACCTTGGACAGAGGAGACATACCGGGGTTAATAGGAATCACTGTTAGGTACCGTATTCTCTGTGTCATCTTTTGGCGCACAAGTGCTGGTTTCATAATGACCTGTGTGAATTCTAGATAGCAAATCATCAGTCTTTTTTATGTTTTAACTGCATTTTTTTCTGTGTTGAAATTTGATTCATTTACCAAGAGCCCTCAAAATCATTACATACCCCCACAGCTATCCCTAAATCCTGACAGCATAAACAGATACACATGTACACCCCCCAGAACCTGTATGGCATTTTAAAGATATTTCTATTTAGCAAATTTCTGTTTAATCTAGGATATACTTCCCCTGTGTAGTAAAGCAATTACATAATTAATGGTTACATTCAAACAGAATGGCTCAGGAGAGAAAAAAGAATTTTTAGGACAACTGTGTCAGACTGGAAAGGAAGTACGCATCAGTAATTCCTTTTCACATTTGATACTTCAAGTAGTATTAACTTAAAAGTCCAATTGCAAGTCATTAAGCAAAAAAAATGAACAAAATGAAGAGCAACCTTGCAGGGACAGTAATGAACTGAGAATAAGGACATTTGGGTTCAATTCCGAACTCTTCCCTTGCCAGTATAGCTGTGGGCAGTTTCTTTGTTCCTCAGTTCCTTATCTATTTAATAAGGATATTAATAGTCGATTAATTCTACTCTTTGCCTGCGTGCCTTTTGAAGGCCTCTTGAAGGTTTTTGTAGTAGAAACTACTTATTCTGGTATTCTGTAAAACTCTCAACAAAATGGATGTTTGCTTTTATTGAAGACACCAGAAGAATTACGGGAGGGAATCTCAATCAGAGTTTACGTCTACCATAGACCAGGTAAGAGCGGTTGTTCAGTATGGGCCTATACAGTCTGCAGTGCTAACGATGGCCCTTCAGAGAGCTTCTAATTAATGAGCTGACCTGTGAGAGCCAATAAATACTGGGACAGCTATAACAGATCTAGTTAAAAAATGTACAACAGAACATTTCCCTATAAAAAAGAAATATTTTAAAGGTGTTACAAATTTTCACTGAGAAAAACAGATAAACATGTATCAGTACAATTTCCTGTAACAAATGAAAGTCTGATTAAAAATAATAAAATGAAATGTTCTACCATTTTAAAAACAGTATTTCCATACATATGGATTTTTACGGCTTTTCATTTTTTTAAAAACATTATGCCTTTTCAATTTTTTTATGAAAAGTTTACAAAAAACACAGATGCTGATCTACTGACATTCCTTGTCATATAAATATTCTTTCTGTGGCTATTTATATTTAAACAACAAAAGTTTAATACTCATTTGTTTGGTGGTTTTTTTGCGGGCCTTTAAAAAATGTAAGGTTTTTGCTGGATCTTGAATCAAGACAGCTCAAGGCAATGCAAGTACAGGAACTACTTATGTGTTGTATTGTTAAAGTACATTTTTCTTGACTAGAAATAGAAATAGTTGCTGCAAGTGTGGAAAGTATTTCCACTGTTCAATATAACTTCCCTGATAATGCAGATGATTCAAGCTCTAATTCACATAGTTTATCCGAAGAAACAGTTTAATGGACTGAAATGAAATACATGTGTCTCAGCATCAGAACTTTATTGAACAGTATCTTAAAAGAAAAAGAAATTACTAATTTTACTTGCTTTAGAACTGACATAGAAAGCCAAATACAGCTGTTTGGCAAATGTTTAAAGTAAATGATTAAAAATGACACTAAAGAAAGAGTTCTAAGTCACAGTAAATCATTGACAGAACTGTCTGTTAAAGACAACAAACATCCTGTATCATGCGAAACCTTCTCTCAAACTCACACACTCTAGAAAATAATCCACTATTCTTGCTAGGTATATGTTGCTGTTATAGGGAGAAAAGAAACAAACAAACATATTGCTGCATTAGTGTACCGGATACATTTTAAAGGTTGCTAGGCTTGCTTTTTCTAGTCTTTTTCTTTTTTTTCATAATGCAGAACCTAGTGGAAAAAAAAACAAACCAACTCCTATGCACTGTATTTTGAAACGGAACTGTTCTTTACAAATAACGATGAAGGAAATATTACTTGTTATGTAATATATATCCTAATAATACAGACATTTATAAGCATGCAAAATTGCACAGAGAAAGACAATCCAGATGGTTTTATGCTTCCTATTTATATATATATTCTGTAGGATGTTTACTATAATTATGACTTCATATTGTATTTCTATACCCTAAAGAGAAATATGTTCCTGGATCAACTAAAGAGCTAAACAATGTGTATTAACTAAAAAATGAACATATTTAATGTAGCAGAAAGCTTGGTAAGTATCCTTGAACCTAATAATAGTGAGTACTTTTATGACATCGGTAATATTTTAAAGACATTCTTGATTTTATTTTTTTTAATGAGTTGCAGGAAGAATTGACAATACCTCATAGCAATGTTAATACTGTCACAAAAATAAATAAGGCAATGAATGATTCCAATAAGAATACACTTCTCTCAGATTCAGAGACCACTAATAAAAGTAAACTTTTGCATATTCTGATAATTCTTCACTAACAATGTATCTGTACAGTTGCATGATCTTTAAAAATGTAATTAACCTATTTTGCTTGTCCTAATTACAAGGCAAAAGAATTCACATGGGTAAAAGGAAAAATGATTTTGTTTAGAAGGGAAATACACATTATGCCTGAAGCCTAATAAATCTGTTGCCATGACAATCAAAGAGCCTGGTCTTATAAAACCTTTCATAATTTATTCACATGAGTAGTTCTTACTCATATGAGTTGTCCCATTGATTGAAATAGAACTGCTGATGTGAGGAGAGATTTGCGATGGGAAACATGGATTTAGGATGCAGTCCTTGTTCACATAACGAGCTGAGGGGACTACTTCCACGAGTAAGAGCTTCTTTCAATAGTGAAGAATGGAAGATGATATTTATGGGTTGTGTTGTCCTTCCTCAGTTTTCCTTACTGGTTCTTATACTAGCCACACATTTTAGATGGTAAAATACACAAAAAATCTACTTCAATGCACAGGTACACATATTTTGAACCTTTATTCCTAAAATCAAGGCTGGTTCCTCTGAACCCTACTGAAAAAATGATCACACTACAGGAATGTGTTTGTATTGTCTTGATTTCCTCCTACTGCAGTGATTTGAAAAATGCATTACCATTCTCTGTCTAAAAACTGTTTTATGGAGTCCTTCATCATATAAGGAGGAGATGTATTGGGAACTATCACAAAATTGTATCTTTTGAATAGGATTTAAGCTCTGATACTTGTTCATGGGTCCTGGTGTGGCCTGGCCTGGCCTTTTTGCTCTGGCTCTTTGCATCCCTCTCACCCTTAAAATCTGCTGCCAGGAACCCGTCACCTCCATATCCAGTTGGACAGCTGGTGACAACCACCATACAAACCCACTCCCGGTCCATTTCTAACCCCATCAAAAGCAGAGGAATTTGCAAGGGATTACCCTCAGAGTGGGGGCAGGCCCTTACCACACTTTGCTGCTCAAGAGGCACTCAACTTTCTCTCTTCCAAACTCAGTGATCAGAATGCATAAGGAAAAAAATATATATATAACATCACCATTCTTTTCAGCTTTTAGTTCCACCCAGATATCAAAGTAAACCAGGCTTTCTGGAAAACTAACCTGTTCTTCCATCTCAGTACACTCCCTGTATAATTCCTGATCTGCCTGCCAATTTCCTGATAATGACTCTAAAATTTTGTAAGTCGGGTAGTTAGTTAATAACATCACCTTGCACTCCCCTAGCACCTCTCATCTAGGAAGATGAAAGCACATTACAGCTGTTAATGAAAAATATCTCGCAACATCCACTGAAGCCATTTATAATAATTCTCAACACCCCACAAATACATGACAAAAATTATTTGATGTGAGAACATCTTGTACTGAGTTTGCTTATTTTAAGACTTGGGTCATCAAAAGTAATATTGTTATAATTCACAGTGGTCATATTTTGGCTTTCTGATGCGTAAAAGGATCTGCCTCGCACTATACCTAAAACACAGCATCTAAGTCTGCATTTGATATTTGTTTCCCATGGGAAACAGAATAAAGTAAATTTGTTGTACCTGCAGATCTTGCAGACATTCAAAACCCTTCTGCAGCTTTTATATACTCAGAAAATACTTATTCAGAATTATTCTCAGGTTGATACAGGATTTCTTTCACCTTTTATTTTTGCCTTCTAGTGGTCAGTGCACAACTGAGGTGCTGGGAAGGTATAGCACCATGACCCCAGAGAGACAAACAGAGCCAGAGAAAGAGGAGGCAGGAGGAGGGGAATGGAGGGAGGGAAAAAGAGAGAGAAATGCCAAAGCGAATTCTTAAACATCCTCTTTAGTGTGGAAATATGTACAATACAGCTACTGATGTTCCAGTCCAAGTGCAAACGACAGCACAGGTGTGCACAAACACACACACACATACACACTGTCACAAAGCGAGGGAGAAAGGCAGAAATGATCTTACAAAGCTGCTGCAGTAATCAGGACACTTGCTCCTAGAAACAACCATACAAATAAATGGGTTTTTGTTAGCTTTCTACATTTTTTCAATTTTAATTTGATATTGCTGTTATTTTTACCTCTCACCATATCAGAATTATGGTTATTGTTAAAAGGAAGGAAAAAGGCCTTACCATGCAGTGCATCAGGAAGAGATGAGAAGCACAGAGCATGCTGCAGAGATTAAGCTCAGCATGGCATTCAGATATCCTTTGGAATTGAAGAAAATTGTCCAACCCATTCTTCCTAACAAAGCGGAGAAGTTTTCTCTAGGCTTGAATTTTTCACCAGAAGTCAGATCCTTACAGTGCATTATATTTTCTTCTTCAGGAGATATATTTCCTCCAGTTAAGTTTCAGCTCCGCAATGCCATTTCCAATCAGCTCTAAGAAGTTCTTCATTCCCAGATTCGTGGTGTCATCAGAGGGACTCCAAACAAAATCAAAGAAAGAAAGACAGAAAGAAAGAAAATAATACCTTACCAAAGCCCTGAAATTACTCTGCAGAACAGGAAAAGAAAAAAAGCCAACAACCCCTCACTTATTCTATTACCTATGTATTTCGCAACAATCAGTACTACCTCTTTGGTCTCATATATGCAGTGCTGATTACCTGTAATAAAGGAAGAGACAAAAACTTTCCCAATTCACACATGATGCATTTTCACTACTGCTGCTCGACTGTGCACTACCAAACAACCCTTCTCATCCTGAGGAATCTTTAAAACCACCTCACAAAAACATCAGCTGTCCCTTTCCCTTCCCAAAGAACATGAATATTAGAATTTCTAGAAAAGCATTGGAGAAAGCTTGATAAATAACGTCAAAATACAAATTAGATCTAAAAGCAAAACCCTTGAAGCAGAAGCATTCTTGAGCAAGGAGATACCTTGCCTGAAGGATTTGGGGACACACGCACTAAATCATTGTGGGGAAGGAGAAAGGGATAAAGAACGGTGGCTAACGGGGGGTTTGGAGAGGATGGGGTGGGACCGAATGGGTGTCAGGCGGGAGTGGGATCCTGAGTCACCCTCAGCTTCCTGCCTTCTCGCTGACAGCAGCTCGGGCTTCCCCTGCACTTTCTGCAAAGCATATTAATTGATTCTGGTTGCTGAGCAACTAACTCTGGGGAGCCACATCGACGGCTCCGGCTCCGGCACAGCTTCAGCAACAGCAGCAGGGAGAGCGGACGGTCTCCCCCACCTTTCTCCTCCTCCCAGGGCTTGCTCACCCTCCCCAGGATGCCCTCAGCTGCCCCGCAGGGCAGCTTTGCAAGGAACAGGAGAAAGAGTCCCCATTAACGCAGCAGGGAGAGGAGGTGGGTTGCTCCCCGCACCGTGTGCGGCACTGGCGGGACTCGGGAGAGCAGCCCTGCTTCATGCTGACAGCACGGCTGCCGCCCCAAAGGGCATCCTCTGCCCCGCTGCCGCCCCAAAGGGCATCCTCTGCCCCGCTGCCGCCCCGTGTGGGGTGCCCAGGCCAGGGGAGCTAGCGCAGCCGTGGGAAACCCACCCAGGCATGGGGAGAGGTAGGTGAACCAGAGCGGTGCAGTTCCCTTCCGAACAGTGAAGCTGGGTTAACCCTCTGGTTCTCCAGGCACGCTGCAAAGATGTTGTTAAAATCACAAGCAACTACCATGGTTGTGTCAAGTCATGGGTTCAAAAGTGAGTTTCCAGTTGAAGCTGTTGCCACTTAAGCTCTGTCCCTGCAATAATGGGGTAAATGTATTACTTATTTCTGACCTCTTTAACATGTTGCACTTCAGACAGAGCGGACACTTCTGGCACAGAGTAAGCCAGAGCCACCACACAGGGAACTGCCTGGATGTCTTTGTCAGAGACTGCAAAATGGAGATCTCTGACATAACTTTGCCATTGCTTTAGCCAACATTGTGTTTAACTTCCTCACAGGAGAGAAGCAGCAACAAGGCCACTTAGTTTTGGCCTGTAACAGAAATGGGGTAACTGGTAACTGGAGCAGGCTCCAAGGGGTTCCTTCTAGAGCACCTCGACCGATGGCTCCACAGGAATGACACAGAGGATTTCCGCAGGGTTCCTGAACAGGGCCTGACCACTGCAATTTGTGACAGCTTCCACTGACTTCTGTGACTCTAGATCTCCAAAACAGCACAGTGTCCGAAACAAGACATTTTTCTTGTGCTGTGATTTTGGATAAATCCTTAGTCAGATCGTGGCATTTGTTCAGCACTGACTAAGGTGCCTTTCCGTTGCACAGGTAAGATGTAAGAAATGGAAAGACCTCAAAATTTCTCTCCCTGTGACCTGGCAGTAAGTGCAGTATCAGATCTTAGCCAAACCACTCACGCGTGATTACTGTCAAAGACCTGAGCTAGATCAGCTCTTTATTTCTGTTACAGTGATAGGACAAGTTAAAGGGCAAGGCCCTGAGAACTGCCTTAGCTTGCAGTCACACAAATAAACAGAATTACCTAATTCTCCCTTGAAAAACTCCAACCTATAGCTTCTGTGTGCTATCTAAATGGCAAACACAGGGTCCTTGTGAAAAGAGGACAGGTTATCTTAAACGAAAGAGTAACTTTTCTGACAGTGGCTTAGCACTGTCACACTCTGCTTTTATGCTTTATAAAGAAAGATCTACAGTTTAGCCTCACTTTCTTAGCAAAGCCAGATGCTTCACTTACATTAAAAGCTCAGGAAGGACCATTAGATCAGGTTAGCAGAGCTGCTATATGAAACCGAACATGTCCAGTTCATCCAACATGTCTATTGATATGAGCCTATAGTGGGTATTCCCCCAGGTACAGCAGCCAGAGAGATAGAGAAACTTCAGTACTGATTTAGTAAACGAAAGTAATTTAGCCTCCTACCTGTTGCAAAATATTAGTTGTCAAGCTTAGCATAAGTGTTGGCATAACTAGCTTAGCATAAGCAGCTAAATTTGCTGAAACCTTAGGCCACAAACTGAACTTTCACTTACATATGTTAAACTTTTGCCTAGTTAAGTAAAAGAAGGCCCCAGAGCTGGTTCAAGTCAGAAGATAAGGCAGCTACAACCATCAGCAGAAGGGGCACCCTAGAGAAAAGAAAGGGCTACCCAGAGACATGGAAAGGACTCCTTGAAGAATGGGAAGACCCCAGACCCTAAGAGTACTACTGGTCCACACTGTCACATGAGGAAAGGGGAACTTAGATTGTAAGGGTGCAGTTGCCCAAGAGCCCCTCTATGGAGGCACCCAGCTCCAGCTGTTACAACTGCTGTCACACTCAAATAAATCATCTCATGAGACTCAGGGCCTGAGACCCTGCTGTGGGAAACCTCGGGTGGAGTACTTCCATAACACTACCAACAACAGAATACAGCAGGATATTTTCAAGGAAGAGATCCTGTAACTCACCTACCTCCATGAAAATGTGTCTCCTAAGGTCTTCTAACATACTAAACGTAGGTTAAACACACTAAAACCACACGTAATAATCATAAACTGTTATTGATTTATGTGGTTACTGATTTGGTATCATTGATTCTCCCTTTATCTCTTCTTCTGACTCTTTGGACATTTCTTTTGACTGGAATTCCCCATCCCTGGAAGTGTTCAAGGCCAAGTTGAATGGGACTTTGAGTAACCCGGTCTAGTGGAGGGTGTCCCCGCCCATGGCAGGGGGTTTGGGACTAGATGATCTTTAAGGTCCCTTCCAATCCAGGCCATTCTGTGATTCTATGATGTCTCATAGTATTTCATCTTTTTTCCTGGATAGAGAATAAATCCAACAAGGTTTCCTCTGGCAGCGGAATAATGCAAATAATGTATTTTGTTGTGTGTCACTGCTAATACATAACATTGCTTCCTTTAGCCCACAAGTTTACTTGCTTGCAACATAGTGCCGAAGAATGACAAAAAGCAAGGTTGAAAGGGAGCTAACCCACCTCTGAGTCACAGCAGGATCAATCACACACATGCTAGTTCTGGGAAATGGCTTTCCAACCAGTGCTTACAAGTGTCCTTTCTGGAGACTCCATGCTTTTGAAAGGTAATTTATTCCAGCACCTCACTACTGTAACTACAAAAAGAATATTTATTGCTGCAAAGCTAAACACACTATTTCTTGTCTCCTAGTCACAATGGTCAAGGAAAAGAGCTCCTCCATTCCTGATTGCAACTATCTTTCATGTATATAAAATTCATTATATCTTTTCTCAGTTTCTTCCCTTTCTAGACTGAAAATTTATCTGAGCCTTTACTTGTCTGTCACTGTTTAAGGAATGGTTTATCACACACTGACTACTGGATCATGAGTAAAGAAAACTGAGTGTGAAATTACATGTGTGTAGAGATGTACATTAATGCATGCAAAAGCAAAAGGTACCAAAGAGACAGTGTGTGGCTTAGGAAGTGAGTCATGTAACATAGGAACAGGGAAACAAGGGGGACAGTTTCATCTAGCTGTGATAAAAGGGTTAAACAGGGTTTCAACATTCCTTTTTTTCTTTCCTGAATGAAATGGAGTGACAGAAAGGAGAAGATTAAATGCAGCTAGGTTGTGTATGCCTGTCAATGAGTCCTTCCAACCTGTGGAAGAAGATGGTTCAATTTAAGGGCATAAGGAAAAAAAGACTACTTTTTCCTTTGAAATTGTATAATGATTAATGAAATCCTAAATCAAAGAGGGAAGCTAACACAAGATCTCAGGTAGATAGTACCTGAAAAAATAGAAGTAGGTAGAGAAAAGATTAGGGGAGAGTAAGTGCTTGGGAGTGATGAAGGGCTGGAAACGATATGAACATTTAGACCAAGGGAGAAAAGAGAGGTGGAGAGATTTCCCAAATTCTTACAAAGAAATTACTGAGTCTACAAGAACATATTTCACCATACACATAGTAAGGAAAGATTTGTTTCAACATGATAAGCTGTAGTGATTTTATCTTTTACATTTTTGCACCTTTGCATTCACACCGGTGCCTGTTTTTATTCTCAACAGTACAATCTTTAAAAAGTGTGACAACAAATAATTAATATTTTAATGTGCCTTGTTTTGTACTTTATTTTTACAAGGAGGAATATCAAACAGTGTTGAAGCTCTGTGTATTGGAGCAAATATCAAAAAGTGCTAGGGAAGGGCAGTTGAAGGACAAAGCAATAAAACAAAACAACTATAGAAAGGAAGCAAGTCAACAACTGGTGATTTCAAAATGAAAGCAAACTGTCTGGTGTGTAAGAAGGAGCCATTAGATTATTAAAAGAAACCATAGGAGAGGTATGTTTGGAGATGTCAACATTTGAGCAATTTTTGATTCTTTTTTATTTTTTTTTTAGAGAATGCAAAGCTACTTAGATAAAATTCAGTCCCTTACAAAAAGCAAGTAGAGCATCTCTTTTTCACTTACACAAGGCTTGAATTTAATCTCATATAAATGCTTTTTATTATGCATTGAAAAGGCTGACTAATACACCTCTCCTGTTCCTGTTCTATTTTCTATTTATCTTTTGTCTTCCTACCTTTCCATCCTTTCAATAGTACCGTTATCCTCTTTGAGAAAATTAGTTTCCTGTGAGCCCAAGGACCAGAGCAAGCTAGGACCCAGTCAGCTCTCATCTCCTGGGGAAGGTACAACTGGTGTCCCACCAAAACCGTGACAGGTACTGCACCCGTATCAGACTGGCAGCATCCCTCCATGTTCAAGCCCTGCAGCCAGATAGGGCCCATACTGCAAGACTTTGGGCATCAAAATAACGGGGACATGCAACAAGCTATGGTAACGGGTTGGACAGAAGCCCATTTCGGATCTTAGACAAGCTCCTCTGCATTGCTGAGACCTCGCAAGAAGAGAAAGTCCCCAGGGAGACAAATGGAAAGAAAAAAGACCTTTCTATCGATATGTTGTAGTCCAGGGTACAGGAAAGAACCAAGTGGAAGGATGACGTTTGAAGACGGTGAGCGAGGGCTGCAGCAAGCGCGAAGTGGCAGCCAGGCTGGGGAAACGGTGCCTTTCTCTGGCCGGGTACGGATCCTGCGCTGCAGGGAGGGAGGGCAGGGAGGGCACACCGGCTCCTTACTGTGCTGGGCAATTCCCTCCCCTAGCCTGAAGCAGAGAGAACCCCAGGGGACCTGGAAGATGTGGGCACAGGCTGTCAGGTTTTAAGAAGATGAAGCAGCAAAATCTCCCAGGAATGTCCCTGCAAGTGCCAGGAGCAGGGCAGACAAGGGAGCTGGAAGCAGAGGTGTGCCAGCGTTGCCCCTTGGGTACCTGGAGCACCTCAGCAGTCAGTGTCAGGAGGTGCCTTCCCTGGAGCAGTGCAGAGGGTCGCCCATGCGGCTCTGAGCTGAGTGACAGGGGAAACCTCCTCCCCAGTTCACACAGCTGCCTGCCACTAGAAGAAAATGAAATAGCTTGTTTGCCAAAACATCGGCCTTCATCCCAATCGTAATTTAATACTTGATAGAAACCATCACTTTATTCCTTGCGAGCTGCACCTTTTCTGGCAGCTGGCATTTGAGAACTGAATTAGATTTTTTAAAAGCAGTACTGTATGTAAAGGATACAGTAATTTTAACATAAATACAAAGATATGCACAGATTATGGAAATTACTTAAAGTATGAAATAAAAGGTGTAATTCAATTATTAACTCAATTTTAATTTAAAACCTGTGAAAATAATTTGCAAAGAAGTTGGCTGGATATGTTTCTCATTTTGACCTTTCAATATCATGTGTCTCAATTATTATTCAGTCAATTGCAGCACAAACAACTGAATTGATTTCTTGCCTTTTTACTTTAAATGCCATAATACAGGCATGAGAATCTGATCTTCAATGAGTGCATTTCCAGATCATCATCAGCAATTAATTAGAAAAATCTAACTGTAAGAAATAGACATTCATTCAAAAAAAAAAATAAAAATCCAAAAGTATGACAGAAGATGTACACATAGTTCCATCTATCTGCAGTATACTTAGCATCCCTAAAAAATATTTCTAACATACTTTAAACATAATATTACTGTAATAATTAATTTCAATATTCTATATGTCAATTGGTCTCATTCTTTTTTAGTTTCCATCAGTGCAAATCAGACTAGGATATCATAGTTGTCAAAAACTTGTAACTGTAAGAAAATAGTACAACCAATGGTAAGAAAGACCAGCAAAAAGCAAAATATTTTAAATTTGTTGTTCTCTTTCTTTTTAAATAAATGCTGCTTTACCTCAACTTAACTGCTGACTAAGGAATAATAAAAGGTTACACCTGGTGGTTACTAATTGTTGGGCTTGCTCATGCTTTCACAAGTTAGTCTGAAATAATTTTTAATGCATCTGATTCAAATTTCATTTATAGAAAAGTAAACCTCCTACATCCACTGATTTCAATGACATCATCCTTAATTTACATCAGTGTAGCTGGTAACAATACATAGACAGTAATAACTGTCCATTGCAGAGTTAGCTTCCGTTTAAATTCGCTATGTACTGGTAACGTAGCAGTGCTTCCCCTACATCACCCTAACACTAAAAATAGCATTTCAATATAGCTGTATCAAAACTGTATGCACAAAAATGTGACTACCTGCCTAGAAGTACAGCCATGTTTACTGCAGAAGATACATACACTAAATATCATTTTTCTTTAGAAAAAGAAAATCTGGTTTGAAATGAACTTCGTAGCACACAAATAGAACATGAATGAATAATCTCAACTTATTTTAAAAAGGGATGTCTTGACCTGAAATGCCATTTTGTATAAGTAAGATGTGATGGCAGTTGTATTTTTTTGGGAGTCATAAGTACTGAACACAAGTTACATGCCAAAATGAGTGCTCTGATCCTACCCCTCTGACCTAGGCAGCAAAATGCTCCCTGATTTCTATGGGAAGATGACTGGGCTGTGCTCTTAGGAGACTAGCAGAGTCTCAGGTGAAAACGGCTTAGCCTGTTGCACCCAATGGGGACAGACTTTCACCTCTAATGCTGCTTAAATAAACGAGTTTCATGTGTACATTACACCACTCCGGATACAGGTACTGTTTTCTGAGAGGTGGTGGTGGGTTTGCAGTGTCTGTGTTCAAACCGGAATCTCATTAGAAAAACAGTAATCTTGCTGTACGGCCGTGTAGTAGGATAGGACATGCAACGCATGAATTCATTGAATCCCAAGGGTCATCATCTGCCTGAAATCCTTTTCTAGATAAGCATGTTCACACATGGTAAAAAAAGCTCTCAAGCAGCAACAGTTATTACTGCTGAATAAATATTCACATTATTTCTCAACAGGCAATATACCCACTGGGCAAAAAAATAATAGTATGCTAATGAAGGATTAGACAAGCACTGGCTAAATTAGTCCTACTACAGTTTTGTTAAGCTCTTGGGTGTGTATTACATGACATTACTATTTAATACCATAGAACAAAGATTTCTTTCTGTCTCTCTTCCTTTTTATTTTTTTTTTCTTTTTTTCCTTTTTCTTTCTTCAATAGAAGAGGTGGAAATTTCCTTTCCTGGGTTAACTTCCAAGCATTCAGAAAAGTAACATAAACTGAATGTTTATATGGTGCACACTTAGAGCTCTTAATTCCTGCACTACACACTGGGCACTGCTAGAACGAACACTTCACAGCAGCCAAAGTACTCCTAAACAGTCTAAAATGCAGCGTGTGAGTGTTGGCATGATAACGCACAGTACTTGAATAAATGCACTTTCAGGAATTTGACAGAAGCCAGATTTAAGTAACTACTGGCATTTCTACTCTGAATAGCGTTGTTTTCCAGAATCCCAATATTTTGACTGGCAAAGCCTTTCAAAACATGCCTGTTTATTCTTTGCTTTAGAAAAGATTCATCAGCTGGTTTGGTTTGGTTTTCTGTTTGCCACTAGCAGAGGTATCTTTGCAAGCAGCTTTTTGGTGAAAGTCACTGGGAACAGCTCAGCAAGTCCCTGAAGTTCAACAGAAAATGCCCCTTAGCTGGAGGGAAAGCAAACTCCATCAGCCATCCTCTGTCGGGCTCTTTTAAATCCTTCCTTAGTAATTACTCACTCCATTGACAAATATTTTGAAAACTTTACAGATGAATAATGCACAGGTAATCAGAAGGTTTCCTCAGAGCCAAAAGATAAAAGCAAAATATACAAATATAGATCCACAAGGTATTCTGAGGTATCCCTTTAAAAAAAAAAAAAAGAAAAACCAAAAAAAAACCAGCCAAAAACCCCCCCACAAAACCAGCCTAAACATGTTAACCTTTTACAATATAGCTATTTCTTAACTATTCCATTTGGTTTTAGGCTTTTTCTTGGTGCTGGTCTCTGTTTAATTAATTAATCACAGTGTTTGCACATCTTGAATGCTTTGTTTTAATGTCTCACTCCCTTTTGTGGATTGATCTGCTGTGAGATTTTAATGAGAGCCATTTTTCATGTTTTTATGCAGAATTATTATATGGAGGAGAAAGTGATAATAACTCAGTCTTCTGTTAATTACACATCTAATTATTCTTAGATGTTTATTTATAATTGTGTCTGCCAGTAGGCTTTGTTTCAATTATCATAGCCAGATTGGAAATGGAGCTTAAATTAATTGCTTTCTATAAACAACCACATTTTAAAACAAAAACTAAGTATGAATATTTATATTTTAGCTCAAAATACTGTCTTCTCTGATAGTCATTCTTGTAAACAAAAGTCTTAGAGAAACATGTAAAATCTTTGCCCTTCAATAATAAAAATACTTAAAGCTAGCAAATGATCTCAGAGGACAACAAAAATCTTCATTAAGACAAAAACTATTTTTGGTCAAAGGGTCTTTTTTTTTTTTTTTCTAAATGGTAATCATGGCTTTTATGTTAAAAGTCTTCAAATAGGAAAACGTCACCTCTAGAGGCACAGCAGTGCCATTACTCAAAGAGAATAAGTGTTCTTTCAAGGGTGAAAGGGAAAGAAATATCTATTTTTGATGCTGTTAGATTCCCACTTGTGAGCTAGGAAACCCCTTGTTTACCACAGTCTTTCTACAATGATGCAGAACTCATCTGAAACGTAAGCTGCCCAAAGATCTCAGTTCAGGAAATCATGTTTTCAGGGGAAAACTGTTCAACAGAAATCATCTTTAGAAAGTGCAATCCTATGCATATTATTGCATTTATCATATGGAATAACATAGCTTTAACCAGAGTAATCAATCTAGAAGTAATTATAGGATGACAGAAAGAGATTTGGACACAGGTATTTCACTAGGTACAGATGAGTGACGTACAGGTCCCCTTCCAATAGTGTATAATGTATACAATATACAAATGTTAGGGATTAATTTGGGATGAGATTCAGATCTTGGCTATGGAAAGCAATAATATTTCACAGAAATATTTCAGCTTGTAGATTTGTAACCTGACAGACAGAAAATGACAACTGCATGTTCACAATTTTAGAAATACAGTTTCCCTTCATACTGAGCACATTTCCCTCCAACACCGGTCCCCTGTGAGCCCCTGCTCCCTTACCAAAATTATCACTGGAAAATAAGCCCCTGAGACTTACCTGTTTGCCTTACAAGAGACGAAGAAGTTTAAAGCATCGAAGTTCTCATGACAATCAGCCACTAGCATTTAGCTTACGTGGAAATAATTACCTTCTTCCATCTTTTAGCTTTCTCAGTAAGTGAAAGCTGGTGATGGATGCCAGCAGCCTTGTTAAAATATCACTGTAATCCGTTCAAGCTCTGGAGATTGCTTACAAAACCAAGTCATAAACATGCAGTGTCTATAGCTTCACAAGCAGCTCAGCATTCTCCAAGCATGTACACGTCTTCCTTTCCCTATACTGTACTTCACAGAGCGCTCTACCTATCTGGATTTGAGTAGAAAGAATACAGTTGTTGAAAGTAAATTCTACGGGAACAAAAGTGTTTTACGTGTTTAAGTTTTCTCACATCAAATAGTTATGATTTTAGGAAAGGAGATAGCCTTTAGGTTTTTTTGGTTGTTGCTCTTTCCTCTTAAAAAAAAAAAAAAAAAAAATATCTTCAAGTAGAGAAGCAAGAAGCAAAGAAGAGGATGTAACAGTTCAAGAAGCAGCAGGCAAGGATGGGTGTCTTGTGATTGCTTTGAGTTAATACTCCTCAGGGGGAGATGAAAAAAGCACAAATACAGCAAAATCTGTCTTACAGAGTAAAAATCTGTTGTATAAGCCAGTCTCTGGCAAAGTAAAACAGCATGTGCATTTAGTCCATTAATTTCTAGCGTGCCAGAGTGCAAAGGAAATTAGAAGCTTTCTGTTTATTAGAGGCAAACAGGTAGAAAGAGGGAAAGAAAATTCAGTATATGTAACTACTGTTATTGATTCTGCTCCCCTGAGAAATGTATCAGCTCCAAAATCTATGGGAGATGTGTATGTGAAAGCCACATTTATCAGTACCACAGAACACTTTATCATTACCAATATTGTCTGGAGCACATGTGGAGAATGAACATTTAATAATGCTGCATCCCCTAGATACAAATAAACACATTAGTGACTGCTCTTTCTACAGCCTAAACACACCGGGTCTTTGGACTCTCTGGAAAATATGACTGTGAAGGTTGTTACAAGAATCATAAGTCCTGAACACTTTGGTATAACTGACCCCATTACTGGCACCAAGCAATGGGAACGTCAGCCTAAAAACCTTAATTCAATTCCCACTGAAGCCCATAAAAATAGATTTTGAGAGGCTGTGGCTGAGGACCTTTGCCAGCTGGCTCCTGTGTCCCTGAGCATCACTACACAGCTAGAGCACAAAGTCACCAAAAACATCTTGGAAGGAGCTGGTGGAAACCCTGCTCTGACCTGAAGCTCTTCTGGACATAACAGTGCGATGCTGGGTCTGAATTTGCTCAGATAATGTATGCAGCACAAACACATGCCTGTTCCCTTCAGGGCCAAAAAGAAAACATTCCATTTATTTGTATGATGAGTCCAGTCACAGACCAAAATGCCACCGAGCCAAATGCTATTCAAGCATAAAACAAAGAAACTCCCCAGCTGCATGAATTTACAGTCCAGCTGTCACCTTTCATACTTTCCACACACACTGCCCACCTGCAATGCCACCAAAGCTTGCAGAGCACAAGGTTCTGGAATTTAAACCCGTCTACTTATTAACACTGCCATACTTTGGATTGTTTTTTTCCCCATAGCAGAGATTGATCTAGCCCTTTCCAATCAGTGAAAACATCATATTTTGAAAAAATAAAATTGAAATTAACCCCTATTTCCATTATCCCAGAGGACAGCGATGCTGGAGCCAATGTGCATCTGTGATACACTGAAAATATGGAAAATAGAAAAAAAATGGCCATGTTTCACATTTGAGCTCTGAGGAACTGCACATGCCAGATACAGCAAATCCCACATCCTTGACACAGAAGAAATCATTGATAGCTCAGGGCTTTGCCTGAAAAATCTGTAGCACCGAGTTTAGTTTGCAAATTCTTTTCTTTGCCATATTCACAATTCTGTATTTTGCTGCAATCCAAGTATCCTAGGCTTATATGTGCATGGAAAACTGCCTGCCCTTTGATAATGCTTCAGCTACTGATCTTCTTGTAGGGGAAGCATTTGCTCATGTCCCTAGGCATCAGATATGCTGGCAACTCCGCCTCTGTATCTGATGTCCAGGTGAAAGGCAAATACTCTTTCTGGATGCTCAGCACCCCCTCTGCCTCTGGAAAAGCCGCAGATAGGAAGGTGGGAATACAGTTTTTTGAGCATTGCAGAGGAAAACCCAGCCTACCACTCAGTCCAGCAACTCTCAGTGACATCAACTCCACTCAGATCCTTCTGCGTCCCTAAGAAATTTTCCCTCCTCTTTGTCAACTCTGCAATTTGGCTGGGTGTTTGCTCCTTTCAGGAGTCTTCCCCCTTGCACAGGGCTGCTCTCCAGCCAAGCCTTTGACAGAGCATCACATGCAGTACTCCTGCAACAAAAAGCAGTAAAACACTTGCACCATCTGCAGCACAAGCAGCACTTCCACCTAAAAAGAAACTGCCGCGGCCACTCGTGCAGCATGCAGTGCTTTCTGCACACGAACAGGCATTTCCCAATGTGGTAGACTGATACCACAGATGAAGGGTTACCCCCAGTGCTCTCACTGCAATGAAGTCTCTGGTGTTATATAGCAGAAATCTCAATGCCTATCCTGTTTTCAACTCACATTCGACTTCCAAATATGCTTATCATGCATTCTGTCTTTTTAGCATACCCAGACATTTTGGGTTCCCAGCCTGAGAAATCTTTGAAGAGGTCTGATGTTGAATGGACTTTTGAAAGACTGGACCATTTTAATATGGGGCAGTAAGAGAAAAAATTATAGGGAGTTACAAGATATCAGTAGCTTCTTTCAGAAACAGAGGCCAGTGGCCATGAAACTCGTCACTATCTTGTTAAGCGTCAAGAACTTCAATGTTTGGACACTACAAAGAACACCTGCCTCTAAAAATTATTTTGAACGTCTGAATTATCCCTCTTCCATCACCTCCAATAATCCTTGTGTAAAAATGCTTGCCTTATATTTGTACAAAATACTTCCAGCACTCAAAGATACATTTTAGGAATAGAGGTCAACGTGTGTATGTCCCAAAGCTAGGATATTAATAACACTAGAGGATCTATAGTTTTTCATGAGACATGGCATTTCAGATACTGACTGTAGAAAATTGAATTTGTTCCAAGGGTTGTTTTTGCATAGGAAGGTGACACTACCCTTGCAGAGGGCTTATAGTTATCCCCCTCTCATCCTAGGAGAGTCTGAGTGTCCCAGGAAGGACTCTGAGCATCTTCAGGGCCTTTTGAAACTCAGCAGGACCTGAGTCAGGGTATACGGCCCCTCAGGGAGCCAGGATCCTAGCAAGCATGATATAATGCTGTATTCTGTCATTTGAATTTTCCCACATACTATTCTAGCATGAAAAAAGCCTTTGGCAGACAGGGATCAATTCATTTTAGGTAATATATGCATCTCCCTGAGCACTAAAGACCTCCATATATACCTTTTCCTTGTATCCCTCTCAGAGAATCCCCACCAAAGCAATTCTCTCTGTGCATCTTGGCAAGTTATTTTTACTAAATAATATATCCTACACAATTTCCTTGGTGAAATGTAATCAAATAGTAAAACAGTCATAAGACTTAAAAGAAAACACTAAAAAAGCATAACTACTAAAAGTTAGCACTGTCCAGGGTGCAGAGTCTTCTAATGAGAAACAATAAACAAGGAACACAGAGATAAAGAGGTGGAAACTAGTGTCTTTAACAATTATGTTACTTTTATTTCCAACCAGAAACATAAATCCCGATGCACTCTGTGCATATCCATATTCATATCCAGAATAAATTTATTTGTGCTTAAAGAACAAGCCCCTGTACATAAGAATGAGGAAGTTGAGTGAGCACACCTAAGATTCGTTTTGGCTTTAAGTTCAGCCATATTTTAAAATAACAGTTTGTGATCACTTCTGCTTGTAGCAACAGCAGCACGAAATCCAAGAACTGTGTTTAGTTTTGATTAAGCTCAAACATTTCCTTTATGTCAGATACAAAATCAGTTTTAACACTGCAGAGCTGGACAGGCTGCCATTGGGCTATGTTGAGATAGTCCCCTAGAGACCAAAGTATATTTTATTCCCTGCAAAGGACTAGAACATGTATGTAATAGTATCTAGAACATGCCAATGTGTGTGTCAACATGAATCTAAACTGACAAACAACTTTTTATTTATTGTCCTGTGCTCAATGTTCAAGGGACCACATATCTAAGCCAAGCTTGAGAACGAGGCAGCATTTTTTTCCATTGTCCAGAAAGAGACAGAAACTCCTTCATCAAAGGAAAATGACTCTGATCTTTCAGCTGCTTTAAGAGAAGGTTACAACACATTTGTTGCAGACATCATGCACGTGATGAATGGGAGGATACTGTAATAAGCTGTCAGAATATATGGATATAATACCATCTTTTTCCTCAGACTTTTCTAAACTATATAGGGTCCAAGAGTGCATCACACTCTGAAGTGAGCTAGGTCCATCAGCTCTCAAAAAAACCCTCTAAACTCGATCACCCTTCAGTCCCCTAAGGATAACAGATAAATTACAAAATGGAGACGGACACAGAAAGAAGAAAGAGGTGATTGAAGGCCAACTCAAGGAGGAAAGCAGTGTTGGAAAACCTTAGGGTAAAGAAGAAATAGAAATGTCAGGGGAAAAAATGTAGAAGGAGGAAGGTTAGAGAGAACCGGGGTATGGGTTGAGGAGGGCAATGTGTGATAGCACTGAAACACATGCAAAAGGACAAAGGTGTGGAGCAAACAGCTTGGAATCCTGGCAGGAAACACCTGGAATCCAGTAAGAAGGAAGAAGATTCCCCAAATTGCAATTTGGTCATGTCACAGAATTAACCACCTCTGTCAAATTCTCTTCTAATTTACACTCCAGGAACCAATCACTGGCAATAATTGAAAAAAAGTGAACATTAGCCTAATTTGGTTATTCATCTTTTTAAACAGTCCTACGCAACCTTTCAGGACTAAGATTTCACTGAAGAGTTTATCTGAAAGCATTTCTTTCAGTTCTTTAGTGTTTGCTACATAACATATAGGTGCCTGGCATCTGGATACTTGGAAGCAAATTATTTTCTCACTGAGGACCCAGGTGTTGTCTTGCAAACTGAGCTGGAAAAAATTCAGAAAATACTGCCCCACCCTTTCAGTACCATTCATAAATTAAAAGTCACGAGCAATAAGCTGTCAAAGGAGCTGTTTAAGCATTGCATTGATATGGATCAGGTATGCTCTTACGGATGGTTACTGTGCCTCAGCTGACCAGAATGGCAATTTCCAGCTCACAGCAGGTAAGCAAAAGTTGAGAGTAGTAGCTTTTTAACTTCTTTTGACCCACAAAAACATACTAATTTATACTTTTCCTTGCGTCAGTTTTAATATCATACATTGTTTTCCACTTCTATTAGTGTGCGTGTCTTGAACAGTTGTGACAGATTTTGTTCTCTCTTTTCAATTTTTCTCTGATTTCATAACTTTAAGAAAAGACAGTGGCTAAATATTCTGAGTGTATTATAATCATTCTCACCATATACTAGTCTGTAAGCTTGATAAACCACAGATAAATAAACTGCAGATATTTTCTATCAGTTGCTGTTCTGATGCATGCATTGCATGGGAAAGATTTTTGGGTTTGTGACAAAGCGATCACATATGAAAGATTCAGCCCAGTCATCCCTTCATAACAGCATTTGCATTACAGAGAGCCTGTGACCACAGTCCTTACCTCGGCACTTTGAACAGTACATGCAGTAACACTTTTTAAGCTCTGTTTGAACAAAAAAGAAAGTATGTCTGTGTCTCACATGCCTCATTAACTCAACAGAACCATAATATATCAGTCAAGCTACATATAGAGAGGAATATAATATCACAATGAGTCTGTAGTCCTGTTTCTAATTAACATGGCTTAACCAGACACAATGAGCAGTCTCGCTATGTAGGCACACTCCTGTGACTGTCATATAAAAAGTAATCTGGAAAGGCTAAAAGGATTTCGGTCCAAAACCCCTGTTATTTTTTCATCATAACAGCTCAATATCATTTCAACTTGCAGCTTTTGAAGGGAGTAGTTGAGAGCAGTATTTGAAGACCAAGAGCTAGTATAGTCATTAGCCATATGCAAAGCAGACATAATATTTACTTCCCACAAAAAAAGACATTGTGATGCTTTCAGTATAATTAGTAAAATGCTTTGCAATCCACAGATGGGAAACAGTGTCTATATTCAAACAATTCTTGTTCATAAGAAAGTTTTTGCTTTTCAGTCCACTTCTAGGCTGCCATTCACATGTTTTGCTCTTTCTTATTTCTACAGAATCTTTTGCTGTTTGGTCTTTAGCTTGTACTTTTATTCTCATCCTTGGAAGCAGATTACACTGGGTTCTGGCATAATGCTTTGCACATTTGCCCTGCTGAATATCAGAGAGCCTCACCATTTTATGACGTCATTAGGAAGCAAAATTTCAATTTCTTAAATGCTAGTATCATTCACATTACAAAATAGCTTTGTGCAATCTCAGCTCTGCATTCCTAAACTAACAATTCCACTGAAGAGTAACACTGCTTGACTTTAATCTACCAGATTTCTTGTATAGTTATTCTATTTTTTTTAAGAATATCTTTTATTTATCCAATAACAATAAAATACAGAAACTTAAGACAGGGAAGGAATAAATAAATAGTATTTTTACCCATACCTGTACTGTACCAGCACTTTGTCAAGAGAAACCATCCTGTATCTTCTGTCCTGAGGCATTAAAGCAAAGGTCACAATAACTTGTGCTCATGAAAGATCCTGTGGCTTTTCCCATAAGCTTCAGGTGACAACTGCTGAACCTTGGACAAAATCCAACTCAGGAAATTGCTTTCTAACTACATCAAATAATTTCTGCAGATTTGAGCAAGTAATGCATTTTTCTCTACACTCCATCTTAAGTTCCTGTTGCTGGGCAGCCTTCAGTAATGTGAACATTTTACCCACAAGTTGTTTCAAATTTGAAACACTCCTAAATAGTTAAATTTCACAAAATATTTCAGCAACTGGGTTCAAAGTAGCCATAAAAGCTCAAGCTTTTCTATTTGCCATCTTATATTACAAAAATAACGTCATGTGCTAATACAGTATTTTCCTAAACTCTGTGTCTAACTTCACAATTGGTAATTTATTACTTTTTATTTAATTTTTTCCTACAAATGAAGAAAAATAATTTCTTTTTTAAGCTATCTTGTTAGTGTCTGATTGTGAATTCTTAGCAAGAGGAAAGAAAAGACCTGTTTCTTTGTTTTTAACACAGAAGATCTAATGGACAATTGTTTTTAGCTGATTAAACCTCAGTTATTTAGAGAAGGATAATGGTCAAAGCCTATATACTTTCAGCGGCTCAAAAATGGAAGTAGAGCCTCTGAATTAGCTTGTATGCCATCATGAGACTGAAATTTATGGGAAACGTTATGATCAAGGTTCTATGAATATTATGGCTGAAGGTTTTGGAAAAGCTTAACTCAGCAAAGCCACCAGAGAGCACCATCCAGGTCTGCCACCCCACAGCAATTTCATAGTTGACCATTATCTGCCTGTCTCCATCAGCAGCCCCTGGGCAGTGACCCCTTCTGAGGAGGCCACTTGTCCTGGGCAGCTCCGTTCCAGTAGCTTGAACAAGGTGAGGCTTATTGTCAATGAAGCAGGGTTTGGCCATCTTGGTGCACAAGGAGTGTCATGCTAAATCACTTTTAATAGATCTGGTTTTGCAGACACATGCCTAGACCTGTTTGAAATCTCAAATAGTTCCATAAACGTTGAATGACTTTGTACTAGAAGATATATGTTTAAAGGCTACGTCTTTTTAAAAAACATCATTTCCACACTTCACTTGTGAGTTTTCCTCAGTCTTATAATATCTAATACTGGATGAAAAAGATATTTATATTCTGTGAAGAAAATATAATTTCCTGTGAAGACAAAGCCATTAAGGTTCTTTTGCTCTGCATACTCTTATTTCCTTATAACTGCATATATTTTTGTCTGCAGTTAGTTTTAGATAATAACATTATTCTTTGCTCAGTATTTCAGATAATATATTGAGTACTTATTCTATCAAACAGTTGCCATAAAATAGTCTTAAAATGGAAGATTAAGATCCCAAAAGTCAGTGACAGCATTATAATTGCATATACAATCTTAATACAGCCATGGGCATATGCAGTTTTGAATACCATTTTCATATACTATTTTCTCAATATAGTATCTCCTTATGATCTTAAAAATACATGTGAAACTCAGCATAAAATAAAGACCAAGTAATAATTTCACAGATAAACTACGGGAAAGATAACAGAGTTTGTCCATGCATTTTGAAATTCCAGGTATTTAATGAACTACAGCTTCTAATATGTGCAAGTGAATTTGGAGTATTTGGAGGGGAGGAGTACTTTTTTGTTGTTTAAATGGGATAATGATTATATTTTAGAGGAGTGATAATCTATAAAGAAGGTCTCATTTACTAGGAAGCATTAGCCCCTAAATGCAAACCCAATATGATACACAGTAAGTTGCACACTAAACAATCCTCTTTGAGGTTATCAGGAACTGTAGTATACTAGGTGATAATGCAGGTGATAATCTTCAATAGTCAAGTTTAGGGTTTTTTTCTTTGCAATTTTAATGTTGTTCTAACATTTTGTTTTGTTTTTTTTTTAATGTAATATATTATATACATGCTCACGAAGATGAAGAGAACCAACTAGTAATATTTTCATGAAAGTATATTTTGTTTCATAGACTGTGGAATAATTTAACAAGTATGCATACATACCAGGAATAATTACCTAGTTCTGCAATGTATTTCATCTATTACATTGCATTTCTCTTTTTAAACACCTACTGTACAAACTTCTCCCAAGTGATTCTCATAAAATACAGCAGCATTTCCTGGGTGATCATTATGAAGAGTTATATTTCTGATTTAAACTGTTTCAAGCTGAATAAAATAAAGAAAATTCTGTTCTCATTTATATTTTAATGCAAAATTTGCTTAATAAATTATTATTTAGTGGAATCCCACAAAGCTTTTGTAATGAAATCCAGAACAAGGAGAGAGCCCTCAGTCATATTGAATTTACTGAAAGGTTTTCTCGAATCTGCCCGTTTCTTAGAATGCTGTTCATTTCACAGTCTTTACACTTTCAAGTACGTATATATCACAAATGACAGTGGTATTCATAACTAAACTCAAAAAAATAGATATTTTCCTCCTTTTTCTTTTACCAGTTTTTTTCAACTTTGTCCTTCAGCAAGTCATTTAAAACTTCAGCTTTTTCTGCTCTCAGATCTTATTTATTCTTGTCTCTCCTCAGTGAAGTTATAGGGCTAATTTATATGCAGCAAACACATAAAAATTCCACAAGAATCTGCATAAATATTTCTCTATCCTCTTTTACAATATCTCATTGTTACAGTACTTGATTTCTCTACAGTTTTAAAAAAAATGCATGTTCTATACCTCTTAATAAATCATGAGACAATAGCTATTAGATAAGAAGCTAGAAAGGGTGTGAAAAGTTAAAAATGCTGATATGGCTTTCCTAAGCAAAAGAAAAGAATAACTCTTGGGAAAAAAAGAAACTCTTCTATCAATCTAACAATCTTAGAGTCCGTATTATGCACAGTCTGACTCAACACACAACACAGATGCTTTGCCCATCAGAAACTTGAAAGCTGTGTGGTTTTCCGCCAGAAGGGCATGTTATAAATTATAAAGCGGAAATCAAATTTCATTTTAGAAGTTTTGTTGGCCTATGTTGGAGAATATAATAACCAATACATCATGGTTTTTTCCAGAAGTCTGATATTTCCCATGCCCTCAAAAACTACTATATCTGGGCTCTTGCATAAAAACAAAAAAGAAGGAAAAAAATGAAAATGAAATATTAATTGCTTAATTTAAGGAAATATAAAAACTTCTTAATTATTGTAAAGTATGGCAGGTACAGCAAAAGTACTTTTGGGATATTGACTTTTAGTTTTCCAGTTTCAGCGTTAAAATCTAGGGATGAAATTCTGTTCTATTTCCCTCTAGTGTCCACTTTCATTGAAATAAGAATTCATTCAGATTTATTGTGAAGTAGCAGAACAGGAGATGACCCCTTAAGGCAGCCACTCATTCCTCTTGTATCCAATTATGTAATTCCTGAATATGACTTCCAGTGCACATGAGGCACAAGATATGCTTTAGGTAAAAAAACAAGGTCAGAGATTAAACACAGAGAAAGGTTGTATTCAAGCGTTCTACAACAGAATTTCCAATTATGTTTTCAGGTTTGGTATCTGCTGCTCTGTGAACACACTTTTTGAGATCAACATCTGTGAATGCAAGTGAGACTTTTCATCCTGTCAGGATGGGTTTTAAGCGATATGAACCAATTACTTCCATAGAAAAAGGCAAAGAAAGTGCCTGTTTGAAAGGCACTTCTGTCTGTCTGAGGTGATGCTTTTGCAGGCATTGGAAATTTTGCTCCACTTGTATGACCTTTGAGAATGTTCCCCTAATTTTTTATTCTTTGGTGTTGGGAATTTATATCTCAGAGAAGAATAAAAAAAACAATTCTAAGCAAAGCATTGCCAGAATTTTCTGCCTGTCCCTTTTCCTTCCTATTATAGCCCTAAATTTTATTAAAAAATAAAAAAGGGGGTGGGGTGAGGGGGGAAAAAGGCTTTTACAAGAAAATAAAGCTATTCTTTCTCTTTTGACAGCAACAGGACACATTTAGCAATTGCCATATGGAATAAGGGAATACAAATGATTGTGTGTTCAGGCCTACCGTCATTACTAAAGCTAGTCTCTAGACTCAGTGAGATATATCTTTGAGGTCAACTCATTGAATTTAAAGAAAGAATCTTCCTATATATTTGTTTGTACAAACCCATGATGTGTTACCGGCAAACCCAGAAGCCCAGACACCAGCACTGAGTGCAAATACCTTTTCCAAAGCCATGGCAAGTGGTAATTCCTGGGTCATTCTTTCCTGATAACACAATGATTCCCGAGACTTCGGTCAACAGGTCACTCTCAGTCCTAAAAATATCCCCCTAGGCGCCAGACCCTCTTTTAAAAGAAAATTATTTGAAACAATATAAAGGTAATTTAGAACTAAACTCACCCTCGCACAACTTAGTAGGCCTTTCCTGTTCACATCTGAGATCCAGAACACACATTTGATTGATCTTTATAGGTATAAAGCCCCTAATCACCTCTAATCACTGTGGCTGGATAATCTTCTCCCTTAGCCCAACAACTCAGAACTAAAGTATCAGTAATTCAGTTGTGTAGGGGGTTTTTTGTTTGGTTTGGTTGGACACAGAATTTTCTGTCCTTCCAACCCTCACTGCATTCAGTGTGCCTACAGCTTGAATACATCTTCAGTGAACAAAAATTGATGTAGCCACATACAGCTTTTTCCTGTCTCTTGTCAGGTGTTCCACTGAAAAAAGAGCTATAAGATGTACTTAACAGAAGACTCTTTTGCAGTGAACTCATTATCTTCTGAAATTTCTTTATTTCAGTGCAACTTTCTTTCCATTCACATGATTTGTATTTCCTGTCAGAGTCTAAGGAATTTCTGTATTATTGCCATTTCATAAATCCATCATATGAGATATGTTTAACGAAGTCAATAGTTATCTTTTTTTTCTCCATTCATCTTCAGAAAGAACATTTTGTTTGAACTTCTACAATTGACTGCAGCTGTGCAGAAGAACCTAATTTTTAAAATCTGAATTAATCATATAAAAGGGAAATCCTTATTGCCTTTTATTGCAGTACCCACAAGATCTGCTAAGTGATTCTCTTTGTTCTGGGTTTTGTCTTTGCTCTCAATAGTCTTGGGGTTTTTTTCTCTGACATACTACTATTGATTATCTACAAACTATCTTGCATATAACATTTAAAGTAATCATTACATGGGTCAGAAAAGATGTGACAAATGGGCTGTGAGTTCTTAAATTCAAATCAAAACTTAACTTCAGATTCTAAGAAAAGATTTGCATATTTTTTCTTCCTTTTCAAGGGGAAAATATAGGTCATTCTCTGCTGGAGAAACTGTATTGAAGTCATTGGAGTTATACCAACAGATAATTTCACTCAGAAGGTACCAGCGTTTGAATGCTGCAATACTGCCCAATTTAATAATTTAGGAGACATAAGTCTATATATCTTGTTCAGCTCTCGCTGAAAAGTAAAACAAAGGACATGTTTCTCTATGTATCAAGGGTATACTGATATTCTTCTGAGTCCCAGGAGATGGAAGAATCAAGACCTGCTAAAATGTTGAATGTGAAAGGATGCTGTAGTGTTTTGGGTCTGGTCACAAAGTCCAGGTGGATGAGGCATTTTCTGGGCAACCAGCAAAAACATGAAGAGCACAGGACAGGTTTCTGGTGGAACTCTTTCATCATCCAGACAACCACAGGGAAAGGAAGGTAGCAGGATTGTATTGACAGCAAAGTTTTGAAATGTCCTGGTGATATTTTTGTTTCTATAAAAGGTAAAGAAAGCAAATAAAGGAAAAGGTCTTCTGGCTGTCTTTCTGGCCAGCCTGGAAGAACTGGTTGAGAATGTGCAGATGCAAAGTAACTTGTCTGAGAGTGACCATGAAATAGATGACTGAACTAACCATACTCAGATGGCTAGAACGAACACAAACATCATAAATCATGGACCTTAGGACAGCAGAGTACAATAAACACTGGGAGGTGGAAGTGCTAGATTTTTACATAATGTCAGTAAAAATGGGAAAAGGAACTGGGGAGAGCAGGTAGTGCTGTTAAAAACAAACAAACAAACAAACCCAAGAAACACTCACAAAAAAGACAACTCATAGATACACTGAACTAAAGTATCAACAGTCTTGGGATAAAATCACAAAGGCAGAACTAAAGTTATGAGAAAATAAAATATAGGAGAAGATACTCTGTATTGACATTATTAGTAGCAGAAAATTAAGAAAACTGTTGGTCTATTCCTCAACAGGAATCTTGAGCAGGTCACAGTGTTAATGACATCTTTGCTTCTGTCTGTACTAAAAATGTCAACTGTGACCTTACAGCTAACAAAATTAGCAGCAGTGACAGAGAGATGAGTAATAAAACCAGAACAGTGACAAACAGATTGGAAAATAAGCAAATGAGAAGTTTTAAGGTAAGATAGGCTCACTGAAAATTCTCTGTGGGTATTGTTCTTCAGTCAGCTCTTTATCCCAGGGCTGATAAATGATTACCTTTTGAAAACTTGTCAAAAATAATAAGGCTCCACAAAACTGGGAAAGGGCCACGCCTACATCTATTTTTTTAAAAAGAAAAAGAGAGCAGAGACAGGAAAGAGGAGAGAAAGCCACTCAGCTTAATTTCAGTTCCAGAAAAATCCTGGAACAAATAGTCAAACAAATCATTCACAAACACCTAAAAGACAGCAATGACATAGGTGACTGCCAACATGGAGCTTTCAATATCAAATCATACTAAATGAATCTAATGTTTTGTATGGGAAAATGATCAGAACTGTTAAGACATAACAATGGAAAATAAGTAGACAAAAATAACCATAATATGTCAAAATTAAATTTCACTGTGCTGAATATTCTTTTTCTGACAGAAGCCAATAGCAGGTGTCAGGGAAGAACATGAAAAAATATGGTACGTATATACTTAACTTTCTTGTGGTAGGCTGTGGTAGATTTTGACAAATATACAGCTTAATGACTTTTGGAGCTGGAAGTTGTATCAACAACTATGTTGGGTTATTCCATTCAAAATGGAAGGCTATTTTAATTAATTCTGCAGAATCTGCTGTTATACTGTACTTTCATAAATAACTTGCATGACATTATAGATAGAATATACTTAATAAATATGGAGATCATATAGAATAGGAGAAGTTTCAAGCACTGAAAAGCCTAGGACTAAAATTCCAAATAATCTTCACAGGTTAGAGAACACTCCTGCTAAACTAGATTTCACATTAGGGGGAAAAAAATGTAAAGATATACACATAGATCACACTACACAAATAGAGGATAGTGAATGACAGATCTGCGCTGCTGTAAAAGGTCTGAGGATTAAAGTGGATCAGATCTGAGCACGTGCCAATAACATTGCCAAAGGCAAACGTACTGTCTAAGCGAAGGGCTGTCTGCAAGAGCAGGTGCAGCATCCACTGGAGTACGTTTTCAGTTACAAGCACTGCTCCTCAAGAATAGTCTAGGCCATCTGGAAGAAGTCAAGAGAGCAGTAAGAATGATAGAATTCAAGAAAACATTGTTCATGAAAAGTTGAAGGGGCCATTTAATTTAAAGGAGAGAAATCTAAAAGGAGATTTAACAGTTTTCAGATGTATAAAGGGTAGTAGGAAGGAAGAGGCTAAGCAATTCTTCACGGCCACTAGGGACAAAGCAAGGAGTTTCATACTTAAATACCAAGAAGGAAAATTTAAAGCCAGGCACTGGGAAAACTTTTGAACAACTATAATTGTCCACAAAAACAGCTCAGTCTCCATCACTGAGGTTTATCAAGGAAAAAGTTAGTAAAAAACATATCAAAAAAAGCTAAGGAATAAATGACAGCTTCAGGTAAGGAGGGTGGCATCCTGAGTCCCTTTGTGCTTTATTTTCTGTGAAATTATAAGTTAGTTTTCTCTATATTTTTGGGTATAAAAATTAACTACTAGAACAAATCACCATTGGATGTAGTAGATTCTCGATTATTTCTGGTTGCATTTGAAGATACGAGTCCTTCCTGTGAAATACAGTGTCTTGCAACAGATGATTATTTGGCTTTATGCAAAATTACTGACACTGACCTTACGTTTTTTTTCTGAAGGAGGTTAGACTACCTGGCTCTAGTGGTTTCTTCTGGCCTTAGCATTTGGGAAACTATAAATAGATTAACTCAAATATACATTCAGTGTACTACCAAAGATGCTACTGAATTTTTCTTTCACAATGTTGTACCGCAATGCTATACATGAGGCCGTGAAAGGACAAGAAGCAGTGGTCTCAAGCTGAAATACAAGGTATTCCACTCAAACTTCAGAAGAAAACTCTTTTACTCTGACAGTGGTCAAATACTGCAACACATTGCCCAGAGATGTTATGGAGCCTCCATCCTTGGAGATATTCAAAACCCTGAGCAACCTGCTATAGTTGACTCTGCTCTGAGCAGGGATTTGGACTGCAGAGTCTCCAGACGCCCCTTCTAACCACAGCCTCCTGTGATTCTGTGAGATCCTGTGAATCCTAGATTGCAGCTACATTAAATGCATCTGTTGCAGATCAATCAAGTGAAAACTCTGAAACATTCATGAATGAAAGCAAAAAAAACCCACATGAAGATCATTTTCTCTCCTGTTGTCCACATGGATTTTTTTCTGCTGCATCCCAATTATTTTTGTTCCAACTTGATGGTTTTTCTAATGAAAATTAGGCTGTTTTCTGATGTCAAGAGTGTGGGAAATGGATCTGGTGAAAGCTATGTATGTATGTGATAAGCAGTGATGCAAAAAATTATAAGAAGGCTTGGTAAAAAAGGGGTGCTCACCATGGATTGTAAGTTATAAAGACCAATTTAGCATATTATTTTAGAATAGGTAATATGAAATGACAAATGAGAAAAACAGAAGTTTGCAATGGAATATGCTTAAAAGCAAAATGGAAAAAACACTGGAACACATGCACTGTACATAGAAAGATGGAGAATGGAGGCAAAACCAGAAGGAATAAGCTTCTACAGCCCAATGAGGGATGCTGTAAGGTTCGAGACCCTCACCACTGAAATCTGGAGTTCTGCCATATGCAGTTCACATCTGGTGACTGATATAAACCAAATCATTCTGTGACTGAGGGTTCATCAGTAATGGTTCTTTTTAAAGGCTCTCAAAGAAGGCTTTTCTTTATCCCCAAGACAGTGAAAGCAGGACAACCTAACTAACCCACTTGCCCATCAAGCCCATTTTTTCAGAATCACCTCCTTTGATTTATTTAATCCCTCAGAAGAAACCACAGACATAGATAGCACAAACAAGCTCTTCTTGTGATGCAAGAAAGAGTTAGATGCTTCTGAATTGGAGTGAGAATCATCAGTAAATATAGCAAGCACTGGGCTAATCACAGGTAATAGTAACAAGTGACATGCTATCCCCTCATTGAAACTGTGCACTCAAAGCTTGTGCGAGTTGGATGCTCACAAACTGAAACTATCTCTTGGATGTTGGCATTTATATCAACTATTTTGGAAACAGGAGACTCCTTGATTCATTTAAATGGTTGGAAAATGGAAGCAGTGATTATAATTTATGTTATAGATTAGAAGTTAAGCGTTTTCATTCAGGAAATAGAAACTCTGAATACTAGACCTTTTCCAACCTGGTGGTTCAAACTCAAAATTTCCATCTTCCACCAGCATGGCTTAATATTATTGTCTAAAAAGAAGGTTTGGATGGGAATCACTTTCCTGCAGAAGCTATGTCATCATGCAATAAAGAATTCATTGTTCTCATAAACTAATATATTTACTACTCAAATTTACTAACAAATTGAGAATGCAATTTCATTTCAAAATAAAAAAATAAAGCAAAGTCACTATTAAAGAGAATTCATCTGTGAATAGCAAATTGCCTCCTGGAGCAAATGCACTCATTACGCTCAAAGAAAGGATGAGATCTCCCACAGTTAAATAAAACTAGTAGAAAAAATAATTGTTTGATAAATCAGAGTAATTAAATTTTGCACATGTGAATGCTACTGCACTTCTGTCTGCAGTGCAACAAGGCCAGCCCTGTAGCACAGAAACAGCACATAAGGCTCAGCCCTTTACTCCCTGAAAAATCTATTACTGAAAGAAATGGCACACCTTTTCCCTGTTAGCTCTTCATTAATGAGGAATGAGAAATCACGCTCCACAAAGCTACTGGAATCAGAGCACTCAGAAACAGTGGTGATGCTATCTAGTTCTTGTTCAGCTTCTGCCAATATTCCACGGATCATTACCGTGTCTTTGAGCATTTTTAAAACTTCTTATTTTAAAAAAATAAACTGTTTTCCTTTGGGAACCTGAATGATAGGTCATTTGTTAGTTGGTCTGCCTTATATGTTAATTTTTGTATACAAGGTAAATGCCTCTGTTTCTAGTTATGACCTTCCATAGGACAGATACTTCCTCATGAGGCCTTTAAACTTTATAGGCAATCCATTGCTCCGTATTAGCACTGAAAGAAAGCT
The DNA here is from genome assembly GCA_013400195.1 of Aramus guarauna. Lineage (NCBI taxonomy): Eukaryota > Metazoa > Chordata > Aves > Gruiformes > Aramidae > Aramus > Aramus guarauna. The sequence continues at coordinate 172,406 of VXBL01007060.1, read as the reverse complement.
TCTGTAATTATCCTTTAAAATTCTAAAAATTAATTCTTGACCATTCAAAGTATTGTTTGTTTAGGATATCTGAACAGAGTTGTCCACATGTAGGCACACACATATACATCAGTTGTTCATCCACCTGCTGTACTCAGCAGAAATCTAGCCAATGCCACACAGAGCATGATTCAGCTCACCCTAACCTAGGGAACCAGCAGCTGCTAAGCTGAATCACTCAGGTCCAGCGGCTCCAGGCTTCATCTTCATGGACTCTAATAAGGGCTTTGATACAGAGGTCTGAATCCATTGCCCACACAGAGGGAGGCAGTGCCATTTGAGATGAAACACCATAATCTGCCTGTCCCGCTGGCAATAGGTCTCCCAGACCCATCAGAGTGTCTTGCACACTCTAGGGCATCTGAAATGGCAGCAGTTCTTGTGTGTGGGCGACTGAAGCAAGTGCCTCTAGCCCACAAACAGACTCCTGCAAGTAGACTGAACAAATTTAGGTATCTCAGTTTCCAGCTGAAATTCTGAAATTTAGGAACTTGAACAGGAGCTATATCTGGAAAGGCCATGTTACTGCCACAGTGTATACAGCACTCATAAGAAGCAGCTTATGGTGGTTTCCCGCCTATATATTCAAGAGGAGACTAACAGGAAAAAAGCACAGCACAAGCTCATTCAAATATGTTCCTCAAGAGTACAAGGATGTGGTGCAAATGCAGTCTTCCAAACCAATCAAGCAGAAAGCACCAGTAATTGCTTTTAAAAGGGTTACAGGAGAGTCATCTTTGGGCTTAAGGGTCATTTTAAGGCATAGTCATATGGTCAGATTTAGATGGTCATTAATTAACTCACTCCATGTTTCATATCACCTCAGGTTTGCAAGCCATCCAGATGCATTATCCTAGGATAGTATTTGAGATAAAAATTCACACTTCTCAGCTTCTTCATGGAGGCCCAGTAGAACAGCAAACTTGGCTACACTCCAAGCTGGAGCTGGTCTGTGCTGCAGTATCTTGGAGCATGGATATAGCATCAGCTAGTAACCTTTGATCATTTAGATGTATTCAGACACCTACTAAAAAATCACCACAATTTTGGTAAATTGAGACATCAGGCAACGAAAGACCCATGACGCACTGAGGCAGTGTATCTGCATAGAAACACAGCTTCATCTTTTGACAGTCCATATTTGACAAAAAAAGAGTTGCCTTTCATAAGAGAATCTAAGCAAAAAAAAAAATTATTTTGCCAATAGCCTAATGTTCTATAAATATCAGTTCCCTAAACTGATTTCCCTAAAAAAGTTCAGACAGTCTTATTACCCATGTGATCTCTGTGAATTTAGTCTCATCTTAACTCCTCCACTACAGCATTTTTGTAGGAATTGACCGTAATAAATGTGATTATGGATGGAGGTTTACACAGGTATAATTCCCAGTGTAACTAATCCATTAGGTGGTTAGCTATTCTATTAGATTAGATACTGCTAGATGACTGAGTAAGGTCTTTGAGCTTCTTCCCAACATGCCTCTTGTGTGTATGTGTCACGTCTGACAAAAACTGTAGTGTCCACTGAGAAAAAGAAGACATGCAGCAGATGCTCGACTATTTCTTTTCCTGCTTGACTGCAGTGACTGCTCTGAGAAGTAAACAATCCAGTCAGTAAAATAAACTGCTGCAAATGTTCGCTATTGGTTGTATCATTTGATTATTAACTTGCTCTTTCTCTTTCCCTAAACAGCTTTGTTCAAATTCCCCTACCAATCTATATACTCCTGAATTTTTATCAGCCACATTTCTTCTCTCCAGGCAGACGCCACACTTCCTTTTTGCTTCAAGACTGTTTTCTCTCTTTTCCAAAACAGTTCTTGATGTCTATATGTAGGATTGTTTTATTGGTTTTGTAAGACACTTATTCTTGGAATTGGTTCTTGATTTTTGAACAAGGGATGACATGTTCTGTAAAGTATTCAGTCTCTAAATCAGGCAGTAAGAGAAAAAGCTATGAAGTCTCCTATTTTCAGAATTGGAAGAGCAGCTGATGTCAAAAAGCAAACAAAAAAAGAGACTTTAAAACAATATGGTTCATGAGGATGCTGCCTTTTAGGGTCAATGTTCAATTTATCTCAGTGCACATGCAGTGAGGACTGCAAAATAAGACTAATGAGCATGGCAGAAACATACGCAGTAATTCATCATAATAACAAAGCATAGCACAATTATCAAGAATTTCAGATGCCTGTAGACTTAACACAATTACAAGGAAACAAATTGTTTGGTCTGCTCAGTTAGAAGTGCAAGAATGCTGGACCAAAAAATAGAAAGGGATTGTTGCCACCTATATTCACAAATCATCCTTTTACGATGTGACAAATGTACAATTTGGCTTTCTTCTTTTGGTTTGTACACCAAAATTGTATTCAGTGCCTACTCAAATAGGTTTCCATGTTCTGCAATGAGACATCACAGAAAACACAGGGAGGAGAGGCAGTGGGCTGCAGGGGTAGTGGAGTTAATGGATATAACCACAACACCTTCCATATTCTTGCAAAAACCTTGCAAAAAACTTTAATACAGCAATAGTTCTCAAGTAAGACTAGAAGGAAAGGAAACCTTTAATTAGTTGGAATTTACTTAAAAAAATTGTGTCTGCTTGGTCTTTCTTCCCGAGAAAAGACTAACATCAGCATCATCTTGTGAATAATTGGGTTTGGTCCTGTTCCTGGTTTTCAGCTATCTGGAGTACAGTTTAGGCTGCTGTTTATTTGACTTTCCTCCCGGAGGACTACTCTTCTGTAGGAGAATTAAGGCTAAGCAATGCTTACACAGACATTTCTTGCACTTCTGATAGCAGAGAACAAGACCCATTCTGAGTAAGCACTAATAATAGACAGCACTGCAAGTAGCTGCTGGGGGCTCACATGCCTGAGAGACACAATACTAATGGCAAAGTCACTGCTGAAAGGAGCAGATAGATTGCATTTGCTATCACAGATCTCTAGTCTGTTTCAGTGATCATGCCACTTAGGTAAAGTGGAACTTTGAGAGCAAAAGTCTAATTAAAATAAGTGGGCATTATATAACCATGCTTGGAAGGCAAATTTTCTGCAATATTCCTTAGTGACCAGGAGCTGTCTTTCTTTAAAGCATTTATACAGCTCAGCTCTAGCAATTTAATAGTTGGGAGATGATAAGAAAATAAATTAGATTTTGGTACTCAGCAGTCAGATTAATTTCAGGGGTATATGTAACTCTTAGCACTTAAGATCCATAACCACATCATGACCCATATCAACATTAAGGTCCCAGTTTTTCAGGGAAGTTTGGATAGTATACATCACACAACTACTTTTTAGAAGACATCATCATGCTGCAAAAATATTCTCTATACAAATGTCACGTTTCAGGGAATGCCTTAGCTCCATCAGGTTACCCTTCCTGGTTAGGACTGCACTGGTGAGGATCCAACAACTCATCTGGCCCAGGCAAAGGATTTACCCCTCAGTCCTTTTTGTTTGTTTATTTGCTTTAATTAGTTTGTCTCTGTCGCTTTCATGTTTTTCTTCCTCACCTCATTTACTTTATTGATCCTGTCTTTCCTCCTGTTTCTCTCTTTCCTGGTTACTTCTAGATTTGCACCAGGATGGGAACTCCTATGGCGAGCCCCACTTGACCACTTTCTGCTGAGTAAAAGTCAAACGTGCAGAGACAATACTCTTGTCAGAAGCAATGGGGAA